>CM068719.1:15016939-15538085 GCA_035079005.1 Fraxinus americana | reverse complement strand
CTTAAGGCTTTTATGATTGTACAAAAAATTAAAAATTGATCTTTCGAGAAATCACTTTCAATCTTGTTCTTCGTTGAACTGTTCCAAACTTATCAAAGATTTCCATTTTTGTGGCCTTCAACCCTACAATATTGATTCTTGATTCGAGAAATCATTGGGTTAAAGTTCTTCGATGTAATTTCAGCATTCTTCGGGTGTGTATATCAACTTTTGCTGTGAGTTCCAAAAGTTCGTACCGTGGGGTTATTCATGTAGAAATCGATTTTTTTATTATTTTTATTATTATTATTATTATTCAATTTGATTCAGGCACTACTTGATTAGTTCTATCTAATTGTTCTTCGTGCAAGTTATGTTTTCTTTTGTTTATCGGTAAAAGGCTTTTATTATCGTACCGACAATTAACCATTGATTTTGTTGTGATTCACTTTTAATCTTCTTATTCATTGAACTATTCCAAACATGTAGAGGATTTCCATTTTTATGGCATTCCACCCCCAAAACCTTGATTCTTCGTTCAAGAAATTATCTGGTCAAAGTTGTTCGACCGGAAATGACTTTCTTTGGGTGTGTACACCAAGTTTTGCTGTGAGTAGTAATTCTATTTTTCAGTTTCATTGGAGCTCTATTCGTTTAGTTTTATCTAATCATCTTTCTCGTAAATTATGTAATTTTTTGTTTGTCTACTATATAAGAGTTTATCATTGTACCGACGATTAGCCGTTGATTTTGTGAGGATTCACCTTCAATCTCGTTCTCTTAATTGAAACTATTCCGAACATGCCAAAGATTTCTATTTTTGTGGTGTTCAACCCTGAAACCTCAATTCTTGATTCAAGAAATCGTTTGGTCAAAATTCGTCGATATTATTTCAGCTTTCTTCGGGTACGTATTTTGAGTTTTGCGATGAGTGCCAAAGTTCATCTTTTCTAGGATCCATAAAACATTTTGACTTCCTCTTTCAGAGTAAGGACTTGACACGCACGCACATGGCTATTCGGATGGAAGTCGGAATTTGTTTTTCAGTTTAATTCAACCTTTATTCGTTTAGTTTGATCTGATCGTTTTTCGTGTAAATTATGTTTTCTTTTGTTTGTCTACTAAATAAGTCCTTATTGTTGCACCAACAAAACCATTGATTTTGTTAGAATGCCCTTTCAACCTTGTTCTACATTGATACCAAACTTGTTCAAGGTTTTCCTTTTTGTGGCGTTCAATCCTAAAACATTGATTCTTGATTGAAAAAAAATTGTAGTTCAATGTTCTTCGATATGATTTCAGCTTTTATTTGGGGTACTTATATCAAGTTTTGCTATGAGTTCCGAGGTTCATCCTTCGAGGATCATGTCGTAGTACCTTTCGGCTCGCTCTTGTAGAGTGAGAACTTGCCGTGCTATTTAGATGAAAGTTAGGAATTTTCTTTTTCAGTTTTATCATTTTACGAAAAATTAGCAATTGAATTTGAGGGAATTCACTTTCAACTTTGTTCTTCGTTGAACTGTAGCCCAAAGCTTTCGAACATTTTCATATTTGTGGCGTTCAACCCAAAAACCTTGATTCAAGAAATTATTGGGTCAAAATTCTTCGATGTGATATCAGCTTTCTTCGGGTAAGTATATCAAAGTTTAGGTGTGAGTTCCAAGGTTCATCCATCGAGGATCACATCATAAAACTCTTAGACTTATACCAGTTGAGAGTGAGGACTTGCCGTTCGCATGCCCTCGGATGGAAATCGGAATTTTGTTTTTCAGTTTGATTCGAGCTCAATTTGTTTAGTTTCACGTAATTATTTTTCGCGTAAATTATGTTCTCTTTTGCACGTATAGATTAAACGGAAAATTGAGAACTGGTTTTGTGACAATTCCCTTTCAGTCTCGTTCTTAATTGAAGTGTCACAGTGTTGCCAAAAATTTTAATTTTTGTGGAGTTCAACCTTAAACCATTGATTTTTGATTTGAAAAGTTATTGGGCCTAAGTCATTCGATATGATTTCAGCTTTCTTCGGGTACGTATAAAAAGTTTTGCCGTGAGCTGCAAGTCACATCACAAAACTTCTTGGCTCACTCTTTTAGAGTGTCGACTTTCCCCGCGCGCGCATGGTTATTCGGATGGAAGTCAATTTTCGAATTTCTATTTAATTCGAGCTCTATTCGTTTAGTTTTATCTAAAATTGCTCTTCGCTTGAATTATGTTTTCTCTTGTTTAAATCTTAAGGCTTTTATGATTGTACAAAAAATTAAAAATTGATCTTTCGAGAAATCACTTTCAATCTTGTTCTTCGTTGAACTGTTCCAAACTTATCAAAGATTTCCATTTTTGTGGCCTTCAACCCTACAATATTGATTCTTGATTCGAGAAATCATTGGGTCAAAGTTCTTCGATGTAATTTCAGCATTCTTCGGGTGCGTATATCAACTTTTGCTGTGAGTTCCAAAAGTTCGTACCGTGGGATTATTCATGTAGAAGTCGATTTTATTATTATTATTATTATTATTCAATTTGATTCAGGCACTACTTGATTAGTTTTATCTAATTGTTCTTCGTGCAAGTTATGTTTTCTTTTGTTTATCGGTAAAAGGCTTTTATTATCGTACCGACAATTAACCATTGATTTTGTTGTGATTCACTTTTAATCTTCTTATTCATTGAACTATTCCAAACATGTAGAGGATTTCCATTTTTATGGCATTCCACCCCCAAAACCTTGATTCTTCGTTCAAGAAATTATCTGGTCAAAGTTGTTCGACCGGAATTCAGCTTTCTTTCGGTGTGTAAACCAAGTTTTCTTTGTGAGTAGTAATTCTATTTTTCAGTTTCATTGGAGCTCTATTCGTTTAGTTTTATCTAATCATCTTTCTCGTAAATTATGTAATTTTTTGTTTGTCTACTATATAAGAGTTTATCATTGTACCGACGATTAGCCGTTGATTTTGTGAGGATTCACCTTCAATCTCGTTCTCTTAATTGAAACTATTCCGAACATGCCAAAGATTTCTATTTTTGTGGTGTTCAACCCTGAAACCTCAATTCTTGATTCAAGAAATCGTTTGGTCAAAATTCGTCGATATTATTTCAACTTTCTTCGGGTACGTATTTTGAGTTTTGCTATGAGTGCCAAAGTTCATCTTTTCTAGGATCCATAAAACATTTTGACTTCCTCTTTCAGAGTAAGGACTTGACACGCACGCACATGGCTATTCGGATGGAAGTCGGAATTTGTTTTTCAGTTTAATTCAACCTTTATTCGTTTAGTTTGATCTGATCGTTTTTCGTGTAAATTATGTTTTCTTTTGTTTGTCTACTAAATAAGTCCTTATTGTTGCACCAACAAAACCATTGATTTTGTCAGAATAATGCCCTTTCAACCTTGTTCTACATTGATGTATCCCAAACTTGTTCAAGGTTTTCCTTTTTGTGGCGTTCAATCCTAAAACATTGATTCTTGATTGAAAAAAAATTGTAGTTCAATGTTCTTCGATATGATTTCAGCTTTTATTTGGGGTACTTATATCAAGTTTTGCTATGAGTTCCGAGGTTCATCCTTCGAGGATCATGTCGTAGTACCTTTCGGCTCGCTCTTGTAGAGTGAGAACTTGCCGTGCTATTTAGATGAAAGTTAGGAATTTTCTTTTTCAGTTTTATCATTTTACGAAAAATTAGCAATTGAATTTGAGGGAATTCACTTTCAACTTTGTTCTTCGTTGAACTGTAGCCCAAAGCTTTCGAACATTTTCATATTTGTGGCGTTCAACCCAAAAACCTTGATTCAAGAAATTATTGGGTCAAAATTCTTCGATGTGATATCAGCTTTCTTCGGGTAAGTATATCAAAGTTTAGGTGTGAGTTCCAAGGTTCATCCATCGAGGATCACATCATAAAACTCTTAGACTTATACCAGTTGAGAGTGAGGACTTGCCGTTCGCATGCCCTCGGATGGAAATCGGAATTTTGTTTTTCAGTTTGATTCGAGCTCAATTTGTTTAGTTTCACGTAATTATTTTTCGCGTAAATTATGTTCTCTTTTGCACGTATAGATTAAACGGAAAATTGAGAACTGGTTTTGTGACAATTCCCTTTCAGTCTCGTTCTTAATTGAAGTGTCACAGTGTTGCCAAAAATTTTAATTTTTGTGGAGTTCAACCTTAAACCATTGATTTTTGATTTGAAAAGTTATTGGGCCTAAGTCATTCGATATGATTTCGGCTTTCTTCGGGTACGTATAAAAAGTTTTGCCGTGAGCTGCAAGTCACATCACAAAACTTCTTGGCTCACTCTTTTAGAGTGTCGACTTTCCCCGCGCGCGCATGGTTATTCGGATGGAAGTCAATTTTCGAATTTCTATTTAATTCGAGCTCTATTCGTTTAGTTTTATCTAAAATTGCTCTTCGCTTGAATTATGTTTTCTCTTGTTTAAATCTTAAGGCTTTTATGATTGTACAAAAAATTAAAAATTGATCTTTCGAGAAATCACTTTCAATCTTGTTCTTCGTTGAAGCTGTTCCCCAATTGTCAAAGATTTCCATTTTTGTGGCATTCAACCCTACAATATTGATTCTTGATTCGAGAAATCATTGGGTCAAAGTTCTTCGATGTAATTTCGGCATTCTTCGGGTGCGTATATCAACTTTTCTTTGTGAGTTCCAAAAGATCGTACCGTGGGGTTATTCAAGTAGAAGTCGAATTTTATTATTATTATTATTATTATTATTCAATTTGATTCAGGCACTACTTGATTAGTTTTATCTAATTGTTCTTCGTGCAAGTTATGTTTTCTTTTGTTTATCGGTAAAAGGCTTTTATTATCGTACCGACAATTAACCATTGATTTTGTTGTGATTCACTTTTAATCTTCTTATTCATTGAACTATTCCAAACATGTAGAGGATTTCCATTTTTATGGCATTCCACCCCCAAAACCTTGATTCTTCGTTCAAGAAATTATATGGTCAAAGTTGTTCGTAAGAATTGACTTTCTTTGGGTGTGTACACCAAGTTTCTTTGTGAGTAGTAATTCTATTTTTCTGTTTCATTGGAGCTCTATTCGTTTAGTTTTATCTAATCATCTTTCTCGTAAATTATGTAATTTTTTGTTTGTCTACTATATAAGAGTTTATCATTGTACCGACGATTAGCCGTTGATTTTGTGAGGATTCACCTTCAATCTCGTTCTCTTAATTGAAACTATTCCGAACATGCCAAAGATTTCTATTTTTGTGGTGTTCAACCCTGAAACCTCAATTCTTGATTCAAGAAATCGTTTGGTCAAAATTCGTCGATATTATTTCAGCTTTCTTCGGGTACGTATTTTGAGTTTTGCTATGAGTGCCAAAGTTCATCTTTTCTAGGATCCATAAAACATTTTGACTTCCTCTTTCAGAGTAAGGACTTGACACGCACGCACATGGCTATTCGGATGGAAGTCGGAATTTGTTTTTCAGTTTAATTCAACCTTTATTCGTTTAGTTTGATCTGGTCGTTTTTAGTGTAAATTATGTTTTATTTTGTTTGTATACTAAATAAGTCCTTATTGTTGCACCAACAAAACCATTGATTTTGTCAGAATAATGCCCTTTCAACCTTGTTCTACATTGATGTATCCCAAACTTGTTCAAGGTTTTCCTTTTTGTGGCGTTCAATCCTAAAACATTGATTCTTGATTGAAAAAAAATTGTAGTTCAATGTTCTTCGATATGATTTCAGCTTTTATTTGGGGTACTTATATCAAGTTTTGCTATGAGTTCCGAGGTTCATCCTTCGAGGATCATGTCGTAGTACCTTTCGGCTCGCTCTTGTAGAGTGAGAACTTGCCGTGCTATTTAGATGAAAGTTAGGAATTTTCTTTTTCAGTTTTATCATTTTACGAAAAATTAGCAATTGAATTTGAGGGAATTCACTTTCAACTTTGTTCTTCGTTGAACTGTAGCCCAAAGCTTTCGAACATTTTCATATTTGTGGCGTTCAACCCAAAAACCTTGATTCAAGAAATTATTGGGTCAAAATTCTTCGATGTGATATCAGCTTTCTTCGGGTAAGTATATCAAAGTTTAGGTGTGAGTTCCAAGGTTCATCCATCGAGGATCACATCATAAAACTCTTAGACTTATACCAGTTGAGAGTGAGGACTTGCCGTTCGCATGCCCTCGGATGGAAATCGGAATTTTGTTTTTCAGTTTGATTCGAGCTCAATTTGTTTAGTTTCACGTAATTATTTTTCGCGTAAATTATGTTCTCTTTTGCACGTATAGATTAAACGGAAAATTGAGAACTGGTTTTGTGACAATTCCCTTTCAGTCTCGTTCTTAATTGAAGTGTCACAGTGTTGCCAAAAATTTTAATTTTTGTGGAGTTCAACCTTAAACCATTGATTTTTGATTTGAAAAGTTATTGGGCCTAAGTCATTCGATATGATTTCAGCTTTCTTCGGGTACGTATAAAAAGTTTTGCCGTGAGCTGCAAGTCACATCACAAAACTTCTTGGCTCACTCTTTTAGAGTGTAGACTTTCCCCGCGCGCGCATGGTTATTCGGATGGAAGTCAATTTTCGAATTTCTATTTAATTCGAGCTCTATTCGTTTAGTTTTATCTAAAATTGCTCTTCGCTTGAATTATGTTTTCTCTTGTTTAAATCTTAAGGCTTTTATGATTGTACAAAAAATTAAAAATTGATCTTTCGAGAAATCACTTTCAATCTTGTTCTTCGTTGAACTGTTCCAAACTTATCAAAGATTTCCATTTTTGTGGCCTTCAACCCTACAATATTGATTCTTGATTCGAGAAATCATTGGGTCAAAGTTCTTCGATGTAATTTCAGCATTCTTCGGGTGCGTATATCAACTTTTGCTGTGAGTTCCAAAAGTTCGTACCGTGGGGTTATTCATGTAGAAGTCGAATTTTTTATTATTATTATTATTATTATTATTCAATTTGATTCAGGCACTACTTGATTAGTTTTATCTAATTGTTCTTCGTGCAAGTTATGTTTTCTTTTGTTTATCGGTAAAAGGCTTTTATTATCGTACCGACAATTAACCATTGATTTTGTTGTGATTCACTTTTAATCTTCTTATTCATTGAACTATTCCAAACATGTAGAGGATTTCCATTTTTATGGCATTCCACCCCCAAAACCTTGATTCTTCGTTCAAGAAATTATCTGGTCAAAGTTGTTCGACCGGAATTCAGCTTTCTTTGGGTGTGTACACCAAGTTTTGCTGTGAGTAGTAATTCTATTTTTCAGTTTCATTGGAGCTCTATTCGTTTAGTTTTATCTAATCATCTTTCTCGTAAATTATGTAATTTTTTGTTTGTCTACTATATAAGAGTTTATCATTGTACCGACGATTAGCCGTTGATTTTGTGTGGATTCACCTTCAATCTCGTTCTCTTAATTGAAACTATTCCGAACATGCCAAAGATTTCTATTTTTGTGGTGTTCAACCCTGAAACCTCAATTCTTGATTCAAGAGATCGTTTGGTCGAAATTCGTCGATATTATTTCAGCTTTCTTCGGGTACGTATTTTGAGTTTTGCTATGAGTGCCAAAGTTCATCTTTCTAGGATCCATAAAACATTTTGACTTCCTCTTTCAGAGTAAGGACTTGACACGCACGCACATGGCTATTCGGATGGAAGTCGGAATTTGTTTTTCATTTTAATTCAAACTTTATTCGTTTAGTTTGATCTGATCGTTTTTCGTGTAAATTATGTTTTCTTTTGTTTGTCTACTAAATAAGTCCTTATTGTTGCACCAACAAAACCATTGATTTTGTCAGAATAATGCCCTTTCAACCTTGTTCTACATTGATGTATCCCAAACTTGTTCAAGGTTTTCCTTTTTGTGGCGTTCAATCCTAAAACATTGATTCTTGATTGAAAAAAAATTGTAGTTCAATGTTCTTCGATATGATTTCAGCTTTTATTTGGGGTACTTATATCAAGTTTTGCTATGAGTTCCGAGGTTCATCCTTCGAGGATCATGTCGTAGTACCTTTCGGCTCGCTCTTGTAGAGTGAGAACTTGCCGTGCTATTTAGATGAAAGTTAGGAATTTTCTTTTTCAGTTTTATCATTTTACGAAAAATTAGCAATTGAATTTGAGGGAATTCACTTTCAACTTTGTTCTTCGTTGAACTGTAGCCCAAAGCTTTCGAACATTTTCATATTTGTGGCGTTCAACCCAAAAACCTTGATTCAAGAAATTATTGGGTCAAAATTCTTCGATGTGATATCAGCTTTCTTCGGGTAAGTATATCAAAGTTTAGGTGTGAGTTCCAAGGTTCATCCATCGAGGATCACATCATAAAACTCTTAGACTTATACCAGTTGAGAGTGAGGACTTGCCGTTCGCATGCCCTCGGATGGAAATCGGAATTTTGTTTTTCAGTTTGATTCGAGCTCAATTTGTTTAGTTTCACGTAATTATTTTTCGCGTAAATTATGTTCTCTTTTGCACGTATAGATTAAACGGAAAATTGAGAACTGGTTTTGTGACAATTCCCTTTCAGTCTCGTTCTTAATTGAAGTGTCACAGTGTTGCCAAAAATTTTAATTTTTGTGGAGTTCAACCTTAAACCATTGATTTTTGATTTGAAAAGTTATTGGGCCTAAGTCATTCGATATGATTTCAGCTTTCTTCGGGTACGTATAAAAAGTTTTGCCGTGAGCTGCAAGTCACATCACAAAACTTCTTGGCTCACTCTTTTAGAGTGTCGACTTTCCCCGCGCGCGCATGGTTATTCGGATGGAAGTCAATTTTCGAATTTCTATTTAATTCGAGCTCTATTCGTTTAGTTTTATCTAAAATTGCTCTTCGCTTGAATTATGTTTTCTCTTGTTTAAATCTTAAGGCTTTTATGATTGTACAAAAAATTAAAAATTGATCTTTCGAGAAATCACTTTCAATCTTGTTCTTCGTTGAACTGTTCCAAACTTATCAAAGATTTCCATTTTTGTGGCATTCAACCCTACAATATTGATTCTTGAGTCGAGTAGTCATGGGGTCAAAGTTCTTCGATGTACTTTCGGCATTCTTCGGGTGCGTATTTCAACTTTTCTTTGTGAGTTCCAAAAGTTCGTACCGTGGGGTTATTCATGTAGAAGTCGAATTTTTTATTATTATTATTATTATTATTCAATTTGATTCAGGCACTACTTGATTAGTTTTATCTAATTGTTCTTCGTGCAAGTTATGTTTTCTTTTGTTTATCGGTAAAAGGCTTTTATTATCGTACCGACAATTAACCATTGATTTTGTTGTGATTCACTTTTAATCTTCTTATTCATTGAACTATTCCAAACATGTAGAGGATTTCCATTTTTATGGCATTCCACCCCCAAAACCTTGATTCTTCGTTCAAGAAATTATCTGGTCAAAGTTGTTCGACCGGAATTCAGCTTTCTTTGGGTGTGTACACCAAGTTTTGCTGTGAGTAGTAATTCTATTTTTCAGTTTCATTGGAGCTCTATTCGTTTAGTTTTATCTAATCATCTTTCTCGTAAATTATGTAATTTTTTGTTTGTCTACTATATAAGAGTTTATCATTGTACCGACGATTAGCCGTTGATTTTGTGAGGATTCACCTTCAATCTCGTTCTCTTAATTGAAACTATTCCGAACATGCCAAAGATTTCTATTTTTGTGGTGTTCAACCCTGAAACCTCAATTCTTGATTCAAGAAATCGTTTGGTCAAAATTCGTCGCTATTATGTCAGCTTTCTTCGGGTACGTATTTTGAGTTTTGCTATGAGTGCCAAAGTTCATCTTTTCTAGGATCCATAAAACATTTTGACTTCCTCTTTCAGAGTAAGGACTTGACACGCACGCACATGGCTATTCGGATGGAAGTCGGAATTTGTTTTTCAGTTTAATTCAACCTTTATTCGTTTAGTTTGATCTGATCGTTTTTCGTGTAAATTATGTTTTCTTTTGTTTGTCTACTAAATAAGTCCTTATTGTTGCACCAACAAAACCATTGATTTTGTCAGAATAATGCCCTTTCAACCTTGTTCTACATTGATGTATCCCAAACTTGTTCAAGGTTTTCCTTTTTGTGGCGTTCAATCCTAAAACATTGATTCTTGATTGAAAAAAAATTGTAGTTCAATGTTCTTCGATATGATTTCAGCTTTTATTTGGGGTACTTATATCAAGTTTTGCTATGAGTTCCGAGGTTCATCCTTCGAGGATCATGTCGTAGTACCTTTCGGCTCGCTCTTGTAGAGTGAGAACTTGCCGTGCTATTTAGATGAAAGTTAGGAATTTTCTTTTTCAGTTTTATCATTTTACGAAAAATTAGCAATTGAATTTGAGGGAATTCACTTTCAACTTTGTTCTTCGTTGAACTGTAGCCCAAAGCTTTCGAACATTTTCATATTTGTGGCGTTCAACCCAAAAACCTTGATTCAAGAAATTATTGGGTCAAAATTCTTCGATGTGATATCAGCTTTCTTCGGGTAAGTATATCAAAGTTTAGGTGTGAGTTCCAAGGTTCATCCATCGAGGATCACATCATAAAACTCTTAGACTTATACCAGTTGAGAGTGAGGACTTGCCGTTCGCATGCCCTCGGATGGAAATCGGAATTTTGTTTTTCAGTTTGATTCGAGCTCAATTTGTTTAGTTTCACGTAATTATTTTTCGCGTAAATTATGTTCTCTTTTGCACGTATAGATTAAACGGAAAATTGAGAACTGGTTTTGTGACAATTCCCTTTCAGTCTCGTTCTTAATTGAAGTGTCACAGTGTTGCCAAAAATTTTAATTTTTGTGGAGTTCAACCTTAAACCATTGATTTTTGATTTGAAAAGTTATTGGGCCTAAGTCATTCGATATGATTTCTGCTTTCTTCGGGTACGTATAAAAAGTTTTGCCGTGAGCTGCAAGTCACATCACAAAACTTCTTGGCTCACTCTTTTAGAGTGTCGACTTTCCCCGCGCGCGCATGGTTATTCGGATGGAAGTCAATTTTCGAATTTCTATTTAATTCGAGCTCTATTCGTTTAGTTTTATCTAAAATTGCTCTTCGCTTGAATTATGTTTTCTCTTGTTTAAATCTTAAGGCTTTTATGATTGTACAAAAAATTAAAAATTGATCTTTCGAGAAATCACTTTCAATCTTGTTCTTCGTTGAACTGTTCCAAACTTATCAAAGATTTCCATTTTTGTGGCATTCAACCCTACAATATTGATTCTTGATTCGAGAAATCATTGGGTCAAAGTTCTTCGATGTAATTTCAGCATTCTTCGGGTGCGTATATCAACTTTTGCTGTGAGTTCCAAAAGTTCGTACCGTGGGGTTATTCATGTAGAAGTCGAATTTTTTATTATTATTATTATTATTATTCAATTTGATTCAGGCACTACTTGATTAGTTTTATCTAATTGTTCTTCGTGCAAGTTATGTTTTCTTTTGTTTATCGGTAAAAGGCTTTTATTATCGTACCGACAATTAACCATTGATTTTGTTGTGATTCACTTTTAATCTTCTTATTCATTGAACTATTCCAAACATGTAGAGGATTTCCATTTTTATGGCATTCCACCCCCAAAACCTTGATTCTTCGTTCAAGAAATTATCTGGTCAAAGTTGTTCGACCGAATTGACTTTCTTTGGGTGTGTACACCAAGTTTCTTGTGAGTAGTAATTCTATTTTTCAGTTTCATTGGAGCTCTATTCGTTTAGTTTTATCTAATCATCTTTCTCGTAAATTATGTAATTTTTTGTTTGTCTACTATATAAGAGTTTATCATTGTACCGACGATTAGCCGTTGATTTTGTGAGGATTCACCTTCAATCTCGTTCTCTTAATTGAAACTATTCCGAACATGCCAAAGATTTCTATTTTTGTGGTGTTCAACCCTGAAACCTCAATTCTTGATTCAAGAAATCGTTTGGTCAAAATTCGTCGATATTATTTCAGCTTTCTTCGGGTACGTATTTTGAGTTTTGCTATGAGTGCCAAAGTTCATCTTTTCTAGGATCCATAAAACATTTTGACTTCCTCTTTCAGAGTAAGGACTTGACACGCACGCACATGGCTATTCGGATGGAAGTCGGAATTTGTTTTTCAGTTTAATTCAACCTTTATTCGTTTAGTTTGATCTGATCGTTTTTCGTGTAAATTATGTTTTCTTTTGTTTGTCTACTAAATAAGTCCTTATTGTTGCACCAACAAAACCATTGATTTTGTCAGAATAATGCCCTTTCAACCTTGTTCTACATTGATGTATCCCAAACTTGTTCAAGGTTTTCCTTTTTGTGGCGTTCAATCCTAAAACATTGATTCTTGATTGAAAAAAAATTGTAGTTCAATGTTCTTCGATATGATTTCAGCTTTTATTTGGGGTACTTATATCAAGTTTTGCTATGAGTTCCGAGGTTCATCCTTCGAGGATCATGTCGTAGTACCTTTCGGCTCGCTCTTGTAGAGTGAGAACTTGCCGTGCTATTTAGATGAAAGTTAGGAATTTTCTTTTTCAGTTTTATCATTTTACGAAAAATTAGCAATTGAATTTGAGGGAATTCACTTTCAACTTTGTTCTTCGTTGAACTGTAGCCCAAAGCTTTCGAACATTTTCATATTTGTGGCGTTCAACCCAAAAACCTTGATTCAAGAAATTATTGGGTCAAAATTCTTCGATGTGATATCAGCTTTCTTCGGGTAAGTATATCAAAGTTTAGGTGTGAGTTCCAAGGTTCATCCATCGAGGATCACATCATAAAACTCTTAGACTTATACCAGCTTAGAGTGAGGACTTGCCGTTCGCATGCGTGGTTATTCGGATGGAAATCGGAATTTTGTTTTTCAGTTTGATTCGAGCTCAATTTGTTTAGTTTCACGTAATTATTTTTCGCGTAAATTATGTTCTCTTTTGCACGTATAGATTAAACGGAAAATTGAGAACTGGTTTTGTGACAATTCCCTTTCAGTCTCGTTCTTAATTGAAGTGTCACAGTGTTGCCAAAAATTTTAATTTTTGTGGAGTTCAACCTTAAACCATTGATTTTTGATTTGAAAAGTTATTGGGCCTAAGTCATTCGATATGATTTCAGCTTTCTTCGGGTACGTATAAAAAGTTTTGCCGTGAGCTGCAAGTCACATCACAAAACTTCTTGGCTCACTCTTTTAGAGTGTCGACTTTCCCCGCGCGCGCATGGTTATTCGGATGGAAGTCAATTTTCGAATTTCTATTTAATTCGAGCTCTATTCGTTTAGTTTTATCTAAAATTGCTCTTCGCTTGAATTATGTTTTCTCTTGTTTAAATCTTAAGGCTTTTATGATTGTACAAAAAATTAAAAATTGATCTTTCGAGAAATCACTTTCAATCTTGTTCTTCGTTGAACTGTTCCAAACTTATCAAAGATTTCCATTTTTGTGGCCTTCAACCCTACAATATTGATTCTTGATTCGAGAAATCATTGGGTCAAAGTTCTTCGATGTAATTTCAGCATTCTTCGGGTGCGTATATCAACTTTTGCTGTGAGTTCCAAAAGTTCGTACCGTGGGGTTATTCATGTAAAAGTCGATTTTTTATTATTATTATTATTATTCAATTTGATTCAGGCACTACTTGATTAGTTTTATCTAATTGTTCTTCGTGCAAGTTATGTTTTCTTTTCTTTATCGGTAAAAGGCTTTTATTATCGTACCGACAATTAACCATTGATTTTGTTGTGATTCACTTTTAATCTTCTTATTCATTGAACTATTCCAAACATGTAGAGGATTTCCATTTTTATGGCATTCCACCCCCAAAACCTTGATTCTTCGTTCAAGAAATTATCTGGTCAAAGTTGTTCGACCGGAATTCAGCTTTCTTTGGGTGTGTACACCAAGTTTTGCTGTGAGTAGTAATTCTATTTTTCAGTTTCATTGGAGCTCTATTCGTTTAGTTTTATCTAATCATCTTTCTCGTAAATTATGTAATTTTTTGTTTGTCTACTATATAAGAGTTTATCATTGTACCGACGATTAGCCGTTGATTTTGTGAGGATTCACCTTCAATCTCGTTCTCTTAATTGAAACTATTCCGAACATGCCAAAGATTTCTATTTTTGTGGTGTTCAACCCTGAAACCTCAATTCTTGATTCAAGAAATCGTTTGGTCAAAATTCGTCGATATTATTTCAGCTTTCTTCGGGTACGTATTTTGAGTTTTGCTATGAGTGCCAAAGTTCATCTTTTCTAGGATCCATAAAACATTTTGACTTCCTCTTTCAGAGTAAGGACTTGACACGCACGCACATGGCTATTCGGATGGAAGTCGGAATTTGTTTTTTATTTTAATTCAACCTTTATTCGTTTAGTTTGATCTGATCGTTTTTCGTGTAAATTATGTTTTCTTTTGTTTGTCTACTAAATAAGTCCTTATTGTTGCACCAACAAAACCATTGATTTTGTCAGAATAATGCCCTTTCAACCTTGTTCTACATTGATGTATCCCAAACTTGTTCAAGGTTTTCCTTTTTGTGGCGTTCAATCCTAAAACATTGATTCTTGATTGAAAAAAAATTGTAGTTCAATGTTCTTCGATATGATTTCAGCTTTTATTTGGGGTACTTATATCAAGTTTTGCTATGAGTTCCGAGGTTCATCCTTCGAGGATCATGTCGTAGTACCTTTCGGCTCGCTCTTGTAGAGTGAGAACTTGCCGTGCTATTTAGATGAAAGTTAGGAATTTTCTTTTTCAGTTTTATCATTTTACGAAAAATTAGCAATTGAATTTGAGGGAATTCACTTTCAACTTTGTTCTTCGTTGAACTGTAGCCCAAAGCTTTCGAACATTTTCATATTTGTGGCGTTCAACCCAAAAACCTTGATTCAAGAAATTATTGGGTCAAAATTCTTCGATGTGATATCAGCTTTCTTCGGGTAAGTATATCAAAGTTTAGGTGTGAGTTCCAAGGTTCATCCATCGAGGATCACATCATAAAACTCTTAGACTTATACCAGTTGAGAGTGAGGACTTGCCGTTCGCATGCCCTCGGATGGAAATCGGAATTTTGTTTTTCAGTTTGATTCGAGCTCAATTTGTTTAGTTTCACGTAATTATTTTTCGCGTAAATTATGTTCTCTTTTGCACGTATAGATTAAACGGAAAATTGAGAACTGGTTTTGTGACAATTCCCTTTCAGTCTCGTTCTTAATTGAAGTGTCACAGTGTTGCCAAAAATTTTAATTTTTGTGGAGTTCAACCTTAAACCATTGATTTTTGATTTGAAAAGTTATTGGGCCTAAGTCATTCGATATGATTTCAGCTTTCTTCGGGTACGTATAAAAAGTTTTGCCGTGAGCTGCAAGTCACATCACAAAACTTCTTGGCTCACTCTTTTAGAGTGTCGACTTTCCCCGCGCGCGCATGGTTATTCGGATGGAAGTCAATTTTCGAATTTCTATTTAATTCGAGCTCTATTCGTTTAGTTTTATCTAAAATTGCTCTTCGCTTGAATTATGTTTTCTCTTGTTTAAATCTTAAGGCTTTTATGATTGTACAAAAAATTAAAAATTGATCTTTCGAGAAATCACTTTCAATCTTGTTCTTCGTTGAACTGTTCCAAACTTATCAAAGATTTCCATTTTTGTGGCCTTCGGCCCTACAATATTGATTCTTGATTCGAGAAATCATTGGGTCAAAGTTCTTCGATGTAATTTCAGCATTCTTCGGGTGCGTATATCAACTTTTGCTGTGAGTTCCAAAAGTTCGTACCGTGGGGTTATTCATGTAGAAGTCGAATTTTATTATTATTATTATTATTATTATTATTATTCAATTTGATTCAGGCACTACTTGATTAGTTTTATCTAATTGTTCTTCGTGCAAGTTATGTTTTCTTTTGTTTATCGGTAAAAGGCTTTTATTATCGTACCGACAATTAACCATTGATTTTGTTGTGATTCACTTTTAATCTTCTTATTCATTGAACTATTCCAAACATGTAGAGGATTTCCATTTTTATGGCATTCCACCCCCAAAACCTTGATTCTTCGTTCAAGAAATAATATGATCAAAGTTGTTCGACCGGAATTCGACTTTCTTTGGGTGTGTACACCAAGTTTCTTTGTGAGTAGTAATTCTATTTTTCAGTTTCATTGGAGCTCTATTCGTTTAGTTTTATCTAATCATCTTTCTCGTAAATTATGTAATTTTTTGTTTGTCTACTATATAAGAGTTTATCATTGTACCGACGATTAGCCGTTGATTTTGTGAGGATTCACCTTCAATCTCGTTCTCTTAATTGAAACTATTCCGAACATGCCAAAGATTTCTATTTTTGTGGTGTTCAACCCTGAAACCTCAATTCTTGATTCAAGAGATCGTTTGGTCAAAATTCGTCGATATTATTTCAGCTTTCTTCGGGTACGTATTTTGAGTTTTGCTATGAGTGCCAAAGTTCATCTTTCTAGGATCCATAAAACATTTTGACTTCCTCTTTCAGAGTAAGGACTTGACACGCACGCACATGGCTATTCGGATGGAAGTCGGAATTTGTTTTTCAGTTTAATTCAACCTTTATTCGTTTAGTTTGATCTGATCGTTTTTCGTGTAAATTATGTTTTCTTTTGTTTGTCTACTAAATAAGTCCTTATTGTTGCACCAACAAAACCATTGATTTTGTCAGAATAATGCCCTTTCAACCTTGTTCTACATTGATGTATCCCAAACTTGTTCAAGGTTTTCCTTTTTGTGGCGTTCAATCCTAAAACATTGATTCTTGATTGAAAAAAATTGTAGTTCAATGTTCTTCGATATGATTTCAGCTTTTATTTGGGGTACTTATATCAAGTTTTGCTATGAGTTCCGAGGTTCATCCTTCGAGGATCATGTCGTAGTACCTTTCGGCTCGCTCTTGTAGAGTGAGAACTTGCCGTGCTATTTAGATGAAAGTTAGGAATTTTCTTTTTCAGTTTTATCATTTTACGAAAAATTAGCAATTGAATTTGAGGGAATTCACTTTCAACTTTGTTCTTCGTTGAACTGTAGCCCAAAGCTTTCGAACATTTTCATATTTGTGGCGTTCAACCCAAAAACCTTGATTCAAGAAATTATTGGGTCAAAATTCTTCGATGTGATATCAGCTTTCTTCGGGTAAGTATATCAAAGTTTAGGTGTGAGTTCCAAGGTTCATCCATCGAGGATCACATCATAAAACTCTTAGACTTATACCAGTTGAGAGTGAGGACTTGCCGTTCGCATGCCCTCGGATGGAAATCGGAATTTTGTTTTTCAGTTTGATTCGAGCTCAATTTGTTTAGTTTCACGTAATTATTTTTCGCGTAAATTATGTTCTCTTTTGCACGTATAGATTAAACGGAAAATTGAGAACTGGTTTTGTGACAATTCCCTTTCAGTCTCGTTCTTAATTGAAGTGTCACAGTGTTGCCAAAAATTTTAATTTTTGTGGAGTTCAACCTTAAACCATTGATTTTTGATTTGAAAAGTTATTGGGCCTAAGTCATTCGATATGATTTCAGCTTTCTTCGGGTACGTATAAAAAGTTTTGCCGTGAGCTGCAAGTCACATCACAAAACTTCTTGGCTCACTCTTTTAGAGTGTCGACTTTCCCCGCGCGCGCATGGTTATTCGGATGGAAGTCAATTTTCGAATTTCTATTTAATTCGAGCTCTATTCGTTTAGTTTTATCTAAAATTGCTCTTCGCTTGAATTATGTTTTCTCTTGTTTAAATCTTAAGGCTTTTATGATTGTACAAAAAATTAAAAATTGATCTTTCGAGAAATCACTTTCAATCTTGTTCTTCGTTGAACTGTTCCAAACTTATCAAAGATTTCCATTTTTGTGGCCTTCAACCCTACAATATTGATTCTTGATTCGAGAAATCATTGGGTCAAAGTTCTTCGATGTAATTTCAGCATTCTTCGGGTGCGTATATCAACTTTTGCTGTGAGTTCCAAAAGTTCGTACCGTGGGGTTATTCATGTAGAAGTCGAATTTTTTATTATTATTATTATTCAATTTGATTCAGGCACTACTTGATTAGTTTTATCTAATTGTTCTTCGTGCAAGTTATGTTTTCTTTTGTTTATCGGTAAAAGGCTTTTATTATCGTACCGACAATTAACCATTGATTTTGTTGTGATTCACTTTTAATCTTCTTATTCATTGAACTATTCCAAACATGTAGAGGATTTCCATTTTTATGGCATTCCACCCCCAAAACCTTGATTCTTCGTTCAAGAAATTATCTGGTCAAAGTTGTTCGACCGGAATTCAGCTTTCTTTGGGTGTGTACACCAAGTTTTGCTGTGAGTAGTAATTCTATTTTTCAGTTTCATTGGAGCTCTATTCGTTTAGTTTTATCTAATCATCTTTCTCGTAAATTATGTAATTTTTTGTTTGTCTACTATATAAGAGTTTATCATTGTACCGACGATTAGCCGTTGATTTTGTGAGGATTCACCTTCAATCTCGTTCTCTTAATTGAAACTATTCCGAACATGCCAAAGATTTCTATTTTTGTGGTGTTCAACCCTGAAACCTCAATTCTTGATTCAAGAGATCGTTTGGTCAAAATTCGTCGATATTATTTCAGCTTTCTTCGGGTACGTATTTTGAGTTTTGCTATGAGTGCCAAAGTTCATCTTTTCTAGGATCCATAAAACATTTTGACTTCCTCTTTCAGAGTAAGGACTTGACACGCACGCACATGGCTATTCGGATGGAAGTCGGAATTTGTTTTTGATTTAATTCAACCTTTATTCGTTTAGTTTGATCTGATCGTTTTTCGTGTAAATTATGTTTTCTTTTGTTTGTCTACTAAATAAGTCCTTATTGTTGCACCAACAAAACCATTGATTTTGTCAGAATAATGCCCTTTCAACCTTGTTCTACATTGATGTATCCCAAACTTGTTCAAGGTTTTCCTTTTTGTGGCGTTCAATCCTAAAACATTGATTCTTGATTGAAAAAAAATTGTAGTTCAATGTTCTTCGATATGATTTCAGCTTTTATTTGGGGTACTTATATCAAGTTTTGCTATGAGTTCCGAGGTTCATCCTTCGAGGATCATGTCGTAGTACCTTTCGGCTCGCTCTTGTAGAGTGAGAACTTGCCGTGCTATTTAGATGAAAGTTAGGAATTTTCTTTTTCAGTTTTATCATTTTACGAAAAATTAGCAATTGAATTTGAGGGAATTCACTTTCAACTTTGTTCTTCGTTGAACTGTAGCCCAAAGCTTTCGAACATTTTCATATTTGTGGCGTTCAACCCAAAAACCTTGATTCAAGAAATTATTGGGTCAAAATTCTTCGATGTGATATCAGCTTTCTTCGGGTAAGTATATCAAAGTTTAGGTGTGAGTTCCAAGGTTCATCCATCGAGGATCACATCATAAAACTCTTAGACTTATACCAGTTGAGAGTGAGGACTTGCCGTTCGCATGCGTGGTTATTCGGATGGAAATCGGAATTTTGTTTTTCAGTTTGATTCGAGCTCAATTTGTTTAGTTTCACGTAATTATTTTTCGCGTAAATTATGTTCTCTTTTGCACGTATAGATTAAACGGAAAATTGAGAACTGGTTTTGTGACAATTCCCTTTCAGTCTCGTTCTTAATTGAAGTGTCACAGTGTTGCCAAAAATTTTAATTTTTGTGGAGTTCAACCTTAAACCATTGATTTTTGATTTGAAAAGTTATTGGGCCTAAGTCATTCGATATGATTTCAGCTTTCTTCGGGTACGTATAAAAAGTTTTGCCGTGAGCTGCAAGTCACATCACAAAACTTCTTGGCTCACTCTTTTAGAGTGTCGACTTTCCCTGCGCGCGCATGGTTATTCGGATGGAAGTCAATTTTCGAATTTCTATTTAATTCGAGCTCTATTCGTTTAGTTTTATCTAAAATTGCTCTTCGCTTGAATTATGTTTTCTCTTGTTTAAATCTTAAGGCTTTTATGATTGTACAAAAAATTAAAAATTGATCTTTCGAGAAATCACTTTCAATCTTGTTCTTCGTTGAACTGTTCCAAACTTATCAAAGATTTCCATTTTTGTGGCCTTCAACCCTACAATATTGATTCTTGATTCGAGAAATCATTGGGTCAAAGTTCTTCGATGTAATTTCAGCATTCTTCGGGTGCGTATATCAACTTTTGCTGTGAGTTCCAAAAGTTCGTACCGTGGGGTTATTCATGTAGAAGTCGAATTTTTTTTTTTTTTTTTATTATTATTCAATTTGATTCAGGCACTACTTGATTAGTTTTATCTAATTGTTTTTCTTGCAAGTTATGTTTTCTTTTGTTTATCGGTAAAAGGCTTTTATTATCGTACCGACAATTAACCATTGATTTTGTTGTGATTCACTTTTAATCTTCTTATTCATTGAACTATTCCAAACATGTAGAGGATTTCCATTTTTATGGCATTCCACCCCCAAAACCTTGATTCTTCGTTCAAGAAATTATCTGGTCAAAGTTGTTCGACCGGAATTCAGCTTTCTTTGGGTGTGTACACCAAGTTTTGCTGTGAGTAGTAATTCTATTTTTCAGTTTCATTGGAGCTCTATTCGTTTAGTTTTATCTAATCATCTTTCTCGTAAATTATGTAATTTTTTGTTTGTCTACTATATAAGAGTTTATCATTGTACCGACGATTAGCCGTTGATTTTGTGAGGATTCACCTTCAATCTCGTTCTCTTAATTGAAACTATTCCGAACATGCCAAAGATTTCTATTTTTGTGGTGTTCAACCCTGAAACCTCAATTCTTGATTCAAGAGATCGTTTGGTCAAAATTCGTCGATATTATTTCAGCTTTCTTCGGGTACGTATTTTGAGTTTTGCTATGAGTGCCAAAGTTCATCTTTTCTAGGATCCATAAAACATTTTGACTTCCTCTTTCAGAGTAAGGACTTGACACGCACGCACATGGCTATTCGGATGGAAGTCGGAATTTGTTTTTCAGTTTAATTCAACCTTTATTCGTTTAGTTTGATCTGATCGTTTTTCGTGTAAATTATGTTTTCTTTTGTTTGTCTACTAAATAAGTCCTTATTGTTGCACCAACAAAACCATTGATTTTGTTAGAATGCCCTTTCAACCTTGTTCTACATTGATGTATCCCAAACTTGTTCAAGGTTTTCCTTTTTGTGGCGTTCAATCCTAAAACATTGATTCTTGATTGAAAAAAAATTGTAGTTCAATGTTCTTCGATATGATTTCAGCTTTTATTTGGGGTACTTATATCAAGTTTTGCTATGAGTTCCGAGGTTCATCCTTCGAGGATCATGTCGTAGTACCTTTCGGCTCGCTCTTGTAGAGTGAGAACTTGCCGTGCTATTTAGATGAAAGTTAGGAATTTTCTTTTTCAGTTTTATCATTTTACGAAAAATTAGCAATTGAATTTGAGGGAATTCACTTTCAACTTTGTTCTTCGTTGAACTGTAGCCCAAAGCTTTCGAACATTTTCATATTTGTGGCGTTCAACCCAAAAACCTTGATTCAAGAAATTATTGGGTCAAAATTCTTCGATGTGATATCAGCTTTCTTCGGGTAAGTATATCAAAGTTTAGGTGTGAGTTCCAAGGTTCATCCATCGAGGATCACATCATAAAACTCTTAGACTTATACCGGTTGAGAGTGAGGACTTGCCGTTCGCATGCGTGGTTATTCGGATGGAAATCGGAATTTTGTTTTTCAGTTTGATTCGAGCTCAATTTGTTTAGTTTCACGTAATTATTTTTCGCGTAAATTATGTTCTCTTTTGCACGTATAGATTAAACGGAAAATTGAGAACTGGTTTTGTGACAATTCCCTTTCAGTCTCGTTCTTAATTGAAGTGTCACAGTGTTGCCAAAAATTTTAATTTTTGTGGAGTTCAACCTTAAACCATTGATTTTTGATTTGAAAAGTTATTGGGCCTAAGTCATTCGATATGATTTCAGCTTTCTTCGGGTACGTATAAAAAGTTTTGCCGTGAGCTGCAAGTCACATCACAAAACTTCTTGGCTCACTCTTTTAGAGTGTCGACTTTCCCCGCGCGCGCATGGTTATTCGGATGGAAGTCAATTTTCGAATTTCTATTTAATTCGAGCTCTATTCGTTTAGTTTTATCTAAAATTGCTCTTCGCTTGAATTATGTTTTCTCTTGTTTAAATCTTAAGGCTTTTATGATTGTACAAAAAATTAAAAATTGATCTTTCGAGAAATCACTTTCAATCTTGTTCTTCGTTGAAGCTGTTCCAAACTTATCAAAGATTTCCATTTTTGTGGCATTCAACCCTACAATATTGATTCTTGATTCGAGAAATCATTGGGTCAAAGTTCTTCGATGTAATTTCAGCATTCTTCGGGTGCGTATATCAACTTTTGCTGTGAGTTCCAAAAGTTCGTACCGTGGGGTTATTCATGTAGAAGTCGAATTTTTTATTATTATTATTATTATTATTATTCAATTTGATTCAGGCACTACTTGATTAGTTTTATCTAATTGTTCTTCGTGCAAGTTATGTTTTCTTTTGTTTATCGGTAAAAGGCTTTTATTATCGTACCGACAATTAACCATTGATTTTGTTGTGATTCACTTTTAATCTTCTTATTCATTGAACTATTCCAAACATGTAGAGGATTTCCATTTTTATGGCATTCCACCCCCAAAACCTTGATTCTTCGTTCAAGAAATTATCTGGTCAAAGTTGTTCGACCGGAATTCAGCTTTCTTTGGGTGTGTACACCAAGTTTTGCTGTGAGTAGTAATTCTATTTTTCAGTTTCATTGGAGCTCTATTCGTTTAGTTTTATCTAATCATCTTTCTCGTAAATTATGTAATTTTTTGTTTGTCTACTATATAAGAGTTTATCATTGTACCGACGATTAGCCGTTGATTTTGTGAGGATTCACCTTCAATCTCGTTCTCTTAATTGAAACTATTCCGAACATGCCAAAGATTTCTATTTTTGTGGTGTTCAACCCTGAAACCTCAATTCTTGATTCAAGAGATCGTTTGGTCAAAATTCGTCGATATTATTTCAGCTTTCTTCGGGTACGTATTTTGAGTTTTGCTATGAGTGCCAAAGTTCATCTTTCTAGGATCCATAAAACATTTTGACTTCCTCTTTCAGAGTAAGGACTTGACACGCACGCACATGGCTATTCGGATGGAAGTCGGAATTTGTTTTTCAGTTTAATTCAACCTTTATTCGTTTAGTTTGATCTGATCGTTTTTCGTGTAAATTATGTTTTCTTTTGTTTGTCTACTAAATAAGTCCTTATTGTTGCACCAACAAAACCATTGATTTTGTCAGAATGCCCTTTCAACCTTGTTCTACATTGATGTATCCCAAACTTGTTCAAGGTTTTCCTTTTTGTGGCGTTCAATCCTAAAACATTGATTCTTGATTGAAAAAAAATTGTAGTTCAATGTTCTTCGATATGATTTCAGCTTTTATTTGGGGTACTTATATCAAGTTTTGCTATGAGTTCCGAGGTTCATCCTTCGAGGATCATGTCGTAGTACCTTTCGGCTTGCTCTTGTAGAGTGAGAACTTGCCGTGCTATTTAGATGAAAGTTAGGAATTTTCTTTTTCAGTTTTATCATTTTACGAAAAATTAGCAATTGAATTTGAGGGAATTCACTTTCAACTTTGTTCTTCGTTGAACTGTAGCCCAAAGCTATCGAACATTTTCATATTTGTGGCGTTCAACCCAAAAACCTTGATTCAAGAAATTATTGGGTCAAAATTCTTCGATGTGATATCAGCTTTCTTCGGGTAAGTATATCAAAGTTTAGGTGTGAGTTCCAAGGTTCATCCATCGAGGATCACATCATAAAACTCTTAGACTTCTACCGGTTGAGAGTGAGCACTTGCCGTTCGCATGCGTGGTTATTCGGATGGAAATCGGAATTTTGTTTTTCGGTTTGATTCGAGCTCAATTTGTTTAGTTTCACGTAATTATTTTTCGCGTAAATTATGTTCTCTTTTGCACGTATAGATTAAACGGAAAATTGAGAACTGGTTTTGTGACAATTCCCTTTCAGTCTCGTTCTTAATTGAAGTGTCACAGTGTTGCCAAAAATTTTAATTTTTGTGGAGTTCAACCTTAAACCATTGATTTTTGATTTGAAAAGTTATTGGGCCTAAGTCATTCGATATGATTTCAGCTTTCTTCGGGTACGTATAAAAAGTTTTGCCGTGAGCTGCAAGTCACATCACAAAACTTCTTGGCTCACTCTTTTAGAGTGTCGACTTTCCCCGCGCGCGCATGGTTATTCGGATGGAAGTCAATTTTCGAATTTCTATTTAATTCGAGCTCTATTCGTTTAGTTTTATCTAAAATTGCTCTTCGCTTGAATTATGTTTTCTCTTGTTTAAATCTTAAGGCTTTTATGATTGTACAAAAAATTAAAAATTGATCTTTCGAGAAATCACTTTCAATCTTGTTCTTCGTTGAACTGTTCCAAACTTATCAAAGATTTCCATTTTTGTGGCCTTCAACCCTACAATATTGATTCTTGATTCGAGAAATCATTGGGTCAAAGTTCTTCGATGTAATTTCAGCATTCTTCGGGTGCGTATATCAACTTTTGCTGTGAGTTCCAAAAGTTCGTACCGTGGGGTTATTCATGTAGAAGTCGAATTTTTTATTATTATTATTATTATTATTCAATTTGATTCAGGCACTACTTGATTAGTTTTATCTAATTGTTCTTCGTGCAAGTTATGTTTTCTTTTGTTTATCGGTAAAAGGCTTTTATTATCGTACCGACAATTAACCATTGATTTTGTTGTGATTCACTTTTAATCTTCTTATTCATTGAACTATTCCAAACATGTAGAGGATTTCCATTTTTATGGCATTCCACCCCCAAAACCTTGATTCTTCGTTCAAGAAATTATCTGGTCAAAGTTGTTCGACCGGAATTCAGCTTTCTTTGGGTGCGTTCACCAAGTTTTGCTGTGAGTAGTAATTCTATTTTTCAGTTTCATTGGAGCTCTATTCGTTTAGTTTTATCTAATCATCTTTCTCGTAAATTATGTAATTTTTTGTTTGTCTACTATATAAGAGTTTATCATTGTACCGACGATTAGCCGTTGATTTTGTGAGGATTCACCTTCAATCTCGTTCTCTTAATTGAAACTATTCCGAACATGCCAAAGATTTCTATTTTTGTGGTGTTCAACCCTGAAACCTCAATTCTTGATTCAAGAAATCGTTTGGTCAAAATTCGTCGATATTATTTCAGCTTTCTTCGGGTACGTATTTTGAGTTTTGCTATGAGTGCCAAAGTTCATCTTTTCTAGGATCCATAAAACATTTTGACTTCCTCTTTCAGAGTAAGGACTTGACACGCACGCACATGGCTATTCGGATGGAAGTCGGAATTTGTTTTTCAGTTTAATTCAACCTTTATTCGTTTAGTTTGATCTAATCGTTTTTCGTGTAAATTATGTTTTCTTTTGTTTGTCTACTAAATAAGTCCTTATTGTTGCACCAACAAAACCATTGATTTTGTCAGAATAATGCCCTTTCAACCTTGTTCTACATTGATGTATCCCAAACTTGTTCAAGGTTTTCCTTTTTGTGGCGTTCAATCCTAAAACATTGATTCTTGATTGGAAAAAAATTGTAGTTCAATGTTCTTCGATATGATTTCAGCTTTTATTTGGGGTACTTATATCAAGTTTTGCTATGAGTTCCGAGGTTCATCCTTCGAGGATCATGTCGTAGTACCTTTCGGCTTGCTCTTGTAGAGTGAGAACTTGCCGTGCTATTTAGATGAAAGTTAGGAATTTTCTTTTTCAGTTTTATCATTTTACGAAAAATTAGCAATTGAATTTGAGGGAATTCACTTTCAACTTTGTTCTTCGTTGAACTGTAGCCCAAAGCTTTCGAACATTTTCATATTTGTGGCGTTCAACCCAAAAACCTTGATTCAAGAAATTATTGGGTCAAAATTCTTCGATGTGATATCAGCTTTCTTCGGGTAAGTATATCAAAGTTTAGGTGTGAGTTCCAAGGTTCATCCATCGAGGATCACATCATAAAACTCTTAGACTTATACCAGTTGAGAGTGAGGACTTGCCGTTCGCATGCGTGGTTATTCGGATGGAAATCGGAATTTTGTTTTTCAGTTTGATTCGAACTCAATTTGTTTAGTTTCACGTAATTATTTTTCGCGTAAATTATGTTCTCTTTTGCACGTATAGATTAAACGGAAAATTGAGAACTGGTTTTGTGACAATTCCCTTTCAGTCTCGTTCTTAATTGAAGTGTCACAGTGTTGCCAAAAATTTTAATTTTTGTGGAGTTCAACCTTAAACCATTGATTTTTGATTTGAAAAGTTATTGGGCCTAAGTCATTCGATATGATTTCAACTTTCTTCGGGTACGTATAAAAGTTTTGCCGTGAGCTGCAAGTCACATCACAAAACTTCTTGGCTCACTCTTTTAGAGTGTCGACTTACCCCGCGCGCGCATGGTTATTCGGATGGAAGTCAATTTTCGAATTTCTATTTAATTCGAGCTCCATTCGTTAAGTTTTATCTAAAATTGCTCTTCGCTTGAGTTATGTTTTCTCTTGCTTAAATCTTAAGGCTTTTATGATTGCACGAAAAATTAAAAATTGATCTTTCGAGAAATCACTTTCAATCTTGTTTTTCGTTGAACTGTTCCAAACTTATCAAAGATTTCCATTTTTGTGGCCTTCGGCCCTACAATATTGATTCTTGATTCGAGAAATCATTGGGTCAAAGTTCTTCGATGTAATTTCAGCATTCTTCGGGTGCGTATATCAACTTTTGCTGTGAGTTCCAAAAGTTCGTACCGTGGGGTTATTCATGTAGAAGTCGAATTTTTTTTTTTTACTATTATTATTCAATTTGGTTCAGGCACTACTTGATTAGTTTTATCTAATTGTTCTTCGTGCAAGTTATGTTTTCTTTTGTTTATCGGTAAATGGCTTTTATTATCGTACCGACAATTAACCATTGATTTTGTTGTGATTCACTTTTAATCTTCTTATTCATTGAACTATTCCAAACATGTAGAGGATTTCCATTTTTTTGGCATTCCACCCCCAAAAGATTCTTCGTTCAAGAAATTATCTGGTCAAAGTTGTTCGACCGGAACTCAGCTTTCTTTGGGTGTGTACATCGAGTTTTGCTGTGAGTAGTAATTCTATTTTTCAGTTTCGTTGGAGCTCTATTCGTTTAGTTTTATCTAATCATTTTTCTCGTAAATTATGTAATTTTTTGTTTGTCTACTATATAAGAGTTTATCATTGTACCGACGATTAGCCGTTGATTTTGTGAGGATTCACTTTCAATCTCGTTCTCTTAATTGAAACTATTCCGAACATGTCAAAGATTTCTATTTTTGTGGTGTTCAACCCTGAAACCTCAATTCTTGATTCAAGAAATCATTTGGTCAAAATTCGTCGATATTATTTCAGCTTTCTTCGGGTACGTATTTTGAGTTTTGCTATGAGTGCCAAAGTTCATCTTTCTAGGATCCATAAAACATTTTGACTTCCTCTTTCAGAGTAAGGACTTGACACGCACGCACATGGCTATTCGGATGGAAGTCGGAATTTGTTTTTCAGTTTAATTCAACCTTTATTCGTTTAGTTTTATCTAATCGTTTTTCCTGTAAATTATGTTTTCTTTTGTTTGTCTACTAAATAAGTCCTTATTGTTGCACCAACAAAACCATTGATTTTGTCAGAATTCCCTTTCAACCTTGTTCTACATTGATGTATCCCAAACTTGCTCAAGGTTTTCCTTTTGTGGCGTTCAATCCTAAAACATTGATTCTTGATTGAAAAAAAAAAAATTGTAGTTCAATGTTCTTCGATATGATTTCAGCTTTTATTTGGGGTACTTATATCAAGTTTTGCTATGAGTTCCGAGGTTCATCCTTCGAGGATCATGTCGTAATACCTTTCGGCTTGCTCTTGTAGAGTGAGAACTTACCGTGCTATTTAGATGAAAGTTAGGAATTTTCTTTTTCAGTTTTATCATTTTACGAAAAATTAGCAATTGAATTTGAGGGAATTCACTGTCAACTTTGCTCTTCGTTGAACTGTAGCCCAAAGCTTTCGAACATTTTCATATTTGTGGCGTTCAACCCAAAAACCTTGATTCTTGATTCAAGAAATTATTGGGTCAAAATTCTTCGATGTGATATCAGCTTTCTTCGGGTAAGTATATCAAACTTTAGGTGTGAGTTCCAAGGTTCATCCATCGAGGATCACATCATAAAACTCGGAGACTTATACCAGCTTAGAGTGAGGACTTGCCGTTCGCATGCGTGGTTATTCGGATGGAAATCGGAATTTTGTTTTTCAGTTTGATTCGAGCTCAATTTGTTTAGTTTCACGTAATTATTTTTCGCGTAAATTATGTTCTCTTTTGTTTGTATAGATTAAACGAAAAATTGAGAACTGGTTTTGTGACAATTCCCTTTCAGTCTCGTTCTTAATTGAAGTGTCACAGTGTTGCCAAAAATTTTAATTTTTGTGGAGTTCAACCTTAAACCATTGATTTTTGATTTGAAAAGTTATTGGGCCT
Organism: Fraxinus americana; assembly: GCA_035079005.1. NCBI lineage: Eukaryota > Viridiplantae > Streptophyta > Magnoliopsida > Lamiales > Oleaceae > Fraxinus > Fraxinus americana. Next base: position 15,509,569 of record CM068719.1, on the reverse strand, counting down.
AAGTCATTCGATATGATTTCAGCTTTCTTCGGGTACGTATAAAAAGTTTTGCCGTGAGCTGTAAGTCACATCACAAAACTTCTTGGCTCACTCTTTTAGAGTGTCGACTTTCCCCCCGCGCGCATGGTTATTCGGATGGGAGTCAATTTTCGAATTTCTATTTAATTCGAGCTCTATTCGTTTAGTTTTATCTAAAATTGCTCTTCGCTTGAATTATGTTTTCTCTTGTTTAAATCTTAAGGCTTTTATGATTGTACAAAAAATTAAAAATTGATCTTTCGAGAAATCACTTTCAATCTTGTTCTTCGTTGAACTGTTCCAAACTTATCAAAGATTTCCATTTTTGTGGCCTTCAACCCTACAATATTGATTCTTGATTCGAGAAATCATTGGGTCAAAGTTCTTCGATGTAATTTCAGCATTCTTCGGGTGCGTATATCAACTTTTGCTGTGAGTTCCAAAAGTTCGTACCGTGGGGTTATTCATGTAGAAGTCGAATTTTATTATTATTATTATTATTATTATTATTATTCAATTTGATTCAGGCACTACTTGATTAGTTTTATCTAATTGTTCTTCGTGCAAGTTGTGTTTTCTTTTGTTTATCGGTAAAAGGCTTTTATTATCGTACCGACAATTAACCATTGATTTTGTTGTGATTCACTTTTAATCTTCTTATTCATTGAACTATTCCAAACATGTAGAGGATTTCCATTTTTATGGCATTCCACCCCCAAAACCTTGATTCTTCGTTCAAGAAATTATCTGGTCAAAGTTGTTCGACCGGAACTCAGCTTTCTTTGGGTGTGTACATCGAGTTTTGCTGTGAGTAGTAATTCTATTTTTCAGTTTCGTTGGAGCTCTATTCGTTTAGTTTTATCTAATCATTTTTCTCGTAAATTATGTAATTTTTTGTTTGTCTACTATATAAGAGTTTATCATTGTACCGACGATTAGCCGTTGATTTTGTGAGGATTCACTTTCAATCTCGTTCTCTTAATTGAAACTATTCCGAACATGTCAAAGATTTCTATTTTTGTGGTGTTCAACCCTGAAACCTCAATTCTTGATTCAAGAAATCATTTGGTCAAAATTCGTCGATATTATTTCAGCTTTCTTCGGGTACGTATTTTGAGTTTTGCTATGAGTGCCAAAGTTCATCTTTCTAGGATCCATAAAACATTTTGACTTCCTCTTTCAGAGTAAGGACTTGACACGCACGCACATGGCTATTCGGATGGAAGTCGGAATTTGTTTTTCAGTTTAATTCAACCTTTATTCGTTTAGTTTGATCTAATCGTTTTTCGTGTAAATTATGTTTTCTTTTGTTTGTCTACTAAATAAGTCCTTATTGTTGCACCAACAAAACCATTGATTTTGTCAGAATGCCCTTTCAACCTTGTTCTACATTGATGTATCCCAAACTTGTTCAAGGTTTTCCTTTTTGTGGCGTTCAATCCTAAAACATTGATTCTTGATTGAAAAAAAATTGTAGTTCAATGTTCTTCGATATGATTTCAGCTTTTATTTGGGGTACTTATATCAAGTTTTGCTATGAGTTCCGAGGTTCATCCTTCGAGGATCATGTCGTAATACCTTTCGGCTTGCTCTTGTAGAGTGAGAACTTGCCGTGCTATTTAGATGAAAGTTAGGAATTTTCTTTTTCAGTTTTATCATTTTACGAAAAATTAGCAATTGAATTTGAGGGAATTCACTTTCAACTTTGTTCTTCGTTGAACTGTAGCCCAAAGCTTTCGAACATTTTCATATTTGTGGCGTTCAACCCAAAAACCTTGATTCTTGATTCAAGAAATTATTGGGTCAAAATTCTTCGATGTGATATCAGCTTTCTTCGGGTAAGTATATCAAACTTTAGGTGTGAGTTCCAAGGTTCATCCATCGAGGATCACATCATAAAACTCGGAGACTTATACCAGTTGAGATTGAGGACTTGCCGTTCACATGCGTGGTTATTCGGATGGAAATCAGAATTTTGTTTTTCATTTTGATTCGAGCTCAATTTGTTTAGTTTCACGTAATTACTTTTCGCGTAAATTATGTTCTCTTTTGCACGTATAGATTAAACGAAAAATTGAGAACTGGTTTTGTGACAATTCCCTTTCAGTCTCGTTCTCAATTGAAGTGTCACAGTGTTGCCAAAAATTTTAATTTTTGTGGAGTTCAACCTTAAACCATTGATTTTTGATTTGAAAAGTTATTGGGCCTAAGTCATTCGATATGATTTCAACTTTCTTCGGGTACGTATAAAAGTTTTGCCGTGAGCTGCAAGTCACATCACAAAACTTCTTGGCTCACTCTTTTAGAGTGTCGACTTTCCCCGCGCGCATGGTTATTCGGATGGAAGTCAATTTTCGAATTTCTGTTTAATTCGAGCTCTATTCGTTTAGTTTTATCTAAAATTGTTCTTCGCGTGAATTGCATTTTCACTTGTTTAAATCTTAAGGCTTCTATAAACGTACAAAAAATTAAAAATTCATCTTTCGAGAAATCACTTTCAATCTTGTTCTTCGTTGAACTATTCCAAACTTATCAAAGATTTCCATTTTTGTGGACTTCAACCCTACAATATTGATTCTTGATTCGAGAAATCATCGGGTCAAAGTTATTCAATGTAATTTCAGCTTTCTTCGGGTGCGTATATCTAGTTTTGCTGTGAGTTCCAAAGTTGATACCATGGGGTTATTCATATAGAAGTCGAATTTTTTTTTTTTTTTTTTCAGTTTGATCCGGGCACTACTTGATTAGTTTTATCTAATTGTTCTTCGTGCAAGTTGTGTTTTCTTTTGTTTATATGTAAAAAAGGCTTTTATTATTGTACCGACAATTAACCTTTGATTTTGTTGTGATTCACTTTTAACCTTCTTATTCATTGAACTATTCCAAACATGTTGTGGATTTCCATTTTTATGGCGTTCCACCCCCAAAACCTTGATTTCTCATTCAAGAAATTTTCTGGTCAAAGTTGTTCGACCGGAATTCAACTTTCTTTTGGGTGTGTACATCACAAGTCTTGCTGTGAGTTCCAAGGTTCATCCTTCGAGGTATCACGTCATCAAACTTTTAGAATTACACTTTTAGAATGAGGACTTCCCATTCCCAAGCATGGTTAATCGGATGGATGTAGTAATTCTATTTTTCAGTTTCATTGGAGCTCTATTCGTTTAGTTTTATCTAATCATTGTTCTCGTAAATTATGTAATTTTTTGTTTGTCTACTATATAAGAGTTTACCTTTGTACCAACGATTCACTTTCGATCTCGTTCTCTTCATTGAAACTATTCCGAACATGTCAAAGATTTCTATTTTTGTAACCTTAATTCTTGATTCAAGAAATCATTTGGTCAAAACTCTTCGATATTATTTCAGCTTTCTTCGGGTACGTATATCGAGTTTTGCTATGAGTTCCAAAGTTCATCTTTCAAGGATCCATAAAACATTTTGACTTCTGATTTTAGAGTAAGGACTTGACATGCACGCACATGGTTATTCGGATGGAAGTCGGAATTTTGTTTTTTAGTTTAATTCAACCTTTGTTCATTTAGTTTTGTCTAATCGTTTTTCGTTAAATTACGTTTTCTTTTGTTTGTCTACAAAATAAGTCTTTATTGTTGCACCGACAATTAACCATTGATTTTGTCAGAATAATGCCCTTTCAACCTTGTTCTACATTGATGTATCCCAAACTTGTTCAAGGTTTTCCTTTTTGTGGCGTTCAATCCTAAAACATTGATTCTTGATTGAAAAAAAATTGTAGTTCAATGTTCTTCGATATGATTTCAGCTTTTATTTGGGGTACTTATATCAAGTTTTGCTATGAGTTCCGAGGTTCATCCTTCGAGGATCATGTCGTAATACCTTTCGGCTTGCTCTTGTAGAGTGAGAACTTACCGTGCTATTTAGATGAAAGTTAGGAATTTTCTTTTTCAGTTTTATCATTTTACGAAAAATTAGCAATTGAATTTGAGGGAATTCACTGTCAACTTTGCTCTTCGTTGAACTGTAGCCCAAAGCTTTCGAACATTTTCATATTTGTGGCGTTCAACCCAAAAACCTTGATTCTTGATTCAAGAAATTATTGGGTCAAAATTCTTCGATGTGATATCAGCTTTCTTCGGGTATGTATATCAAAGTTTAGGTGTGAGTTCCAAGGTTCATCCATCGAGGATCACATCACAAAAGTCTTAGACTTATACCATTTTGGAGTGAGGACTTGCCGTTCGCATGCGTGGTTATTCGGATGGAAATCGGAATTTTGTTTTTCAGTTTGATTCGAGCCCAATTTTTTTAGTTTCACGTAATTATTTTTCGCGCAAATTATGTTCTCTTTTGTATGTATGGATTATACCAAAAATTGAGAATTGTTTTTGTGACAATTCCCTTTCAGTCTCGTTCTTAATTGAAGTGTCACAACGTTGCCAAAAATTTTAATTTTTGTGGAGTTCAACCTGAAACCATTGATTGTTGATTTAAAGAATTATTGGGTAAGTTATTCGATATGATTTCAACTTTCTTCGGGTACGTATATCACGTTTTGCCGTAAGTCACATCATAAAACTTCTTGGCTCACTCTTTTAGAGTGTGGACTTACCGCGCGCGCATGGTTATTCGGATGGAAGTCGAATTTTTGAATTTCTGTTTAATTCGAGCTCTATTCGTTTAGTTTTATCTAAAATTGTTCTTCGCGTGAATTGCATTTTCACTTGTTTAAATCTTAAGGCTTCTATAAACGTACAAAAAATTAAAAATTCATCTTTCGAGAAATCACTTTCAATCTTGTTCTTCGTTGAACTATTCCAAACTTATCAAAGATTTCCATTTTTGTGGACTTCAACCCTACAATATTGATTCTTGATTCGAGAAATCATCGGGTCAAAGTTATTCAATGTAATTTCATCTTTCTTCGAGTGCGTATATCTAGTTTTGCTGTGAGTTCCAAAGTTGATACCATGGGGTTATTCATATAGAAGTCGAATTTTTTTTATTTATTTTTTTCAGTTTGATCCGGGCACTACTTGATTAGTTTTATCTAATTGTTCTTCGTGCAAGTTGTGTTTTCTTTTGTTTATCTGTAAAAAAGGCTTTTATTATTGTACCGACAATTAACCTTTGATTTTGTTGTGATTCACTTTTAACCTTCTTATTCATTGAACTATTCCAAACATGTTGTGGATTTCCATTTTTATGGCGTTCCACCCCCAAAACCTTGATTCCTCATTCAAGAAATTTTCTGGTCAAAGTTGTTCGACCGGAATTCAACTTTCTTTTGGGTGTGTACATCACAAGTCTTGCTGTGAGTTCCAAGGTTCATCCTTCGAGGTATCACGTCATCAAACTTTTAGAATTACACTTTTAGAATGAGGACTTCCCATTCCCAAGCATGGTTAATCGGATGGATGTAGTAATTCTATTTTTCAGTTTCATTGGAGCTCTATTCGTTTAGTTTTATCTAATCATTTTTCTCGTAAATTATGTAATTTTTTGTTTGTCTACTATATAAGAGTTTACCTTTGTACCAACGATTAACCATTGATTTTGTGACGATTCACTTTCGATCTCGTTCTCTTCATTGAAACTATTCCGAACATGTCAAGGATTTCTATTTTTGTGGTGTTCAACCCTGAAACCTCCATTCTTGATTCAAGAAATCATTTGGTCAAAATTTTTCGATATTATTTCAGCTTTCTTCGGGTAAGTATAACGAGTTTTGCTATGAGTTCCAAAGTTCATCTTTCTAGGATCCATAAAACATTTTGACTTCCTCTTTCAGAGTAAGGACTTGACACGCACGCACATGGCTATTCGGATGGAAGTCGGAATTTGTTTTTCAGTTTAATTCAACCTTTATTCGTTTAGTTTTATCTAATCGTTTTTCCTGTAAATTATGTTTTCTTTTGTTTGTCTACTAAATAAGTCCTTATTGTTGCACCAACAAAACCATTGATTTTGTCGGAATTCCCTTTCGACCTTGTTCTACATTGATGCATCCCAAACTTGTTCAAGGTTTTGCTTTTGTGGCGTTCAATCCTAAAACATTGATTCTTGATTGAAAAAAAATTGTAGTTCAATGTTCTTCGATATGATTTCAGCTTTTATTTGGGGTACTTATATCAAGTTTTGCTATGAGTTCCGAGGTTCATCCTTCGAGGATCATGTCGTAATACCTTTCGGCTTGCTCTTGTAGAGTGAGAACTTACCGTGCTATTTAGATGAAAGTTAGGAATTTTCTTTTTCAGTTTTATCATTTTACGAAAAATTAGCAATTGAATTTGAGGGAATTCACTGTCAACTTTGCTCTTCGTTGAACTGTAGCCCAAAGCTTTCGAACATTTTCATATTTGTGGCGTTCAACCCAAAAACCTTGATTCTTGATTCAAGAAATTATTGGGTCAAAATTCTTCGATGTGATATCAGCTTTCTTCGGGTAAGTATATCAAACTTTAGGTGTGAGTTCCAAGGTTCATCCATCGAGGATCACATCACAAAACTCTTAGACTTATACCATTTTGGAGTGAGGACTTGCCGTTCGCATGCGTGGTTATTCGGATGGAAATCGGAATTTTGTTTTTCAGTTTGATTCGAGCCCAATTTTTTTAGTTTCACGTAATTATTTTTCGCGCAAATTATGTTCTCTTTTGTATGTATGGATTATACCAAAAATTGAGAATTGTTTTTGTGACAATTCCCTTTCAGTCTCGTTCTTAATTGAAGTGTCACAACGTTGCCAAAAATTTTAATTTTTGTGGAGTTCAACCTGAAACCATTGATTGTTGATTTAAAGAATTATTGGGTAAGTTATTCGATACGATTTCAACTTTCTTCGGGTACGTATATCACGTTTTGCCGTAAGTCACATCATAAAACTTCTTGGCTCACTCTTTTAGAGTGTGGACTTACCGCGCGCGCATGGTTATTCGGATGGAAGTCGAATTTTTGAATTTCTGTTTAATTCGAGCTCTATTCGTTTAGTTTTATCTAAAATTGTTCTTCGCGTGAATTGCATTTTCACTTGTTTAAATCTTAAGGCTTCTATAAACGTACAAAAAATTAAAAATTCATCTTTCGAGAAATCACTTTCAATCTTGTTCTTCGTTGAACTATTCCAAACTTATCAAAGATTTCCATTTTTGTGGACTTCAACCCTACAATATTGATTCTTGATTCGAGAAATCATCGGGTCAAAGTTATTCAATGTAATTTCAGCATTCTTCGGGTGCGTATATCAACTTTTGCTGTGAGTTCCAAAAGTTCGTACCGTGGGGTTATTCATGTGGATGTCGAATTTTCTTTTTTTTTATTATTCAATTTGATCCAGGCACTACTTGATTAGTTTTATCTAATTGTTCTTCGTGCAAGTTATGTTTTCTTTTGTTTATCGGTAAAAGGCTTTTATTATTGTACCGACAATTAACCATTGATTTTGTTGTGATTCACTTTTAATCTTCTTATTCATTGAACTATTCCAAACATGTAGAGGATTTCCATTTTTATGGCATTCCAACCCCAAAACCTTGATTCTTCGTTCAAGAAATTATCTGGTCAAAGTTGTTCGACCGGAATTCAACTTTCTTTTGGGTGTGTACATCACAAGTCTTGCTGTGAGTTCCAAGGTTCATCCTTCGAGGTATCACGTCATCAAACTTTTAGAATTACACTTTTAGAATGAGGACTTCCCATTCCCAAGCATGGTTAATCGGATGGATGTAGTAATTCTATTTTTCAGTTTCATTGGAGCTCTATTCGTTTAGTTTTATCTAATCATTTTTCTCGTAAATTATGTAATTTTTTGTTTGTCTACTATATAAGAGTTTACCTTTGTACCAACGATTAACCATTGATTTTGTGACGATTCACTTTCGATCTCGTTCTCTTCATTGAAACTATTCCGAACATGTCAAGGATTTCTATTTTTGTGGTGTTCAACCCTGAAACCTCCATTCTTGATTCAAGAAATCATTTGGTCAAAATTTTTCGATATTATTTCAGCTTTCTTCGGGTAAGTATAACGAGTTTTGCTATGAGTTCCGAAGTGCATCTTTCAAGGATCCACAAAACATTTTGACTTCCGGTTTTAGAGTAAGGACTTGACATTCACGCACATGGTTATTCGGATGGAAGTCGGAATTTTGTTTTTCAGTTTAATTCAACCTTTATTCATTTAGTTTTATCTTATCGTTTTTCGTTAAATTATGTTTTCTTTTGTTTGTCTACAAAATAAGTCTTTATTGTTGCACCGACAATTAACCATTGATTTTGTGAAGATTCGCTTTCGACCTTGTTCTACATTGATGTATCCCAAACTTGTTCAAGGTTTTCCTTTTTGTGGCGTTCAATCCTAAAACATTGATTCTTGATTGAAAAAAAATTGTAGTTCAATGTTCTTCGATATGATTTCAGCTTTTATTTGGGGTACTTATATCAAGTTTTGCTATGAGTTCCGAGGTTCATCCTTCGAGGATCATGTCGTAATACCTTTCGGCTTGCTCTTGTAGAGTGAGAACTTACCGTGCTATTTAGATGAAAGTTAGGAATTTTCTTTTTCAGTTTTATCATTTTACGAAAAATTAGCAATTGAATTTGAGGGAATTCACTGTCAACTTTGCTCTTCGTTGAACTGTAGCCCAAAGCTTTCGAACATTTTCATATTTGTGGCGTTCAACCCAAAAACCTTGATTCTTGATTCAAGAAATTATTGGGTCAAAATTCTTCGATGTGATATCAGCTTTCTTCGGGTAAGTATATCAAACTTTAGGTGTGAGTTCCAAGGTTCATCCATCGAGGATCACATCATAAAACTCGGAGACTTATACCAGCTTAGAGTGAGGACTTGCCGTTCGCATGCGTGGTTATTCGGATGGAAATCGGAATTTTGTTTTTCAGTTTGATTCGAGCCCAATTTTTTTAGTTTCACGTAATTATTTTTCGCGCAAATTATGTTCTCTTTTGTATGTATGGATTATACCAAAAATTGAGAATTGTTTTTGTGACAATTCCCTTTCAGTCTCGTTCTTAATTGAAGTGTCACAACGTTGCCAAAAATTTTAATTTTTGTGGAGTTCAACCTGAAACCATTGATTGTTGATTTAAAGAATTATTGGGTAAGTTATTCGATACGATTTCAACTTTCTTCGGGTACGTATATCACGTTTTGCCGTAAGTCACATCATAAAACTTCTTGGCTCACTCTTTTAGAGTGTGGACTTACCGCGCGCGCATGGTTATTCGGATGGAAGTCGAATTTTTGAATTTCTGTTTAATTCGAGCTCTATTCGTTTAGTTTTATCTAAAATTGTTCTTCGCGTGAATTGCATTTTCACTTGTTTAAATCTTAAGGCTTCTATAAACGTACAAAAAATTAAAAATTCATCTTTCGAGAAATCACTTTCAATCTTGTTCTTCGTTGAACTATTCCAAACTTATCAAAGATTTCCATTTTTGTGGACTTCAACCCTACAATATTGATTCTTGATTCGAGAAATCATCGGGTCAAAGTTATTCAATGTAATTTCAGCTTTCTTCGGGTGCGTATAGATAGTTTTGCTGTGAGTTCCAAAGTTGATACCATGGGGTTATTCATATAGAAGTCGAATTTTTTTTTTTTTTTCAGTTTGATCCGGGCACTACTTGATTAGTTTTATCTAATTGTTCTTCGTGCAAGTTGTGTTTTCTTTTGTTTATATGTAAAAAAGGCTTTTATTATTGTACCGACAATTAACCTTTGATTTTGTTGTGATTCACTTTTAACCTTCTTATTCATTGAACTATTCCAAACATGTTGTGGATTTCCATTTTTATGGCGTTCCACCCCCAAAACCTTGATTTCTCATTCAAGAAATTTTCTGGTCAAAGTTGTTCGACCGGAATTCAACTTTCTTTTGGGTGTGTACATCACAAGTCTTGCTGTGAGTAGTAATTCTATTTTTCAGTTTCATTGGAGCTCTATTCGTTTAGTTTTATCTAATCATCTTTCTCGTAAATTATGTAATTTTTTGTTTGTCTACTGTATAAGAGTTTCTCATTGTACCGACGATTCACTTTCAATCTCGTTCTCTTCATTGAAACTATTCCGAACATGTCAAGGATTTCTATTTTTGTGGTGTTCAACCCTGAAACCTCCATTCTTGATTCAAGAAATCATTTGGTCAAAATTTTTCGATATTATTTCAGCTTTCTTCGGGTAAGTATAACGAGTTTTGCTATGAGTTCCGAAGTGCATCTTTCAAGGATCCACAAAACATTTTGACTTCCGGTTTTAGAGTAAGGACTTGACATTCACGCACATGGTTATTCGGATGGAAGTCGGAATTTTGTTTTTCAGTTTAATTCAACCTTTATTCATTTAGTTTTATCTTATCGTTTTTCGTTAAATTATGTTTTCTTTTGTTTGTCTACAAAATAAGTCTTTATTGTTGCACCGACAATTAACAATTGATTTTGTGAGAATTCCCTTTCAACCTTGTTCTACATTGATGTATCCCAAACTTGTTCAAGGTTTTCGCTTTCGTGGCGTTCAATCCTAAAACATTGATTCTTGATAGAAAAAAAATTGTTGGGTCAAGGTTCTTCGATATGATTTCAGCTTATATTTTGGGTACTTATATCAAGTTTTGCTATGAGTTCCGAGGTTCATCCTTCGAGGATCATGTCGTAATACAATCGGGCTTGCTCTTGTAGAGTGAGAACTTACCGTGCTATTTAGATGAAAGTTGGAATTTTGTTTTTCAGTTTTATCATTTTACGAAAAATTAACAATTGATTTTGAGGGAATTCACTTTCAACCTTGTTCTTCATTGAACTTATAGCCCAAAGCTTTCAAAGATTCTCATTTTTGTGGCGTTCAACCCAAAAACCTTGATTCTTGGTTCAAGAAATTATTGGGTCAAAATTCGTCGATGTGATTTCAGCTTTCTTCGGGTATGTATATCAAAGTTTAGGTGTGAGTTCCAAGGTTCATCCATCGAGGATCACATCACAAAAGTCTTAGACTTATACCATTTTGGAGTGAGGACTTGCCGTTCGCATGCGTGGTTATTCGGATGGAAATCGGAATTTTGTTTTTCAGTTTGATTCGAGCCCAATTTTTTTAGTTTCACGTAATTATTTTTCGCGCAAATTATGTTCTCTTTTGTATGTATGGATTATACCAAAAATTGAGAATTGTTTTTGTGACAATTCCCTTTCAGTCTCGTTCTTAATTGAAGTGTCACAACGTTGCCAAAAATTTTAATTTTTGTGGAGTTCAACCTGAAACCATTGATTGTTGATTTAAAGAATTATTGGGTAAGTTATTCGATATGATTTCAACTTTCTTCGGGTACGTATATAAAGTCTTGCCGCGAGCTGCAAGTCACAACGTAAAACTTCTTGGCTCACTCCTTTAGAGTGTCGACTTACCCCGCGGCGCGCATGGTTATTCGGATGGAAGTCAATTTTCGAATTTCTATTTAATTCGAGCGCTATTCGTTTAGTTTTATCTAAAATTGCTCTTCGCTTGAATTATGTTTTCTCTTGTTTTAATCTTAAGGCTTTTATGATTGTACAAAAAATTAAAAATTGATCTCTCGAGAAATCACTTTCAAACTTGTTCTTCGTTGAACTGTTCCAAACTTATCAAAGATTTCCATTTTTGTGGCCTTCAACCCTACAATATTGATTCTTGATTCGAGAAATCATTGGGTCAAAGTTCTTCGATGTAATTTCAGCATTCTTCGGGTGCGTATATCAACTTTTGCTGTGAGTTCCAAAAGTTCGTACCATGGGGTTATTCATGTAGAAGTCGAATTTTTTATTATTATTATTATTATTATTATTCAGTTTGATCCGGGCACTACTTGATTAGTTTTATCTAATTGTTCTTCGTGCAAGTTGTGTTTTCTTTTGTTTATATGTAAAAAAGGCTTTTATTATTGTACCGACAATTAACCTTTGATTTTGTTGTGATTCACTTTTAACCTTCTTATTCATTGAACTATTCCAAACATGTTGTGGATTTCCATTTTTATGGCGTTCCACCCCCAAAACCTTGATTCTTCGTTCAAGAAATTATCTGGTCAAAGTTGTTCGACCGAATTCAACTTTCTTTGGGTGTGTACATCAAGTTTTCTTTGTGAGTAGTAATTCTATTTTTCAGTTTCACTGGAGCTCTATTCGTTTAGTTTTTTATCTAATCATCTTTCTCGTAAATTATGTAATTTTTTGTTTGTCTACTGTATAAGAGTTTCTCATTGTACCGACGATTAGCCGTTGATTTTGTGAGGATTCACTTTCAATCTCGTTCTCTTAATTGAAATATTCCGAACATGTCAAAGATTTCTATTTTTGTGGTGTTCAACCCTGAAACCTCAATTCTTGATTCAAGAAATCATTTGGTCAAAATTCTTCGATATTATTTCAGCTTTCTTCTGGTACGTATTTTGAGTTTTGCTATGAGTTCCAAAGTTCATCTTTCTAGGATCCATAAAACATTTTGACTTCCTCTTTCAGAGTAAGGACTTGACACGCACGCACATGGCCATTCGGATGGAAGTCGGAATTTGTTTTTCAGTTTAATTCAACCTTTATTCGTTTAGTTTTATCTAATTGTTTTTCCTGTAAATTATGTTTTCTTTTGTTTGTCTACTAAATAAGTCCTTATTGTTGCACCAACAAAACCATTGATTTTGTCAGAATTCCCTTTCAACCTTGTTCTACATTGATGTATCCCAAACTTGCTCAAGGTTTTCCTTTTGTGGCGTTCAATCCTAAAACATTGATTCTTGATTGAAAAAAAATTGTAGTTCAATGTTCTTCGATATGATTTCAGCTTTTATTTGGGGTACTTATATCAAGTTTTGCTATGAGTTCCGAGGTTCATCCTTCGAGGATCATGTCGTAATACCTTTCGGCTTGCTCTTGTAGAGTGAGAACTTACCGTGCTATTTAGATGAAAGTTAGGAATTTTCTTTTTCAGTTTTATCATTTTACGAAAAATTAGCAATTGAATTTGAGGGAATTCACTGTCAACTTTGCTCTTCGTTGAACTGTAGCCCAAAGCTTTCGAACATTTTCATATTTGTGGCGTTCAACCCAAAAACCTTGATTCTTGATTCAAGAAATTATTGGGTCAAAATTCTTCGATGTGATATCAGCTTTCTTCGGGTAAGTATATCAAACTTTAGGTGTGAGTTCCAAGGTTCATCCATCGAGGATCACATCATAAAACTCGGAGACTTATACCAGCTTAGAGTGAGGATTTACCATTCGCACGCATGGTTATTCAGACGGAAATCGAAATTTCTTTTTTCAGTTTGATTCGACCTAAATTTGTTTAGTTTCTTGCTTAAATTATGTTCTCTTTTGTTTGTATGGATTATACCAAAACTTGAGAACTGGTTTTGTGACAATTCCCTTTCAGTCTCGTTCTTAATTGAAGTGTCACAGTGTTGCCAAAAATTTTAATTTTTGTGGAGTTCAACCTTAAACCATTGATTTTTGATTTGAAAAGTTATTGGGCCTAAGTCATTCGATATGATTTCAACTTTCTTCGGGTACGTATAAAAGTTTTGCCGTGAGCTGCAAGTCACATTACAAAACTTCTTGGCTCACTCTTTTAGAGTGTCGACTTACCCCGCGCGCATGGTTATTCGGATGGAAGTCAATTTTCGAATTTCTATTTAATTCGAGCTCTATTCGTTTAGTTTTATCTAAAATTGCTCTTCGCTTGAATTATGTTTTCTCTTGTTTAAATCTTAAGGCTTTTATGATTGTACAAAAAATTAAAAATTGATCTTTCGAGAAATCACTTTCAATCTTGTTCTTCGTTGAACTGTTCCAAACTTATCAAAGATTTCCATTTTTGTGGCCTTCAACCCTACAATATTGATTCTTGATTCGAGAAATCATTGGGTCAAAGTTCTTCGATGTAATTTCAGCATTCTTCGGGTGCGTATATCAACTTTTGCTGTGAGTTCCAAAAGTTCGTACCGTGGGGTTATTCATGTAGAAGTCGAATTTTTTATTATTATTATTATTATTATTATTCAATTTGATCCAGGCACTACTTGATTAGTTTTATCTAATTGTTCTTCGTGCAAGTTATGTTTTCTTTTGTTTATCGGTAAAAGGCTTTTATTATTGTACCGACAATTAACCATTGATTTTGTTGTGATTCACTTTTAATCTTCTTATTCATTGAACTATTCCAAACATGTAGAGGATTTCCATTTTTATGGCATTCCAACCCCAAAACCTTGATTCTTCGTTCAAGAAATTATCTGGTCAAAGTTGTTCGACCGGAATTCAGCTTTCTTTGGGTGTGTACATCAAGTTTTGCTGTGAGTAGTAATTCTATTTTTCAGTTTCACTGGAGCTCTATTCGTTTAGTTTTTTATCTAATCATCTTTCTCGTAAATTATGTAATTTTTTGTTTGTCTACTGTATAAGAGTTTCTCATTGTACCGACGATTCACTTTCAATCTCGTTCTCTTAATTGAAACTATTCCGAACATGTCAAAGATTTCTATTTTTGTGGTGTTCAACCCTGAAACCTCAATTCTTGATTCAAGAAATCATTTGGTCAAAATTCTTCGATATTATTTCAGCTTTCTTCTGGTACGTATTTTGAGTTTTGCTATGAGTTCCAAAGTTCATCTTTCTAGGATCCATAAAACATTTTGACTTCCTCTTTCAGAGTAAGGACTTGACACGCACGCACATGGCCATTCGGATGGAAGTCGGAATTTGTTTTTCAGTTGAATTCAACCTTTATTCGTTTAGTTTTATCTAATCGTTTTTCCTGTAAATTATGTTTTCTTTTGTTTGTCTACTAAATAAGTCCTTATTGTTGCACCAACAAAACCATTGATTTTGTCGGAATTCCCTTTCAACCTTGTTCTACATTGATGTATCCCAAACTTGCTCAAGGTTTTCCTTTTGTGGCGTTCAATCCTAAAACATTGATTCTTGATTGAAAAAAAATTGTAGTTCAATGTTCTTCGATATGATTTCAGCTTTTATTTGGGGTACTTATATCAAGTTTTGCTATGAGTTCCGAGGTTCATCCTTCGAGGATCATGTCGTAATACCTTTCGGCTTGCTCTTGTAGAGTGAGAACTTACCGTGCTATTTAGATGAAAGTTAGGAATTTTCTTTTTCAGTTTTATCATTTTACGAAAAATTAGCAATTGAATTTGAGGGAATTCACTGTCAACTTTGCTCTTCGTTGAACTGTAGCCCAAAGCTTTCGAACATTTTCATATTTGTGGCGTTCAACCCAAAAACCTTGATTCTTGGTTCAAGAAATTATTGGGTCAAAATTCGTCGATGTGATTTCAGCTTTCTTCGGGTATGTATATCAAAGTTTAGGTGTGAGTTCCAAGGTTCATCCATCGAGGATCACATCACAAAAGTCTTAGACTTATACCATTTTGGAGTGAGGACTTGCCGTTCGCATGCGTGGTTATTCGGATGGAAATCGGAATTTTGTTTTTCAGTTTGATTCGAGCTCAATTTGTTTAGTTTCACGTAATTACTTTTCGCGTAAATTATGTTCTCTTTTGCACGTATAGATTAAACGAAAAATTGAGAACTGGTTTTGTGACAATTCCCTTTCAGTCTCGTTCTCAATTGAAGTGTCACAGTGTTGCCAAAAATTTTAATTTTTGTGGAGTTCAACCTTAAACCATTGATTTTTGATTCGAAAAGTTATTGGGCCTAAGTCATTCGATATGATTTCAGCTTTCTTCGGGTACGTAAATAAAGTTTTGCCGTGAGCTGCAAGTCACATCACAAAACTTCTTGGCTCACTCTTTTAGAGTGTCGACTTACCCCGCGCGCGCATGGTTATTCGGATGGAAGTCAATTTTCGAATTTCTATTTAATTCGAGCGCTATTCGTTTAGTTTTATCTAAAATTGCTCTTCGCTTGAATTATGTTTTCTCTTGTTTTAATCTTAAGGCTTTTATGATTGTACAAAAAATTAAAAATTGATCTCTCGAGAAATCACTTTCAAACTTGTTCTTCGTTGAACTGTTCCAAACTTATCAAAGATTTCCATTTTTGTGGCCTTCAACCCTACAATATTGATTCTTGATTCGAGAAATCATTGGGTCAAAGTTCTTCGATGTAATTTCAGCATTCTTCGGGTGCGTATATCAACTTTTGCTGTGAGTTCCAAAAGTTCGTACCGTGGGGTTATTCATGTGGATGTCGAATTTTCTTTTTTTTATTATTCAATTTGATCCAGGCACTACTTGATTAGTTTTATCTAATTGTTCTTCGTGCAAGTTATGTTTTCTTTTGTTTATCGGTAAAAGGCTTTTATTATTGTACCGACAATTAACCATTGATTTTGTTGTGATTCACTTTTAATCTTCTTATTCATTGAACTATTCCAAACATGTAGAGGATTTCCATTTTTATGGCATTCCAACCCCAAAACCTTGATTCTTCGTTCAAGAAATTATCTGGTCAAAGTTGTTCGACCGGAATTCAGCTTTCTTTGGGTGTGTACATCAAGTTTTGCTGTGAGTAGTAATTCTATTTTTCAGTTTCACTGGAGCTCTATTCGTTTAGTTTTTTATCTAATCATCTTTCTCGTAAATTATGTAATTTTTTGTTTGTCTACTAAATAAGAGTTTATCATAGTGCCGACGATTAGCCGTTGATTTTGTGAGGATTCACTTTCAATCTCGTTCTCTTAATTGAAACTATTCCGAACATGTCAAAGATTTCTATTTTTGTGGTGTTCAACCCTGAAACCTCAATTCTTGATTCAAGAAATCATTTGGTCAAAATTCGTCGATATTATTTCAGCTTTCTTCGGGTACGTATTTTGAGTTTTGCTATGAGTGCCAAAGTTCATCTTTCTAGGATCCATAAAACATTTTGACTTCCTCTTTCAGAGTAAGGACTTGACACGCACGCACATGGCTATTCGGATGGAAGTCGGAATTTGTTTTTCAGTTTAATTCAACCTTTATTCGTTTAGTTTGATCTAATCGTTTTTCGTGTAAATTATGTTTTCTTTTGTTTGTCTACTAAATAAGTCCTTATTGTTGCACCAACAAAACCATTGATTTTGTCAGAATGCCCTTTCAACCTTGTTCTACATTGATGTATCCCAAACTTGTTCAAGGTTTTCCTTTTTGTGGCGTTCAATCCTAAAACATTGATTCTTGATTGAAAAAAAATTGTAGTTCAATGTTCTTCGATATGATTTCAGCTTTTATTTGGGGTACTTATATCAAGTTTTGCTATGAGTTCCGAGGTTCATCCTTCGAGGATCATGTCGTAGTACCTTTCGGCTTGCTCTTGTAGAGTGAGAACTTGCCGTGCTATTTAGATGAAAGTTAGGAATTTTCTTTTTCAGTTTTATCATTTTACGAAAAATTAGCAATTGAATTTGAGGGAATTCACTTTCAACTTTGTTCTTCGTTGAACTGTAGCCCAAAGCTTTCGAACATTTTCATATTTGTGGCGTTCAACCCAAAAACCTTGATTCTTGATTCAAGAAATTATTGGGTCAAAATTCTTCGATGTGATATCAGCTTTCTTCGGGTAAGTATATCAAACTTTAGGTGTGAGTTCCAAGGTTCATCCATCGAGGATCACATCATAAAACTCGGAGACTTATACCAGCTTAGAGTGAGGACTTGCCGTTCGCATGCGTGGTTATTCGGATGGAAATCGGAATTTTGTTTTTCAGTTTGATTCGAGCTCAATTTGTTTAGTTTCACGTAATTATTTTTCGCGTAAATTATGTTCTCTTTTGCACGTATAGATTAAACGAAAAATTGAGAACTGGTTTTGTGACAATTCCCTTTCAGTCTCGTTCTTAATTGAAGTGTCACAGTGTTGCCAAAAATTTTAATTTTTGTGGATTTCAACCTTAAACCATTGATTTTTGATTTGAAAAGTTATTGGGCCTAAGTTATTCGATATGATTTCAGCTTTCTTCGGGTACGTATATAAAGTTTTGCCGCGAGCTGCAAGTCACAACGTAAAACTTCTTGGCTCACTCCTTTAGAGTGTCGACTTACCCCGCGCGCGCATGGTTATTCGGATGGAAGTCAATTTTCGAATTTCTATTTAATTCGAGCGCTATTCGTTTAGTTTTATCTAAAATTGCTCTTCGCTTGAATTATGTTTTCTCTTGTTTTAATCTTAAGGCTTTTATGATTGTACAAAAAATTAAAAATTGATCTCTCGAGAAATCACTTTCAAACTTGTTCTTCGTTGAACTGTTCCAAACTTATCAAAGATTTCCATTTTTGTGGCCTTCAACCCTACAATATTGATTCTTGATTCGAGAAATCATTGGGTCAAAGTTCTTCGATGTAATTTCAGCATTCTTCGGGTGCGTATATCAACTTTTGCTGTGAGTTCCAAAAGTTCGTACCGTGGGGTTATTCATGTAGAAGTCGAATTTTTTATTATTATTATTCAATTTGATTCAGGCACTACTTGATTAGTTTTATCTAATTGTTCTTCGTGCAAGTTATGTTTTCTTTTGTTTATCGGTAAAAGGCTTTTATTATCGTACCGACAATTAACCATTGATTTTGTTGTGATTCACTTTTAATCTTCTTATTCATTGAACTATTCCAAACATGTAGAGGATTTCCATTTTTATGGCATTCCACCCCCAAAACCTTGATTCTTCGTTCAAGAAATTATCTGGTCAAAGTTGTTCGACCGGAATTCAGCTTTCTTTGGGTGTGTACATCGAGTTTTGCTCTGAGTAGTAATTCTATTTTTCAGTTTCGTTGGAGCTCTATTCGTTTAGTTTTATCTAATCATTTTTCTCGTAAATTATGTAATTTTTTGTTTGTCTACTATATAAGAGTTTATCATTGTACCGACGATTAGCCGTTGATTTTGTGAGGATTCACTTTCAATCTCGTTCTCTTAATTGAAACTATTCCGAACATGTCAAAGATTTCTATTTTTGTGGTGTTCAACCCTGAAACCTCAATTCTTGATTCAAGAAATCATTTGGTCAAAATTCGTCGATATTATTTCAGCTTTCTTCGGGTACGTATTTTGAGTTTTGCTATGAGTGCCAAAGTTCATCTTTCTAGGATCCATAAAACATTTTGACTTCCTCTTTCGGAGTAAGGACATGACACGCACGCACATGGCTATTCGGATGGAAGTCGGAATTTGTTTTTCAGTTTAATGCAACCTTTATTCGTTTAGTTTGATCTAATCGTTTTTCGTGTAAATTATGTTTTCTTTTGTTTGTCTACTAAATAAGTCCTTATTGTTGCACCAACAAAACCATTGATTTTGTCAGAATGCCCTTTCAACCTTGTTCTACATTGATGTATCCCAAACTTGTTCAAGGTTTTCCTTTTTGTGGCGTTCAATCCTAAAACATTGATTCTTGATTGAAAAAAAATTGTAGTTCAATGTTCTTCGATATGATTTCAGCTTTTATTTGGGGTACTTATATCAAGTTTTGCTATGAGTTCCGAGGTTCATCCTTCGAGGATCATGTCGTAATACCTTTCGGCTTGCTCTTGTAGAGTGAGAACTTACCGTGCTATTTAGATGAAAGTTAGGAATTTTCTTTTTCAGTTTTATCATTTTACGAAAAATTAGCAATTGAATTTGAGGGAATTCACTGTCAACTTTGCTCTTCGTTGAACTGTAGCCCAAAGCTTTCGAACATTTTCATATTTGTGGCGTTCAACCCAAAAACCTTGATTCTTGATTCAAGAAATTATTGGGTCAAAATTCTTCGATGTGATATCAGCTTTCTTCGGGTAAGTATATCAAACTTTAGGTGTGAGTTCCAAGGTTCATCCATCGAGGATCACATCATAAAACTCGGAGACTTATACCAGCTTAGAGTGAGGACTTGCCGTTCGCATGCGTGGTTATTCGGATGGAAATCGGAATTTTGTTTTTCAGTTTGATTCGAGCTCAATTTGTTTAGTTTCACGTAATTATTTTTCGCGTAAATTATGTTCTCTTTTGCACGTATAGATTAAACGAAAAATTGAGAACTGGTTTTGTGACAATTCCCTTTCAGTCTCGTTCTTAATTGAAGTGTCACAGTGTTGCCAAAAATTTTAATTTTTGTGGATTTCAACCTTAAACCATTGATTTTTGATTTGAAAAGTTATTGGGCCTAAGTCATTCGATATGATTTCAGCTTTCTTCGGGTACGTATAAAAAGTTTTGCCGTGAGCTGCAAGTCACATCACAAAACTTCTTGGCTCACTCTTTTAGAGTGTCGACTTACCCCGCGCGCATGGTTATTCGGATGGAAGTCAATTTTCGAATTTCTATTTAATTCGAGCTCTATTCGTTTAGTTTTATCTAAAATTGCTCTTCGCTTGAATTATGTTTTCTCTTGTTTAAATCTTAAGGCTTTTATGATTGTACAAAAAATTAAAAATTGATCTTTCGAGAAATCACTTTCAATCTTGTTCTTCGTTGAACTGTTCCAAACTTATCAAAGATTTCCATTTTTGTGGCCTTCAACCCTACAATATTGATTCTTGATTCGAGAAATCATTGGGTCAAAGTTCTTCGATGTAATTTCAGCATTCTTCGGGTGCGTATATCAACTTTCTTTGTGAGTTCCAAAAGTTCGTACCGTGGGGTTATTCATGTAGAAGTCGAATTTTTTATTATTATTATTCAACTTGATTCAGGCACTACTTGATTAGTTTTATCTAATTGTTCTTCGTGCAAGTTATGTTTTCTTTTGTTTATCGGTAAAAGGCTTTTATTATTGTACCGACAATTAACCATTGATTTTGTTGTGATTCACTTTTAATCTTCTTATTCATTGAACTATTCCAAACATGTAGAGGATTTCCATTTTTATGGCATTCCAACCCCAAAACCTTGATTCTTCGTTCAAGAAATTATCTGGTCAAAGTTGTTCGACCGAATTCACTTTCTTTGGGTGTGTACATCGAGTTTTGCTTTGTGAGTAGTAATTCTATTTTTCAGTTTAATTCGAGCTCTATTCGTTTAGTTTTATCTAATCATTTTTGTCGTAAATTATGTAATTTTTTGTTTGTCTACTAAATAAGAGTTTATCATAGTGCCGACGATTAGCCGTTGATTTTGTGAGGATTCACTTTCAATCTCGTTCTCTTAATTGAAACTATTCCGAACATGTCAAAGATTTCTATTTTTGTGGTGTTCAACCCTGAAACCTCAATTCTTGATTCAAGAAATCATTTGGTCAAAATTCGTCGATATTATTTCAGCTTTCTTCGGGTACGTATTTTGAGTTTTGCTATGAGTGCCAAAGTTCATCTTTCTAGGATCCATAAAACATTTTGACTTCCTCTTTCCGAGTAAGGACTTGACACGCACGCACATGGCTATTCGGATGGAAGTCGGAATTTGTTTTTCAGTTTAATTCAACCTTTATTCGTTTAGTTTGATCTAATCGTTTTTCGTGTAAATTATGTTTTCTTTTGTTTGTCTACTAAATAAGTCCTTATTGTTGCACCAACAAAACCATTGATTTTGTCAGAATGCCCTTTCAACCTTGTTCTACATTGATGTATCCCAAACTTGTTCAAGGTTTTCCTTTTTGTGGCGTTCAATCCTAAAACATTGATTCTTGATTGAAAAAAAATTGTAGTTCAATGTTCTTCGATATGATTTCAGCTTTTATTTGGGGTACTTATATCAAGTTTTGCTATGAGTTCCGAGGTTCATCCTTCGAGGATCATGTCGTAGTACCTTTCGGCTTGCTCTTGTAGAGTGAGAACTTGCCGTGCTATTTAGATGAAAGTTAGGAATTTTCTTTTTCAGTTTTATCATTTTACGAAAAATTAGCAATTGAATTTGAGGGAATTCACTGTCAACTTTGCTCTTCGTTGAACTGTAGCCCAAAGCTTTCGAACATTTTCATATTTGTGGCGTTCAACCCAAAAACCTTGATTCTTGATTCAAGAAATTATTGGGTCAAAATTCTTCGATGTGATATCAGCTTTCTTCGGGTAAGTATATCAAAGTTTAGGTGTGAGTTCCAAGGTTCATCCATCGAGGATCACATCATAAAACTCTTAGACTTATATACCAGTTGAGAGTGAGGACTTGCCGTTCGCATGCGTGGTTATTCGGATGGAAATCGGAATTTTGTTTTTCAGTTTGATTCGAGCTCAATTTGTTTAGTTTCACGTAATTACTTTTCGCGTAAATTATGTTCTCTTTTGCACGTATAGATTAAACGAAAAATTGAGAACTGGTTTTGTGACAATTCCCTTTCAGTCTCGTTCTCAATTGAAGTGTCACAGTGTTGCCAAAAATTTTAATTTTTGTGGAGTTCAACCTTAAACCATTGATTTTTGATTCGAAAAGTTATTGGGCCTAAGTCATTCGATATGATTTCAGCTTTCTTCGGGTACGTATAAAAAGTTTTGCCGTGAGCTGCAAGTCACATCACAAAACTTCTTGGCTCACTCTTTTAGAGTGTCGACTTTCCCCGCGCGCGCATGGTTATTCGGATGGAAGTCAATTTTCGAATTTCTATTTAATTCGAGCTCTATTCGTTTAGTTTTATCTAAAATTGCTCTTCGCTTGAATTATGTTTTCTCTTGTTTAAATCTTAAGGCTTTTATGATTGTACAAAAAATTAAAAATTGATCTTTCGAGAAATCACTTTCAATCTTGTTCTTCGTTGAACTGTTCCAAACTTATCAAAGATTTCCATTTTTGTGGCCTTCAACCCTACAATATTGATTCTTGATTCGAGAAATCATTGGGTCAAAGTTCTTCGATGTAATTTCAGCATTCTTCGGGTGCGTATATCAACTTTTGCTGTGAGTTCCAAAAGTTCGTACCGTGGGGTTATTCATGTAGAAGTCGAATTTTTTTTTTTACTATTATTATTCAATTTGGTTCAGGCACTACTTGATTAGTTTTATCTAATTGTTCTTCGTGCAAGTTATGTTTTCTTTTGTTTATCGGTAAAAGGCTTTTATTATCGTACCGACAATTAACCATTGATTTTGTTGTGATTCACTTTTAATCTTCTTATTCATTGAACTATTCCAAACATGTAGAGGATTTCCATTTTTATGGCATTCCAACCCCAAAACCTTGATTCTTCGTTCAAGAAATTATCTGGTCAAAGTTGTTCGACCGGAATTCAGCTTTCTTTGGGTGTGTACATCAAGTTTTGCTGTGAGTAGTAATTCTATTTTTCAGTTTCACTGGAGCTCTATTCGTTTAGTTTTTTATCTAATCATCTTTCTCGTAAATTATGTAATTTTTTGTTTGTCTACTGTATAAGAGTTTCTCATTGTACCGACGATTAGCCGTTGATTTTGTGAGGATTCACTTTCAATCTCGTTCTCTTAATTGAAACTATTCCGAACATGTCAAAGATTTCTATTTTTGTGGTGTTCAACCCTGAAACCTCAATTCTTGATTCAAGAAATCATTTGGTCAAAATTCTTCGATATTATTTCAGCTTTCTTCTGGTACGTATTTTGAGTTTTGCTATGAGTTCCAAAGTTCATCTTTCTAGGATCCATAAAACATTTTGACTTCCTCTTTCAGAGTAAGGACTTGACACGCACGCACATGGCTATTCGGATGGAAGTCGGAATTTGTTTTTCAGTTTAATTCAACCTTTATTCGTTTAGTTTGATCTAATCGTTTTTCGTGTAAATTATGTTTTCTTTTGTTTGTCTACTAAATAAGTCCTTATTGTTGCACCAACAAAACCATTGATTTTGTCAGAATGCCCTTTCAACCTTGTTCTACATTGATGTATCCCAAACTTGTTCAAGGTTTTCCTTTTTGTGGCGTTCAATCCTAAAACATTGATTCTTGATTGAAAAAAAAATTGTAGTTCAATGTTCTTCGATATGATTTCAGCTTTTATTTGGGGTACTTATATCAAGTTTTGCTATGAGTTCCGAGGTTCATCCTTCGAGGATCATGTCGTAGTACCTTTCGGCTTGCTCTTGTAGAGTGAGAACTTGCCGTGCTATTTAGATGAAAGTTAGGAATTTTCTTTTTCAGTTTTATCATTTTACGAAAAATTAGCAATTGAATTTGAGGGAATTCACTTTCAACTTTGTTCTTCGTTGAACTGTAGCCCAAAGCTTTCGAACATTTTCATATTTGTGGCGTTCAACCCAAAAACCTTGATTCTTGATTCAAGAAATTATTGGGTCAAAATTCTTCGATGTGATATCAGATTTCTTCGGGCAAGTATATCAAACTTTAGGTGTGAGTTCCAAGGTTCATCCATCGAGGATCACATCATAAAACTCGGAGACTTATACCAGCTTAGAGTGAGGACTTGCCGTTCGCATGCGTGGTTATTCGGATGGAAATCGGAATTTTGTTTTTCAGTTTGATTCGAGCTCAATTTGTTTAGTTTCACGTAATTATTTTTCGCGTAAATTATGTTCTCTTTTGCACGTATAGATTAAACGGAAAATTGAGAACTGGTTTTGTGACAATTCCCTTTCAGTCTCGTTCTTAATTGAAGTGTCACAGTGTTGCCAAAAATTTTAATTTTTGTGGAGTTCAACCTTAAACCATTGATTTTTGATTTGAAAAGTTATTGGGCCTAAGTCATTCGATATGATTTCAGCTTTCTTCGGGTACGTATAAAAAGTTTTGCCGTGAGCTGCAAGTCACATCACAAAACTTCTTGGCTCACTCTTTTAGAGTGTCGACTTTCCCCGCGCGCATGGTTATTCGGATGGAAGTCAATTTTCGAATTTCTATTTAATTCGAGCTCTATTCGTTTAGTTTTATCTAAAATTGCTCTTCGCTTGAATTATGTTTTCTCTTGTTTAAATCTTAAGGCTTTTATGATTGTACAAAAAATTAAAAATTGATCTTTCGAGAAATCACTTTCAATCTTGTTCTTCGTTGAACTGTTCCAAACTTATCAAAGATTTCCATTTTTGTGGCCTTCAACCCTACAATATTGATTCTTGATTCGAGAAATCATTGGGTCAAAGTTCTTCGATGTAATTTCAGCATTCTTCGGGTGCGTATATCAACTTTTGCTGTGAGTTCCAAAAGTTCGTACCGTGGGGTTATTCATGTAGAAGTCGAATTTTTTATTATTATTATTCAACTTGATTCAGGCACTACTTGATTAGTTTTATCTAATTGTTCTTCGTGCAAGTTATGTTTTCTTTTGTTTATCGGTAAAAGGCTTTTATTATCGTACCGACAATTAACCATTGATTTTGTTGTGATTCACTTTTAATCTTCTTATTCATTGAACTATTCCAAACATGTAGAGGATTTCCATTTTTATGGCATTCCACCCCCAAAACCTTGATTCTTCGTTCAAGAAATTATCTGGTCAAAGTTGTTCGAACCTAACTCAGCTTTCTTTGGGTGTGTACATCGAGTTTTGCTGTGAGTAGTAATTCTATTTTTCAGTTTCGTTGGAGCTCTATTCGTTTAGTTTTATCTAATCATTTTTCTCGTAAATTATGTAATTTTTTGTTTGTCTACTATATAAGAGTTTATCATTGTACCGACGATTAGCCGTTGATTTTGTGAGGATTCACTTTCAATCTCGTTCTCTTAATTGAAACTATTCCGAACATGTCAAAGATTTCTATTTTTGTGGTGTTCAACCCTGAAACCTCAATTCTTGATTCAAGAAATCATTTGGTCAAAATTCGTCGATATTATTTCAGCTTTCTTCGGGTACGTATTTTGAGTTTTGCTATGAGTGCCAAAGTTCATCTTTCTAGGATCCATAAAACATTTTGACTTCCTCTTTCAGAGTAAGGACTTGACACGCACGCACATGGCTATTCGGATGGAAGTCGGAATTTGTTTTTCAGTTTAATTCAACCTTTATTCGTTTAGTTTGATCTAATCGTTTTTCGTGTAAATTATGTTTTCTTTTGTTTGTCTACTAAATAAGTCCTTATTGTTGCACCAACAAAACCATTGATTTTGTCAGAATGCCCTTTCAACCTTGTTCTACATTGATGTATCCCAAACTTGTTCAAGGTTTTCCTTTTTGTGGCGTTCAATCCTAAAACATTGATTCTTGATTGAAAAAAATTGTAGTTCAATGTTCTTCGATATGATTTCAGCTTTTATTTGGGGTACTTATATCAAGTTTTGCTATGAGTTCCGAGGTTCATCCTTCGAGGATCATGTCGTAGTACCTTTCGGCTTGCTCTTGTAGAGTGAGAACTTGCCGTGCTATTTAGATGAAAGTTAGGAATTTTCTTTTTCAGTTTTATCATTTTACGAAAAATTAGCAATTGAATTTGAGGGAATTCACTTTCAACTTTGTTCTTCGTTGAACTGTAGCCCAAAGCTATCGAA
The DNA here is from genome assembly GCA_035079005.1 of Fraxinus americana. Classification (NCBI taxonomy): domain Eukaryota; kingdom Viridiplantae; phylum Streptophyta; class Magnoliopsida; order Lamiales; family Oleaceae; genus Fraxinus; species Fraxinus americana. Next base: position 15,483,268 of record CM068719.1, on the reverse strand, counting down.
CATTTTCATATTTGTGGCGTTCAACCCAAAAACCTTGATTCAAGAAATTATTGGGTCAAAATTCTTCGATGTGATATCAGCTTTCTTCGGGTAAGTATATCAAAGTTTAGGTGTGAGTTCCAAGGTTCATCCATCGAGGATCACATCATAAAACTCTTAGACTTATATACCAGTTGAGAGTGAGGACTTGCCGTTCGCATGCGTGGTTATTCGGATGGAAATCGGAATTTTGTTTTTCAGTTTGATTCGAGCTCAATTTGTTTAGTTTCACGTAATTACTTTTCGCGTAAATTATGTTCTCTTTTGCACGTATAGATTAAACGAAAAATTGAGAACTGGTTTTGTGACAATTCCCTTTCAGTCTCGTTCTCAATTGAAGTGTCACAGTGTTGCCAAAAATTTTAATTTTTGTGGAGTTCAACCTTAAACCATTGATTTTTGATTCGAAAAGTTATTGGGCCTAAGTCATTCGATATGATTTCAGCTTTCTTCGGGTACGTAAATAAAGTTTTGCCGTGAGCTGCAAGTCACATCACAAAACTTCTTGGCTCACTCTTTTAGAGTGTCGACTTACCCCGCGCGCGCATGGTTATTCGGATGGAAGTCAATTTTCGAATTTCTATTTAATTCGAGCTCCATTCGTTAAGTTTTATCTAAAATTGCTCTTCGCTTGAGTTATGTTTTCTCTTGCTTAAATCTTAAGGCTTTTATGATTGCACGAAAAATTAAAAATTGATCTTTCGAGAAATCACTTTCAATCTTGTTTTTCGTTGAACTGTTCCAAACTTATCAAAGATTTCCATTTTTGTGGCCTTCGGCCCTACAATATTGATTCTTGATTCGAGAAATCATTGGGTCAAAGTTCTTCGATGTAATTTCAGCATTCTTCGGGTGCGTATATCAACTTTTGCTGTGAGTTCCAAAAGTTCGTACCGTGGGATTATTCATGTAGAAGTCGATTTTATTATTATTATTATTATTATTATTCAATTTGATTCAGGCACTACTTGATTAGTTTTATCTAATTGTTCTTCGTGCAAGTTATGTTTTCTTTTGTTTATCGGTAAAAGGCTTTTATTATCGTACCGACAATTAACCATTGATTTTGTTGTGATTCACTTTTAATCTTCTTATTCATTGAACTATTCCAAACATGTAGAGGATTTCCATTTTTATGGCATTCCACCCCCAAAACCTTGATTCTTCGTTCAAGAAATTATCTGGTCAAAGTTGTTCGACCGGAATTCAGCTTTCTTTGGGTGTGTACATCAAGTTTTGCTGTGAGTAGTAATTCTATTTTTCAGTTTCATTGGAGCTCTATTCGTTTAGTTTTATCTAATCATCTTTCTCGTAAATTATGTAATTTTTTGTTTGTCTACTATATAAGAGTTTATCATTGTACCGACGATTAGCCGTTGATTTTGTGAGGATTCACCTTCAATCTCGTTCTCTTAATTGAAACTATTCCGAACATGCCAAAGATTTCTATTTTTGTGGTGTTCAACCCTGAAACCTCAATTCTTGATTCAAGAAATCGTTTGGTCAAAATTCGTCGATATTATTTCAGCTTTCTTCGGGTACGTATTTTGAGTTTTGCTATGAGTGCCAAAGTTCATCTTTCTAGGATCCATAAAACATTTTGACTTCCTCTTTCAGAGTAAGGACTTGACACGCACGCACATGGCTATTCGGATGGAAGTCGGAATTTGTTTTTCAGTTTAATTCAACCTTTATTCGTTTAGTTTGATCTAATCGTTTTTCGTGTAAATTATGTTTTCTTTTGTTTGTCTACTAAATAAGTCCTTATTGTTGCACCAACAAAACCATTGATTTTGTCAGAATGCCCTTTCAACCTTGTTCTACATTGATGTATCCCAAACTTGTTCAAGGTTTTCCTTTTTGTGGCGTTCAATCCTAAAACATTGATTCTTGATTGGAAAAAAATTGTAGTTCAATGTTCTTCGATATGATTTCAGCTTTTATTTGGGGTACTTATATCAAGTTTTGCTATGAGTTCCGAGGTTCATCCTTCGAGGATCATGTCGTAGTACCTTTCGGCTCGCTCTTGTAGAGTGAGAACTTGCCGTGCTATTTAGATGAAAGTTAGGAATTTTCTTTTTCAGTTTTATCATTTTACGAAAAATTAGCAATTGAATTTGAGGGAATTCACTTTCAACTTTGTTCTTCGTTGAACTGTAGCCCAAAGCTTTCGAACATTTTCATATTTGTGGCGTTCAACCCAAAAACCTTGATTCAAGAAATTATTGGGTCAAAATTCTTCGATGTGATATCAGCTTTCTTCGGGTAAGTATATCAAAGTTTAGGTGTGAGTTCCAAGGTTCATCCATCGAGGATCACATCATAAAACTCTTAGACTTATACCAGTTGAGAGTGAGGACTTGCCGTTCGCATGCGTGGTTATTCGGATGGAAATCGGAATTTTGTTTTTCAGTTTGATTCGAGCTCAATTTGTTTAGTTTCACGTAATTATTTTTCGCGTAAATTATGTTCTCTTTTGCACGTATAGATTAAACGGAAAATTGAGAACTGGTTTTGTGACAATTCCCTTTCAGTCTCGTTCTTAATTGAAGTGTCATGGTGTTGCCAAAAATTTTAATTTTTGTGGAGTTCAACCTTAAACCATTGATTTTTGATTTGAAAAGTTATTGGGCCTAAGTCATTCGATATGATTTCAGCTTTCTTCGGGTACGTATAAAAGTTTTGCCGTGAGCTGCAAGTCACATCACAAAACTTCTTGGCTCACTCTTTTAGAGTGTCGACTTTCCCCGCGCGCATGGTTATTCGGATGGAAGTCAATTTTCGAATTTCTATTTAATTCGAGCTCTATTCGTTTAGTTTTATCTAAAATTGCTCTTCGCTTGAATTATGTTTTCTCTTGTTTAAATCTTAAGGCTTTTATGATTGTACAAAAAATTAAAAATTGATCTTTCGAGAAATCACTTTCAATCTTGTTCTTCGTTGAACTGTTCCAAACTTATCAAAGATTTCCATTTTTGTGGCCTTCAACCCTACAATATTGATTCTTGATTCGAGAAATCATTGGGTCAAAGTTCTTCGATGTAATTTCAGCATTCTTCGGGTGCGTATATCAACTTTTGCTGTGAGTTCCAAAAGTTCGTACCGTGGGGTTATTCATGTAGAAGTCGAATTTATTATTATTATTATTATTATTATTCAATTTGATTCAGGCACTACTTGATTAGTTTTATCTAATTGTTCTTCGTGCAAGTTATGTTTTCTTTTGTTTATCGGTAAAAGGCTTTTATTATCGTACCGACAATTAACCATTGATTTTGTTGTGATTCACTTTTAATCTTCTTATTCATTGAACTATTCCAAACATGTAGAGGATTTCCATTTTTATGGCATTCCACCCCCAAAACCTTGATTCTTCGTTCAAGAAATTATCTGGTCAAAGTTGTTCGACCGGAATTCAGTTTTCTTTGGGTGTGTACACCAAGTTTTGCTGTGAGTAGTAATTCTATTTTTCAGTTTCATTGGAGCTCTATTCGTTTAGTTTTATCTAATCATCTTTCTCGTAAATTATGTAATTTTTTGTTTGTCTACTATATAAGAGTTTATCATTGTACCGACGATTAGCCGTTGATTTTGTGAGGATTCACCTTCAATCTCGTTCTCTTAATTGAAACTATTCCGAACATGCCAAAGATTTCTATTTTTGTGGTGTTCAACCCTGAAACCTCAATTCTTGATTCAAGAAATCGTTTGGTCAAAATTCGTCGATATTATTTCAGCTTTCTTCGTGTAAGTATTTTGAGTTTTGCTATGAGTTCCAAAGTTCATCTTTCTAGTATCCATAAAACATTTTGACTTCCTCTTTCGTGAGTAAGGACTTGACACGCACGCACATGGCTATTCGGATGGAAGTCGGAATTTGTTTTTCATTTAATTCAACCTTTATTCGTTTAGTTTGATCTGATCGTTTTTCGTGTAAATTATGTTTTCTTTTGTTTGTCTACTAAATAAGTCCTTATTGTTGCACCAACAAAACCATTGATTTTGTCAGAATAATGCCCTTTCAACCTTGTTCTACATTGATGTATCCCAAACTTGTTCAAGGTTTTCCTTTTTGTGGCGTTCAATCCTAAAACATTGATTCTTGATTGGAAAAAAATTGTAGTTCAATGTTCTTCGATATGATTTCAGCTTTTATTTGGGGTACTTATATCAAGTTTTGCTATGAGTTCCGAGGTTCATCCTTCGAGGATCATGTCGTAGTACCTTTCGGCTCGCTCTTGTAGAGTGAGAACTTGCCGTGCTATTTAGATGAAAGTTAGGAATTTTCTTTTTCAGTTTTATCATTTTACGAAAAATTAGCAATTGAATTTGAGGGAATTCACTTTCAACTTTGTTCTTCGTTGAACTGTAGCCCAAAGCTTTCGAACATTTTCATATTTGTGGCGTTCAACCCAAAAACCTTGATTCAAGAAATTATTGGGTCAAAATTCTTCGATGTGATATCAGCTTTCTTCGGGTAAGTATATCAAAGTTTAGGTGTGAGTTCCAAGGTTCATCCATCGAGGATCACATCATAAAACTCTTAGACTTATACCAGTTGAGAGTGAGGACTTGCCGTTCGCATGCGTGGTTATTCGGATGGAAATCGGAATTTTGTTTTTCAGTTTGATTCGAGCTCAATTTGTTTAGTTTCACGTAATTATTTTTCGCGTAAATTATGTTCTCTTTTGCACGTATAGATTAAACGGAAAATTGAGAACTGGTTTTGTGACAATTCCCTTTCAGTCTCGTTCTTAATTGAAGTGTCACAGTGTTGCCAAAAATTTTAATTTTTGTGGAGTTCAACCTTAAACCATTGATTTTTGATTTGAAAAGTTATTGGGCCTAAGTCATTCGATATGATTTCAGCTTTCTTCGGGTACGTATAAAAGTTTTGCCGTGAGCTGCAAGTCACATCACAAAACTTCTTGGCTCACTCTTTTAGAGTGTCGACTTTCCCCGCGCGCATGGTTATTCGGATGGAAGTCAATTTTCGAATTTCTATTTAATTCGAGCTCTATTCGTTTAGTTTTATCTAAAATTGCTCTTCGCTTGAATTATGTTTTCTCTTGTTTAAATCTTAAGGCTTTTATGATTGTACAAAAAATTAAAAATTGATCTTTCGAGAAATCACTTTCAATCTTGTTCTTCGTTGAACTGTTCCAAACTTATCAAAGATTTCCATTTTTGTGGCCTTCAACCCTACAATATTGATTCTTGATTCGAGAAATCATTGGGTCAAAGTTCTTCGATGTAATTTCAGCATTCTTCGGGTGCGTATATCAACTTTTGCTGTGAGTTCCAAAAGTTCGTACCGTGGGATTATTCATGTAGAAGTCGATTTTATTATTATTATTATTATTATTATTCAATTTGATTCAGGCACTACTTGATTAGTTTTATCTAATTGTTCTTCGTGCAAGTTATGTTTTCTTTTGTTTATCGGTAAAAGGCTTTTATTATCGTACCGACAATTAACCATTGATTTTGTTGTGATTCACTTTTAATCTTCTTATTCATTGAACTATTCCAAACATGTAGAGGATTTCCATTTTTATGGCATTCCACCCCCAAAACCTTGATTCTTCGTTCAAGAAATTATCTGGTCAAAGTTGTTCGACCGGAATTCAGCTTTCTTTGGGTGTGTACACCAAGTTTTGCTGTGAGTAGTAATTCTATTTTTCAGTTTCATTGGAGCTCTATTCGTTTAGTTTTATCTAATCATCTTTCTCGTAAATTATGTAATTTTTTGTTTGTCTACTATATAAGAGTTTATCATTGTACCGACGATTAGCCGTTGATTTTGTGAGGATTCACCTTCAATCTCGTTCTCTTAATTGAAACTATTCCGAACATGCCAAAGATTTCTATTTTTGTGGTGTTCAACCCTGAAACCTCAATTCTTGATTCAAGAGATCGTTTGGTCAAAATTCGTCGATATTATTTCAGCTTTCTTCGGGTACGTATTTTGAGTTTTGCTATGAGTGCCAAAGTTCATCTTTCTAGGATCCATAAAACATTTTGACTTCCTCTTTCAGAGTAAGGACTTGACACGCACGCACATGGCTATTCGGATGGAAGTCGGAATTTGTTTTTCAGTTTAATTCAACCTTTATTCGTTTAGTTTGATCTAATCGTTTTTCGTGTAAATTATGTTTTCTTTTGTTTGTCTACTAAATAAGTCCTTATTGTTGCACCAACAAAACCATTGATTTTGTAATAATAATGCCCTTTCAACCTTGTTCTACATTGATGTATCCCAAACTTGTTCAAGGTTTTCCTTTTTGTGGCGTTCAATCCTAAAACATTGATTCTTGATTGGAAAAAAATTGTAGTTCAATGTTCTTCGATATGATTTCAGCTTTTATTTGGGGTACTTATATCAAGTTTTGCTATGAGTTCCGAGGTTCATCCTTCGAGGATCATGTCGTAGTACCTTTCGGCTCGCTCTTGTAGAGTGAGAACTTGCCGTGCTATTTAGATGAAAGTTAGGAATTTTCTTTTTCAGTTTTATCATTTTACGAAAAATTAGCAATTGAATTTGAGGGAATTCACTTTCAACTTTGTTCTTCGTTGAACTGTAGCCCAAAGCTTTCGAACATTTTCATATTTGTGGCGTTCAACCCAAAAACCTTGATTCAAGAAATTATTGGGTCAAAATTCTTCGATGTGATATCAGCTTTCTTCGGGTAAGTATATCAAAGTTTAGGTGTGAGTTCCAAGGTTCATCCATCGAGGATCACATCATAAAACTCTTAGACTTATATACCAGTTGAGATTGAGGACTTGCCGTTCACATGCGTGGTTATTCGGATGGAAATCAGAATTTTGTTTTTCATTTTGATTCGAGCTCAATTTGTTTAGTTTCACGTAATTATTTTTCGCGTAAATTATGTTCTCTTTTGCACGTATAGATTAAACGGAAAATTGAGAACTGGTTTTGTGACAATTCCCTTTCAGTCTCGTTCTTAATTGAAGTGTCACAGTGTTGCCAAAAATTTTAATTTTTGTGGAGTTCAACCTTAAACCATTGATTTTTGATTTGAAAAGTTATTGGGCCTAAGTCATTCGATATGATTTCAGCTTTCTTCGGGTACGTATAAAAAGTTTTGCCGTGAGATTCAAGTCACATCACAAAACTTCTTGGCTCACTCTTTTAGAGTGTCGACTTTCCCCGCGCGCGCATGGTTATTCGGATGGAAGTCAATTTTCGAATTTCTATTTAATTCGAGCTCTATTCGTTTAGTTTTATCTAAAATTGCTCTTCGCTTGAATTATGTTTTCTCTTGTTTAAATCTTAAGGCTTTTATGATTGTACAAAAAATTAAAAATTGATCTTTCGAGAAATCACTTTCAATCTTGTTCTTCGTTGAACTGTTCCAAACTTATCAAAGATTTCCATTTTTGTGGCATTCAACCCTACAATATTGATTCTTGATTCGAGAAATCATTGGGTCAAAGTTCTTCGATGTAATTTCGAGCATTCTTCGGGTGCGTATATCAACTTTTGCTGTGAGTTCCAAAAGTTCGTACCGTGGGGTTATTCATGTAGAAGTCGAATTTTTTATTATTATTATTATTCAATTTGATTCAGGCACTACTTGATTAGTTTTATCTAATTGTTCTTCGTGCAAGTTATGTTTTCTTTTGTTTATCGGTAAAAGGCTTTTATTATCGTACCGACAATTAACCATTGATTTTGTTGTGATTCACTTTTAATCTTCTTATTCATTGAACTATTCCAAACATGTAGAGGATTTCCATTTTTATGGCATTCCACCCCCAAAACCTTGATTCTTCGTTCAAGAAATTATCTGGTCAAAGTTGTTCGACCGAATTCAAATTTTCTTTGGGTGTGTACATCAAGTTTCTTTGTGAGTAGTAATTCTATTTTTCGCTTTCATTGGAGCTCTATTCGTTTAGTTTTATCTAATCATCTTTCTCGTAAATTATGTAATTTTTTGTTTGTCTACTATATAAGAGTTTATCATTGTACCGACGATTAGCCGTTGATTTTGTGAGGATTCACCTTCAATCTCGTTCTCTTAATTGAAACTATTCCGAACATGCCAAAGATTTCTATTTTTGTGGTGTTCAACCCTGAAACCTCAATTCTTGATTCAAGAGATCGTTTGGTCAAAATTCGTCGATATTATTTCAGCTTTCTTCGGGTACGTATTTTGAGTTTTGCTATGAGTGCCAAAGTTCATCTTTCTAGGATCCATAAAACATTTTGACTTCCTCTTTCAGAGTAAGGACTTGACACGCACGCACATGGCTATTCGGATGGAAGTCGGAATTTGTTTTTCATTTTAATTCAAACTTTATTCGTTTAGTTTGATCTGATCGTTTTTCGTGTAAATTATGTTTTCTTTTGTTTGTCTACTAAATAAGTCCTTATTGTTGCACCAACAAAACCATTGATTTTGTCAGAATGCCCTTTCAACCTTGTTCTACATTGATGTATCCCAAACTTGTTCAAGGTTTTCCTTTTTGTGGCGTTCAATCCTAAAACATTGATTCTTGATTGGAAAAAAATTGTAGTTCAATGTTCTTCGATATGATTTCAGCTTTTATTTGGGGTACTTATATCAAGTTTTGCTATGAGTTCCGAGGTTCATCCTTCGAGGATCATGTCGTAGTACCTTTCGGCTCGCTCTTGTAGAGTGAGAACTTGCCGTGCTATTTAGATGAAAGTTAGGAATTTTCTTTTTCAGTTTTATCATTTTACGAAAAATTAGCAATTGAATTTGAGGGAATTCACTTTCAACTTTGTTCTTCGTTGAACTGTAGCCCAAAGCTTTCGAACATTTTCATATTTGTGGCGTTCAACCCAAAAACCTTGATTCGATTCAAGAAATTATTGGGTCAAAATTCTTCGATGTGATATCAGCTTTCTTCGGGTAAGTATATCAAAGTTTAGGTGTGAGTTCCAAGGTTCATCCATCGAGGATCACATCATAAAACTCTTAGACTTATACCAGTTGAGAGTGAGGACTTGCCGTTCGCATGCGTGGTTATTCGGATGGAAATCGGAATTTTGTTTTTCAGTTTGATTCGAGCTCAATTTGTTTAGTTTCACGTAATTATTTTTCGCGTAAATTATGTTCTCTTTTGCACGTATAGATTAAACGGAAAATTGAGAACTGGTTTTGTGACAATTCCCTTTCAGTCTCGTTCTTAATTGAAGTGTCGTTGTTGCCAAAAATTTTAATTTTTGTGGAGTTCAACCTTAAACCATTGATTTTTGATTTGAAAAGTTATTGGGCCTAAGTCATTCGATATGATTTCAGCTTTCTTCGGGTACGTATAAAAAGTTTTGCCGTGAGCTGCAAGTCACATCACAAAACTTCTTGGCTCACTCTTTTAGAGTGTCGACTTTCCCCGCGCGCGCATGGTTATTCGGATGGAAGTCAATTTTCGAATTTCTATTTAATTCGAGCTCTATTCGTTTAGTTTTATCTAAAATTGCTCTTCGCTTGAATTATGTTTTCTCTTGTTTAAATCTTAAGGCTTTTATGATTGTACAAAAAATTAAAAATTGATCTTTCGAGAAATCACTTTCAATCTTGTTCTTCGTTGAACTGTTCCAAACTTATCAAAGATTTCCATTTTTGTGGCCTTCAACCCTACAATATTGATTCTTGATTCGAGAAATCATTGGGTCAAAGTTCTTCGATGTAATTTCAGCATTCTTCGGGTGCGTATATCAACTTTTCCTGTGAGTTCCAAAAGTTCGTACCGTGGGGTTATTCATGTAGAAGTCGATTTTTTTTTTTATTATTATTCAATTTGATTCAGGCACTACTTGATTAGTTTTATCTAATTGTTCTTCGTGCAAGTTATGTTTTCTTTTGTTTATCGGTAAAAGGCTTTTATTATCGTACCGACAATTAACCATTGATTTTGTTGTGATTCACTTTTAATCTTCTTATTCATTGAACTATTCCAAACATGTAGAGGATTTCCATTTTTATGGCATTCCACCCCCAAAACCTTGATTCTTCGTTCAAGAAATTATCTGGTCAAAGTTGTTCGACCGGAATTCAGCTTTCTTTGGGTGTGTACATCAAGTTTTGCTGTGAGTAGTAATTCTATTTTTCAGTTTCATTGGAGCTCTATTCGTTTAGTTTTATCTAATCATCTTTCTCGTAAATTATGTAATTTTTTGTTTGTCTACTATATAAGAGTTTATCATTGTACCGACGATTAGCCGTTGATTTTGTGAGGATTCACCTTCAATCTCGTTCTCTTAATTGAAACTATTCCGAACATGCCAAAGATTTCTATTTTTGTGGTGTTCAACCCTGAAACCTCAATTCTTGATTCAAGAGATCGTTTGGTCAAAATTCGTCGATATTATTTCAGCTTTCTTCGGGTACGTATTTTGAGTTTTGCTATGAGTGCCAAAGTTCATCTTTCTAGGATCCATAAAACATTTTGACTTCCTCTTTCAGAGTAAGGACTTGACACGCACGCACATGGCTATTCGGATGGAAGTCGGAATTTGTTTTTCAGTTTAATTCAACCTTTATTCGTTTAGTTTGATCTGATCGTTTTTCGTGTAAATTATGTTTTCTTTTGTTTGTCTACTAAATAAGTCCTTATTGTTGCACCAACAAAACCATTGATTTTGTCAGAATAATGCCCTTTCAACCTTGTTCTACATTGATGTATCCCAAACTTGTTCAAGGTTTTCCTTTTTGTGGCGTTCAATCCTAAAACATTGATTCTTGATTGGAAAAAAATTGTAGTTCAATGTTCTTCGATATGATTTCAGCTTTTATTTGGGGTACTTATATCAAGTTTTGCTATGAGTTCCGAGGTTCATCCTTCGAGGATCATGTCGTAGTACCTTTCGGCTCGCTCTTGTAGAGTGAGAACTTGCCGTGCTATTTAGATGAAAGTTAGGAATTTTCTTTTTCAGTTTTATCATTTTACGAAAAATTAGCAATTGAATTTGAGGGAATTCACTTTCAACTTTGTTCTTCGTTGAACTGTAGCCCAAAGCTTTCGAACATTTTCATATTTGTGGCGTTCAACCCAAAAACCTTGATTCAAGAAATTATTTGGTCAAAATTCTTCGATGTGATATCAGCTTTCTTCGAGTAAGTATATCAAAGTTTAGGTGTGAGTTCCAAGGTTCATCCATCGAGGATCACATCATAAAACTCTTAGACTTATACCAGTTGAGAGTGAGGACTTGCCGTTCGCATGCGTGGTTATTCGGATGGAAATCGGAATTTTGTTTTTCAGTTTGATTCGAGCTCAATTTGTTTAGTTTCACGTAATTATTTTTCGCGTAAATTATGTTCTCTTTTGCACGTATAGATTAAACGGAAAATTGAGAACTGGTTTTGTGACAATTCCCTTTCAGTCTCGTTCTTAATTGAAGTGTCACAGTGTTGCCAAAAATTTTAATTTTTGTGGAGTTCAACCTTAAACCATTGATTTTTGATTTGAAAAGTTATTGGGCCTAAGTCATTCGATATGATTTCAGCTTTCTTCGGGTACGTATAAAAGTTTTGCCGTGAGCTGCAAGTCACATCACAAAACTTCTTGGCTCACTCTTTTAGAGTGTCGACTTTCCCCGCGCGCGCATGGTTATTCGGATGGAAGTCAATTTTCGAATTTCTATTTAATTCGAGCTCTATTCGTTTAGTTTTATCTAAAATTGCTCTTCGCTTGAATTATGTTTTCTCTTGTTTAAATCTTAAGGCTTTTATGATTGTACAAAAAATTAAAAATTGATCTTTCGAGAAATCACTTTCAATCTTGTTCTTCGTTGAACTGTTCCAAACTTATCAAAGATTTCCATTTTTGTGGCCTTCAACCCTACAATATTGATTCTTGATTCGAGAAATCATTGGGTCAAAGTTCTTCGATGTAATTTCAGCATTCTTCGGGTGCGTATATCAACTTTTTTGTGAGTTCCAAAAGTTCGTACCGTGGGGTTATTCATGTAGAAGTCGATTTTTTTTTATTATTATTCAATTTGATTCAGGCACTACTTGATTAGTTTTATCTAATTGTTCTTCGTGCAAGTTATGTTTTCTTTTGTTTATCGGTAAAAGGCTTTTATTATCGTACCGACAATTAACCATTGATTTTGTTGTGATTCACTTTTAATCTTCTTATTCATTGAACTATTCCAAACATGTAGAGGATTTCCATTTTTATGGCATTCCACCCCCAAAACCTTGATTCTTCGTTCAAGAAATTATCTGGTCAAAGTTGTTCGACCGGAATTCAGCTTTCTTTGGGTGTGTACATCAAGTTTTTTGTGAGTAGTAATTCTATTTTTCGGTTTCATTGGAGCTCTATTCGTTTAGTTTTATCTAATCATCTTTCTCGTAAATTATGTAATTTTTTGTTTGTCTACTATATAAGAGTTTATCATTGTACCGACGATTAGCCGTTGATTTTGTGAGGATTCACCTTCAATCTCGTTCTCTTAATTGAAACTATTCCGAACATGCCAAAGATTTCTATTTTTGTGGTGTTCAACCCTGAAACCTCAATTCTTGATTCAAGAGATCGTTTGGTCAAAATTCGTCGATATTATTTCAGCTTTCTTCGGGTACGTATTTTGAGTTTTGCTATGAGTGCCAAAGTTCATCTTTCTAGGATCCATAAAACATTTTGACTTCCTCTTTCGTGAGTAAGGACTTGACACGCACGCACATGGCTATTCGGATGGAAGTCGGAATTTGTTTTTCATTTTAATTCAAACTTTATTCGTTTAGTTTGATCTGATCGTTTTTCGTGTAAATTATGTTTTCTTTTGTTTGTCTACTAAATAAGTCCTTATTGTTGCACCAACAAAACCATTGATTTTGTCAGAATAATGCCCTTTCAACCTTGTTCTACATTGATGTATCCCAAACTTGTTCAAGGTTTTCCTTTTTGTGGCGTTCAATCCTAAAACATTGATTCTTGATTGAAAAAAAATTGTAGTTCAATGTTCTTCGATATGATTTCAGCTTTTATTTGGGGTACTTATATCAAGTTTTGCTATGAGTTCCGAGGTTCATCCTTCGAGGATCATGTCGTAGTACCTTTCGGCTCGCTCTTGTAGAGTGAGAACTTGCCGTGCTATTTAGATGAAAGTTAGGAATTTTCTTTTTCAGTTTTATCATTTTACGAAAAATTAGCAATTGAATTTGAGGGAATCCACTTTCAACTTTGTTCTTCGTTGAACTGTAGCCCAAAGCTTTCGAACATTTTCATATTTGTGGCGTTCAACCCAAAAACCTTGATTCAAGAAATTATTGGGTCAAAATTCTTCGATGTGATATCAGCTTTCTTCGGGTAAGTATATCAAAGTTTAGGTGTGAGTTCCAAGGTTCATCCATCGAGGATCACATCATAAAACTCTTAGACTTATACCAGTTGAGAGTGAGGACTTGCCGTTCGCGTGCGTGGTTATTCGGATGGAAATCGGAATTTTGTTTTTCAGTTTGATTCGAGCTCAATTTGTTTAGTTTCACGTAATTATTTTTCGCGTAAATTATGTTCTCTTTTGCACGTATAGATTAAACGGAAAATTGAGAACTGGTTTTGTGACAATTCCCTTTCAGTCTCGTTCTTAATTGAAGTGTCACAGTGTTGCCAAGTTTTTTAATTTTTGTGGAGTTCAACCTTAAACCATTGATTTTTGATTTGAAAGGTTATTGGGCCTAAGTCATTCGATATGATTTCAGCTTTCTTCGGGTACGTATAAAAAGTTTTGCCGTGAGCTGCAAGTCACATCACAAAACTTCTTGGCTCACTCTTTTAGAGTGTCGACTTTCCCCGCGCGCGCATGGTTATTCGGATGGAAGTCAATTTTCGAATTTCTATTTAATTCGAGCTCTATTCGTTTAGTTTTATCTAAAATTGCTCTTCGCTTGAATTATGTTTTCTCTTGTTTAAATCTTAAGGCTTTTATGATTGTACAAAAAATTAAAAATTGATCTTTCGAGAAATCACTTTCAATCTTGTTCTTCGTTGAACTGTTCCAAACTTATCAAAGATTTCCATTTTTGTGGCCTTCAACCCTACAATATTGATTCTTGATTCGAGAAATCATTGGGTCAAAGTTCTTCGATGTAATTTCAGCATTCTTCGGGTGCGTATATCAACTTTTGCTGTGAGTTCCAAAAGTTCGTACCGTGGGGTTATTCATGTAGAAGTCGAATTTTATTATTATTATTATTCAATTTGATTCAGGCACTACTTGATTAGTTTTATCTAATTGTTCTTCGTGCAAGTTATGTTTTCTTTTGTTTATCGGTAAAAGGCTTTTATTATCGTACCGACAATTAACCATTGATTTTGTTGTGATTCACTTTTAATCTTCTTATTCATTGAACTATTCCAAACATGTAGAGGATTTCCATTTTTATGGCATTCCACCCCCAAAACCTTGATTCTTCGTTCAAGAAATTATCTGGTCAAAGTTGTTCGACCGGAATTCAGCTTTCTTTGGGTGTGTACATCAAGTTTTGCTGTGAGTAGTAATTCTATTTTTCAGTTTCATTGGAGCTCTATTCGTTTAGTTTTATCTAATCATCTTTCTCGTAAATTATGTAATTTTTTGTTTGTCTACTATATAAGAGTTTATCATTGTACCGACGATTAGCCGTTGATTTTGTGAGGATTCACCTTCAATCTCGTTCTCTTAATTGAAACTATTCCGAACATGCCAAAGATTTCTATTTTTGTGGTGTTCAACCCTGAAACCTCAATTCTTGATTCAAGAGATCGTTTGGTCAAAATTCGTCGATATTATTTCACTTTCTTCGGGTACGTATTTTGAGTTTTGCTATGAGTGCCAAAGTTCATCTTTCTAGGATCCATAAAACATTTTGACTTCCTCTTTCGAGTAAGGACTTGACACGCACGCACATGGCTATACGGATGGAAGTCGGAATTAGTTTTTCAGTATAATTGAACCTTTATTCGTTTAGTTTGATCTCGATCGTTTTTCGTGTAAATTATGTTTTCTTTTGTTTGTCTACTAAATAAGTCCTTATTGTTGCACCAACAAAACCATTGATTTTGTCAGAATAATGCCCTTTCAACCTTGTTCTACATTGATGTATCCCAAACTTGTTCAAGGTTTTCCTTTTTGTGGCGTTCAATCCTAAAACATTGATTCTTGATTGAAAAAAATTGTAGTTCAATGTTCTTCGATATGATTTCAGCTTTTATTTGGGGTACTTATATCAAGTTTTGCTATGAGTTCCGAGGTTCATCCTTCGAGGATCATGTCGTAGTACCTTTCGGCTCGCTCTTGTAGAGTGAGAACTTGCCGTGCTATTTAGATGAAAGTTAGGAATTTTCTTTTTCAGTTTTATCATTTTACGAAAAATTAGCAATTGAATTTGAGGGAATCCACTTTCAACTTTGTTCTTCGTTGAACTGTAGCCCAAAGCTTTCGAACATTTTCATATTTGTGGCGTTCAACCCAAAAACCTTGATTCAAGAAATTATTTGGTCAAAATTCTTCGATGTGATATCAGCTTTCTTCGGGTAAGTATATCAAAGTTTAGGTGTGAGTTCCAAGGTTCATCCATCGAGGATCACATCATAAAACTCTTAGACTTATACCAGTTGAGAGTGAGGACTTGCCGTTCGCATGCCCTCGGATGGAAATCGGAATTTTGTTTTTCAGTTTGATTCGAGCTCAATTTGTTTAGTTTCACGTAATTATTTTTCGCGTAAATTATGTTCTCTTTTGCACGTATAGATTAAACGGAAAATTGAGAACTGGTTTTGTGACAATTCCCTTTCAGTCTCGTTCTTAATTGAAGTGTCACAGTGTTGCCAAAATTTTTAATTTTTGTGGAGTTCAACCTTAAACCATTGATTTTTGATTTGAAAAGTTATTGGGCCTAAGTCATTCGATATGATTTCAGCTTTCTTCGGGTACGTATAAAAAGTTTTGCCGTGAGCTGCAAGTCACATCACAAAACTTCTTGGCTCACTCTTTTAGAGTGTCGACTTTCCCCGCGCGCGCATGGTTATTCGGATGGAAGTCAATTTTCGAATTTCTATTTAATTCGAGCTCTATTCGTTTAGTTTTATCTAAAATTGCTCTTCGCTTGAATTATGTTTTCTCTTGTTTAAATCTTAAGGCTTTTATGATTGTACAAAAAATTAAAAATTGATCTTTCGAGAAATCACTTTCAATCTTGTTCTTCGTTGAACTGTTCCAAACTTATCAAAGATTTCCATTTTTGTGGCCTTCAACCCTACAATATTGATTCTTGATTCGAGAAATCATTGGGTCAAAGTTCTTCGATGTAATTTCAGCATTCTTCGGGTGCGTATATCAACTTTTCCTGTGAGTTCCAAAAGTTCGTACCGTGGGGTTATTCATGTAGAAGTCGATTTTTTTTTTTATTATTATTCAATTTGATTCAGGCACTACTTGATTAGTTTTATCTAATTGTTCTTCGTGCAAGTTATGTTTTCTTTTGTTTATCGGTAAAAGGCTTTTATTATCGTACCGACAATTAACCATTGATTTTGTTGTGATTCACTTTTAATCTTCTTATTCATTGAACTATTCCAAACATGTAGAGGATTTCCATTTTTATGGCATTCCACCCCCAAAACCTTGATTCTTCGTTCAAGAAATTATCTGGTCAAAGTTGTTCGACCGGAATTCAGCTTTCTTTGGGTGTGTGCATCAAGTTTTGCTGTGAGTAGTAATTCTATTTTTCAGTTTCATTGGAGCTCTATTCGTTTAGTTTTATCTAATCATCTTTCTCGTAAATTATGTAATTTTTTGTTTGTCTACTATATAAGAGTTTATCATTGTACCGACGATTAGCCGTTGATTTTGTGAGGATTCACCTTCAATCTCGTTCTCTTAATTGAAACTATTCCGAACATGCCAAAGATTTCTATTTTTGTGGTGTTCAACCCTGAAACCTCAATTCTTGATTCAAGAAATCGTTTGGTCAAAATTCGTCGATATTATTTCAGCTTTCTTCGGGTACGTATTTTGGGTTTTGCTATGAGTGCCAAAGTTCATCTTTCTAGGATCCATAAAACATTTTGACTTCCTCTTTCAGAGTAAGGACTTGACACGCACGCACATGGCTATTCGGATGGAAGTCGGAATTTGTTTTTCAGTTTAATTCAACCTTTATTCGTTTAGTTTGATCTGATCGTTTTTCGTGTAAATTATGTTTTCTTTTGTTTGTCCACTAAATAAGTCCTTATTGTTGCACCAACAAAACCATTGAT
The DNA here is from genome assembly GCA_035079005.1 of Fraxinus americana. Taxonomy (NCBI): domain Eukaryota; kingdom Viridiplantae; phylum Streptophyta; class Magnoliopsida; order Lamiales; family Oleaceae; genus Fraxinus; species Fraxinus americana. The sequence goes on along the minus strand of CM068719.1, from coordinate 15,465,988 downwards.
TTTGTCAGAATAATGCCCTTTCAACCTTGTTCTACATTGATGTATCCCAAACTTGTTCAAGGTTTTCCTTTTTGTGGCGTTCAATCCTAAAACATTGATTCTTGATTGAAAAAAAATTGTAGTTCAATGTTCTTCGATATGATTTCAGCTTTTATTTGGGGTACTTATATCAAGGTTTGCTATGAGTTCCGAGGTTCATCCTTCGAGGATCATGTCGTAGTACCTTTCGGATCGCTCTTGTAGAGTGAGAACTTGCCGTGCTATTTAGATGAAAGTTATGAATTTTCTTTTTCAGTTTTATCATTTTACGAAAAATTAGCAATTGAATTTGAGGGAATCCACTTTCAACTTTGTTCTTCGTTGAACTGTAGCCCAAAGCTTTCGAACATTTTCATATTTGTGGCGTTCAACCCAAAAACCTTGATTCAAGAAATTATTTGGTCAAAATTCTTCGATGTGATATCAGCTTTCTTCGGGAAGTATATCAAAGTTTAGGTGTGAGTACCAAGGTTCATCCATCGAGGATCACATCATAAAACTCTTAGACTTATACCAGTTGAAAGTGAGGACTTGCCGTTCGCATGCCCTCGGATGGAAATCGGAATTTTGTTTTTCAGTTTGATTCGAGCTCAATTTGTTTAGTTTCACGTAATTATTTTTCGCGTAAATTATGTTCTCTTTTGCACGTATAGATTAAACGGAAAATTGAGAACTGGTTTTGTGACAATTCCCTTTCAGTCTCGTTCTTAATTGAAGTGTCACAGTGTTGCCAAAATTTTTAATTTTTGTGGAGTTCAACCTTAAACCATTGATTTTTGATTTGAAAGGTTATTGGGCCTAAGTCATTCGATATGATTTCAGCTTTCTTCGGGTACGTATAAAAAGTTTTGCCGTGAGCTGCAAGTCACATCACAAAACTTCTTGGCTCACTCTTTTAGAGTGTCGACTTTCCCCGCGCGCGCATGGTTATTCGGATGGAAGTCAATTTTCGAATTTCTATTTAATTCGAGCTCTATTCGTTTAGTTTTATCTAAAATTGCTCTTCGCTTGAATTATGTTTTCTCTTGTTTAAATCTTAAGGCTTTTATGATTGTACAAAAAATTAAAAATTGATCTTTCGAGAAATCACTTTCAATCTTGTTCTTCGTTGAACTGTTCCAAACTTATCAAAGATTTCCATTTTTGTGGCCTTCAACCCTACAATATTGATTCTTGATTCGAGAAATCATTGGGTCAAAGTTCTTCGATGTAATTTCAGCATTCTTCGGGTGCGTATATCAACTTTTCCTGTGAGTTCCAAAAGTTCGTACCGTGGGGTTATCCATGTAGAAGTCGATTTTTTTTTTTATTATTATTCAATTTGATTCAGGCACTACTTGATTAGTTTTATCTAATTGTTCTTCGTGCAAGTTATGTTTTCTTTTGTTTATCGGTAAAAGGCTTTTATTATCGTACCGACAATTAACCATTGATTTTGTTGTGATTCACTTTTAATCTTCTTATTCATTGAACTATTCCAAACATGTAGAGGATTTCCATTTTTATGGCATTCCACCCCCAAAACCTTGATTCTTCGTTCAAGAAATTATCTGGTCAAAGTTGTTCGACCGGAATTCAGCTTTCTTTGGGTGTGTACATCAAGTTTTGCTGTGAGTAGTAATTCTATTTTTCAGTTTCATTGGAGCTCTATTCGTTTAGTTTTATCTAATCATCTTTCTCGTAAATTATGTAATTTTTTGTTTGTCTACTATATAAGAGTTTATCATTGTACCGACGATTAGCCGTTGATTTTGTGAGGATTCACCTTCAATCTCGTTCTCTTAACTGAAACTATTCCGAACATGCCAAAGATTTCTATTTTTGTGGTGTTCAACCCTGAAACCTCAATTCTTGACTCAAGAAATCGTTTGGTCAAAATTCGTCGATATTATTTCAGCTTTCTTCGGGTACGTATTTTGGGTTTTGCTATGAGTGCCAAAGTTCATCTTTCTAGGATCCATAAAACATTTTGACTTCCTCTTTCAGAGTAAGGACTTGACACGCACGCACATGGCTATTCGGATGGAAGTCGGAATTTGTTTTTCAGTTTAATTCAACCTTTATTCGTTTAGTTTGATCTGATCGTTTTTCGTGTAAATTATGTTTTCTTTTGTTTGTCCACTAAATAAGTCCTTATTGTTGCACCAACAAAACCATTGATTTTGTCAGAATAATGCCCTTTCAACCTTGTTCTACATTGATGTATCCCAAACTTGTTCAAGGTTTTCCTTTTTGTGGCGTTCAATCCTAAAACATTGATTCTTGATTGAAAAAAAATTGTAGTTCAATGTTCTTCGATATGATTTCAGCTTTTATTTGGGGTACTTATATCAAGTTTTGCTATGAGTTCCGAGGTTCATCCTTCGAGGATCATGTCGTAGTACCTTTCGGCTCGCTCTTGTAGAGTGAGAACTTGCCGTGCTATTTAGATGAAAGTTATGAATTTTCTTTTTCAGTTTTATCATTTTACGAAAAATTAGCAATTGAATTTGAGGGAATCCACTTTCAACTTTGTTCTTCGTTGAACTGTAGCCCAAAGCTTTCGAACATTTTCATATTTGTGGCGTTCAACCCAAAAACCTTGATTCAAGAAATTATTTGGTCAAAATTCTTCGATGTGATATCAGCTTTCTTCGGGAAGTATATCAAAGTTTAGGTGTGAGTACCAAGGTTCATCCATCGAGGATCACATCATAAAACTCTTAGACTTATACCAGTTGAAAGTGAGGACTTGCCGTTCGCATGCCCTCGGATGGAAATCGGAATTTTGTTTTTCAGTTTGATTCGAGCTCAATTTGTTTAGTTTCACGTAATTATTTTTCGCGTAAATTATGTTCTCTTTTGCACGTATAGATTAAACGGAAAATTGAGAACTGGTTTTGTGACAATTCCCTTTCAGTCTCGTTCTTAATTGAAGTGTCACAGTGTTGCCAAAATTTTTAATTTTTGTGGAGTTCAACCTTAAACCATTGATTTTTGATTTGAAAGGTTATTGGGCCTAAGTCATTCGATATGATTTCAGCTTTCTTCGGGTACGTATAAAAAGTTTTGCCGTGAGCTGCAAGTCACATCACAAAACTTCTTGGCTCACTCTTTTAGAGTGTCGACTATCCCCGCGCGCATGGTTATTCGGATGGAAGTCAATTTTCGAATTTCTATTTAATTCGAGCTCTATTCGTTTAGTTTTATCTAAAATTGCTCTTCGCTTGAATTATGTTTTCTCTTGTTTAAATCTTAAGGCTTTTATGATTGTACAAAAAATTAAAAATTGATCTTTTGAGAAATCACTTTCAATCTTGTTCTTCGTTGAACTGTTCCAAACTTATCAAAGATTTCCATTTTTGAGGCCTTCAACCCTACAATATTGATTCTTGATTCGAGAAATCATTGGGTCAAAGTTCTTCGATGTAATTTCAGCATTCTTCGGGTGCGTATATCAACTTTTCCTGTGAGTTCCAAAAGTTCGTACCGTGGGGTTATTCATGTAGAAGTCGATTTTTTTTTATTATTATTCAATTTGATTCAGGCACTACTTGATTAGTTTTATCTAATTGTTTTTCGTGCAAGTTATGTTTTCTTTTGTTTATCGGTAAAAGGCTTTTATTATCGTACCGACAATTAACCATTGATTTTGTTGTGATTCACTTTTAATCTTCTTATTCATTGAACTATTCCAAACATGTAAAGGATTTCCATTTTTATGGCATTCCACCCCCAAAACCTTGATTCTTCGTTCAACAAATTATCTGGTCAAAGTTGTTCGACCGGAATTCAGCTTTCTTTGGGTGTGTACATCAAGTTTTGCTGTGAGTAGTAATTCTATTTTTCAGTTTCATTGGAGCTCTATTCGTTTAGTTTTATCTAATCATCTTTCTCGTAAATTATGTAATTTTTTGTTTGTCTACTATATAAGAGTTTATCATTGTACCGACGATTAGCCGTTGATTTTGTGAGGATTCACCTTCAATCTCGTTCTCTTAATTGAAACTATTCCGAACATGCCAAAGATTTCTATTTTTGTGGTGTTCAACCCTGAAACCTCAATTCTTGATTCAAGAAATCGTTTGGTCAAAATTCGTCGATATTATTTCAGCTTTCTTCGGGTACGTATTTTGAGTTTTGCTATGAGTGCCAAAGTTCATCTTTCTAGGATCCATAAAACATTTTGACTTCCTCTTTCAGAGTAAGGACATGACACGCACGCACATGGCTATTCGGATGGAAGTCGGAATTTGTTTTTGATTTAATTCAACCTTTATTCGTTTAGTTTGATCTGATCGTTTTTCGTGTAAATTATGTTTTCTTTTGTTTGTCCACTAAATAAGTCCTTATTGTTGCACCAACAAAACCATTGATTTTGTCAGAATGCCCTTTCAACCTTGTTCTACATTGATGTATCCCAAACTTGTTCAAGGTTTTCCTTTTTGTGGCGTTCAATCCTAAAACATTGATTCTTGATTGAAAAAAAATTGTAGTTCAATGTTCTTCGATATGATTTCAGCTTTTATTTGGGGTACTTATATCAAGGTTTGCTATGAGTTCCGAGGTTCATCCTTCGAGGATCATGTCGTAGTACCTTTCGGCTTGCTCTTGTAGAGTGAGAACTTGCCGTGCTATTTAGATGAAAGTTAGGAATTTTCTTTTTCAGTTTTATCATTTTACGAAAAATTAGCAATTGAATTTGAGGGAATTCACTTTCAATAATCCAGTGAGACGTGACTATGGATTTTTTTTAGCATTTTTTTTTTTTTTTGGTTTATTTATCATTTAGATCTTGTTATTTGGAATGATTTTATTTGGATATGTTTCCTACGTCTTTTTATTTATTATTGGTAAAGCCAAAATTTTCACGTTGGTTTGTTGACATGTTTGTTTAGTGCGGATTCGGTAGAGATTAAAATCGAATTAAAACTGAAAAACTAGTGGTTATTGTTGAGTTTTATTAGACGAGTGAAACCCAATAACGACTATATTTTCAATTGTAATTGGATTTTAATGTTTACCAAACGAGCACTTAATTATTAAATGAAATGTTTATTAACGATTTGAACTTTAAAAATTTGGGTCGTTACATCTATTGAGCATTAATTGAGTGAAAAGTTAGCTTTAGTAGCACTACTTACGAGATTTTAGTATTATCAAACAATTTCATTACTTGAGGGAAATTTTCAAATTATCGAATGTGTTGATATTTGTATTTGTTTTGCTTGCGTGTTTAGTAGGTATTCTTGCTCAGCGTTAATAAGAGTTCAAGTTTGGGGTATGATAAGTGTATTTTATACATATATTTAGCTTCAATATGTACTTATTTATAATAATTTGAGAGGATATCTACCTAATTTTGGTTTAAATATGTTAACTGTAGGTAAATCCTCGACTAGGATATACCTAAAAGCAATTAGCGTATAAAAACGTCATTTTTTAAGTTAATTTGAAGCTGATTCGAAGGAATTGGAGATCAATCGGATTGTAATTGATAAATTGGAAGTATTAATGGAGCAATCAAAAGAGGATCTTGTACATATATTTCGTGTTTGGGGACTTAATTGAAAATTTTCAAAACATGTATTTGATCAACTACGGATGATTGAGGAATGTAGATGATTAAATTACGAAGATATAAACATGAAGGACTAAATATGCAAAGAATGAAGTACTCAAGCATAACCAAGAGGAAGAATCAAGGACCAAAGTAAAAAGGTGACAAAGTTCAACCTCTTCTTGAAAACAAATAGGGTACGAATCTTGACCTAATTCTTGGCCTATAAATACAATCCTTCATACAATATTGCTTGCAGTTGAAGAAGGAGACATCTAAGGATAAAGAACCATTAAAAAAATTTAAGCAAGACTACTTTCGTTCCTTTAAAGCCTTAACTTCTATGATACTTGACTAGTTGTATAGATGTTAAGATAACGTTGAACCCTATATTTTGAAGTCTTTATATTAATTCAATATGTCAACATTAAATTTTTGTTCGATTTGAAAGGTTGATTTTGATGATTTTCAATTGCACGCTAATTGAATTAATGTATGATTTCTATTGACATTGAGGAGAAGAAATAGGAATTTAGTATAAGTAGCAACCATTGTACGGTCCTATACACATTGAGGATAATTGTTTATGGTTTGCATGATGTAAATAAATTTTCTTGTAATTTAATACATTTTCTAATGTTCACATTCAAGATAGCGATATTGTCGGGTCATGTGCGAGGATAGATCCAATTCTACTCGTGAGAGATTATTAGATGAATTACGAACATTGATCTTCAAGTTTTAAGTAAATATTGTCGAAGTTTTGAATTGATAATAATATGGATAAATGTAGGGGCTATTAGGTCCTAGTGTTTTGCCATCAATCAAGTAGTCACATATGCTTCCTACCACTTAGTTAAGCTAGTTTAGACAGTTATAGGCTTAAGTTGTTAATATCGTTTATTACACTTGATTATAGTTAGGTAAATTGAAAATTAGATTATATACTTATTCCTTGTGGGATTGATACTTAAACTCTAGGTACACTAGTATATGTGGCATTCCGGGTCATTAATTGATAGATTACCTTAAAAGCGGGAATATGAATCATATAACCTCATAACGGAAAATATTTTTAAAGCAAATAATCAAGTTTTTGCCCTAATTTTGGCAAGATTTTCCCTTTTTTGGGATACTTCGGGTATATTTTGTAGCCAATTATTTGTAGAGAAAGGATTTAGATGTAGTTTTCAATGTCAATTTGATCGGAAAATGCTTCTCGATCGGAGAATATTAAAATTTTCGAGAGAGCCAACCCCTTTTTTCTGTGTATGAGGGTCTTTTCTGAAAGTGAAAATTTGGATATTAGATTTTTCAGCATTTTTTGTTGTGCAAATGACCATAATTTATTCACGTTCTTAGAGAATTTTCAGTCATTTTTGTGAGTTGACATTCCCTCGTTATTGTGTTGGAAGTTACAATTAGTTACAATTTCCAAGGATTTATTGAGGTCCGTGCTATGTGACACTAGTCAAACAATTTGTTGTCTACTGCATAGGTTTAATAAACTGAATCTTAGTTTGATTATGTTAGAATTAACACTTCTTGTATATATCCAAGGCCAAATCCAGTCATTTGATTATGTTGTTGACCAAGGCTTCCAAGTATTTTTGTATCCAAGAGATTGTCTTCATCATAGTTCATTGATTATAAGAGCTTCAATGGTCGAGGCACATTTTTGGTCAGACACACCATCGGTGGCTGTGGCATAAATATTTGTCCAACTGTGTGTGTGCATAGTGGGACCCTTTTTTGTGAACGTGATATTCAAGTGACAATAATTATTCCAGCACGTAACAAGTTTCATCACATAACACTTGAAGATACAAAAATTGTAATGTAGTGCCAACAGTGATACTTTTGGAAGGATGGGGAAAGCATAAGGTGTATTGGAGGATATGTGCTAGAATATTATTGAGCCCCTATTTAGTTTAGTTTCAGAAGTTAATAAAAAATGAAGTTAAAATCAACAACTATTTTTAAACACATATTTTATAGGATTTACAATTTTTATCAACTTTTCAATCATATATTTTGATCAATTTTTATCAAAATTTACTAACAATGTGATATTTTTGCAAAACTGAACAAGGATTGAAACTGAATTATAGATAAATAAGATAAGGGTGAAAATCTGGTATGGTTCCAAGAACTTTATTGTAGATAGGAATTGAATTTCATGTGAATTTTCGTTACTACCTTTTGATTCGTTACTTCCTTTACGGTGGCCACCAAACACTTCCCTTTTCTTCCACAACTTGTATCACGGCTAATGACAACAATCCTATGAAGTCCGACGTCTGGATACCGCTTGTGGACCAAAGATTTTGCAATTCTTTGCCGAATCTCCTTCATTTTCAACCCCTATTGTAGTATTCACGAAAGCAGACATCTCATGAGGAGATAATATGGTGGCTGAGAATATATTTTCTACCACAGATTCCAACGACTGAACCCTTTACAAATCGCCTTCGAATACTCTTTCACATTAAGCCGCTCTTCACGCCATAGACCCATACAATAATTCAGTACATTTCTTTATCTCTTTCGTTTGTTAAATTCATGGCTGTCGTCCCTTTCTTACTTCTCAAAATCTATTTTATGATTGGTAAAATTTGTGCTTCCCAAGGACAGTGTTTGAAATCAAAAAATTAACGACTGTCATTCGCACGCAAATGGGCAACCATCAACACCCCTCTACTTTCAATGAACCTCATCTCGAGAAGGATAAAGAACCCATTGACTAAAAAAATGACAAATCTATAATATATTAAATATCATATCAAGTGAGAATCATTTTTTGGATTATTATAGCCCTACTCTAATTAAATTATTTTAATAATACCTATTTTTTCATTTTTCAATATGTATTCAATTTACAAACTGTAAGAAACACTACAAAATCTTTGTTCTTGCATGTGTATTCCCTGTTATTAATTCTTAATTAATTAACATTAACATTCACGTTCATTTAATTAATTTTAATTAGAATTTCACATTCACGTCCAAGTCCCTGTTATTAATTCTCAATAAAATTAATATTAATATCCATACATTTATTTAATTAATATTAATTGGAATTTTACATTCAAGAATGTAGATTATTATACATGTTTATGTATTTTAATTAGCATTTAGTTTCACATAATAAAAGATTAAATTATATTCATTTAGTATAAATGATTTAACATTCATTATCATATTCATTGGTGTCAACTCTAAATTAATTAACATTTACGTTAATTCGTGTATCATATTTGCCATTCATTTTCATTTATGCATTTAGTTGTAATTCTAATACTTACATTCAAGTAAGCATTTCACTATTTTTGTGGATATATAATAATTAACATTTATTTTCAGGTGCTTGCATTTCTCCCATATTTAAATTAAAAGGGTAAATGGAATGTCAAATAATATTTTTACAACACTTATAAAGTATTTCAAAATAACGTGCAACACACTCTTAACTCTAACTAGTGGAATGAAAAGAAGCATAAAATATTTATGACAGTATGTGAAACAATAACCGCAAAAGATCATCGACAAGGTAAGTGTTTTACCAAACATGGGTGGGAGAGACTCATTTTCTTGTTCAACATGACAGCCAATAAGAATTGGAACAAAACACAACTAAAAAACATTGGGATTTAATAAGGCGTCAACATAAATGATTGCACAAATTGCTTCGATGCACGTGCATTAAGTATAACATAACTACCAAGGGTCGATTGGAAGCAATTAGAAGTCAAAAAGGAATAGAATATTATTAAAATCAATTTCCAATTCGCACAAGATATATTCCAGATTTTTAGCCGAAGATTCAGACCCATTTTTGGTAGAGTAAAAGTCCGAATTGGAAAAGATGTCTAACAAAGTTGTAGCTCTTCGAGTTACCTTTCCAACGCATCTTGAATCATCTAAATCGAATATCAGAAGAGAAAGTTATAACCAAATTACTGACTGCTGTGCAAAGATAAAAAATCCGATCGCGAAAGGAACTTTCCTTATTCGATTAAAACTCTTTTGGAAACCAATTTGGACATGATTTTCATCTGATTTCCGACTCTTATAAATACTTAACAGCAAAATACATATGGAGGAGGCCCCCATACACCATTTTTCTCCTGTTTGGCTCAAGAAACTCATGTAGAACTAAAACCCTTGGTGAAGCTACGAATGAACTCGATTGGAATTGGTGATTTCATATCTTTTATTCATTTAATTTGATCTTTTCATTGTCAAACAATGCTAGAATTTAGATTTTCATTCTCTTAAATTTATATTGAAATCAGTTTAATATTTACAAGATTTTTCATGGATTCAGTCATACTTTTTTCATTGTTTAATCAAACTATTTATTGAGTTTCAATTTCAATTATTTATTATTGAGATTGGTTTAACAATTATTATATCTTTCATAGATCCAGTCATGCTTCTTCTATCATTAGATTAAACTAGTTGTTGAATTTTAATCTCAATTTCACTTTATTGGCGGATTGATTACTGCCTTATGTTTGATGTATATGGTCGATCTTTGATCTTGTTCCAATAAAATTGTGCGAATATGTCTTAAGTCTAAATTCTAGGATTACATTTGTAAATTAAATTGATTTTCACGATATATCTTCCGATTAGAGTGTCGGGATGAAAGCCTCTAATTGTGTTATAAAAATGAATAATTGATATTATTGATCCAATCTAATTGAGGAAATTCATACGCTTCACCGCTTCGAATTATTGATTTTAGTTTCACGTTTAAACATTAAATTTTATTACACATTTGAGAAAACAATTCAGTCTTTTTTATTGTTTAAATATTCTTCCATCTCCCTGTGGATACGACATCCCAAAGCTGTGCTACAATTACCGCGTTATTCTTTGGGCGTAATCAAATTTTGGCGCTATTGCCGGGAAAACGGTACAAAATACTAAGGGATCGACTACAAAGGGTGACATCGTTCCTTTACTTTTATTTTTAGTTAGTTTAATTTTCATTCTAGTGTTTTTATTATTTCACTCTATCTTCTTTTACTTGTGTTTCATGAGCAGGTATCGAGGAGAGAGAGGGAGATCTGCTGACAGACCTGACATAGAGTTTGAATTCCCTTTTAATCTTGTTATTGAGTCTACATCTAGTGACACAAACACCACATCACATAACACGATGTCTGACAATGAGCATGATGCACCATATAGAACTTTGCATGATTATTTGCACCCCAGCGTATATCCATACCGTCATGCATTATTTTTCCATCTAATATGCCACGTATGGACCTTAAACCGGGAATGATTCAACTTCTTCCCACTTTTCATGGACTCGACAATAAGAATCCATACGTGCATATTAGGGAATTTGAGGAGGTAGTTGCGACCTTCCACAATCACTAGGTACAGCAGATACATTCAAACTTAAATTTTTCCCTTTTTCACTTAAAGATAGAGCAAAAAGTTGGATGTATTCGTTGAGATCACGGTCGATTGGCACTTGGGTTGAAATGACTCAAGTATTCTTTAGCAAATACTTTCCCCACCACAAAACTACTGCTTTGAAAAAGCAGATATCTTCTTTTATCCAAAAGGAGAGTGAAACTTAATATCAAGCGTGGGAAAGGTATAAAGAACTTCAAACTCTTTGTCCACACCATGGTTATGAGAGTTGGCGCATTGTGAGCTATTTCTATGAGGGGTTAACATCTAGAGAGCGCCAGTTTATTGAAATGATGTGTAATGGTGATTTCCTACAGAAAGATCCTGATGAGGCTATAGAATATTTAAATGAACTAGCAGAAAAAGCTCACACTTGGACTGGCCCTAGTGTCACTGATAGCATCAATAGGTTACGAGCCGTAGGAAATCCTTCTAGTGCAGGCATCTATCATCTTAGGGAAGAAGACAACCTTAGAGCTAAGGTAGAAGTCCTGACTAGAGAAATTGAGGGTTACGCACCAGTAGTTCAAAGCCTACATCTACTGTTGCTCGTGTTGAGTCTTTTGGACCGTGTGGTGTGTGTGGGAGACTTGATAATCCAGTGTAAGAGTGTTTTGCTCTAGCTGAGATGAGGGGGGGTTTATGATGAACACTGTAATGCTTTAGGTGTGTACAAAAAGCCTTATACCCCATATTCTAAGACCTACAATCAGGGGTGGCGGAATCATCCTAATTTCAGCTGGAAATCTGATAACCAGCAACCTACTCAGCCACCTAGAGTTTTCAATACACCATCACATCAACCCTCAACGTCTAGGAATTCTTTAAAGGACACCCTACATGCTTTTATAGAGGTTTAAGGGAAAACAAATCAGAAGTTTGAAACCATGATCAATCAAGTTGTTGAGGAGAGTAAAGAAATGAAAAGCCATATAACCAAATTGACTAATGCCTTAGCAATAGGGGAACGTGGGAAATTTTCGACTCAACCTCAACCTAACCCTAAGGGACAACATATGGCTCAAACTTCAGGTGTAGAAAACAACCTTAAGGAGATAAATGCTATCATCACTCGATCTGGGAAGGTTGTAGAACCAATCATTAAGCCTAGGGAAGTAGAAGAAAAAGAGAAAGACTCTAGTAATTCTGAAGAGAGTGAGCCTAGTGATAAGGTGGTGGAGAACCTAGCTAGAGCACCATTTCCTCAAGCCCTAAAGCCTAATGTGAAAGCTAATAGCCAATATGATGAGATCTTAGAACACCTTAGGCAGGTAAAAATCAATCTACTTCTCTTGCATGTGATTTCTCGAATACCTACATATGCAAAAGTCCTCAAAGACTTGTGTACTGTGAAAAGGAAGCATCATGTCAAGAAAACTGCTTTCTTGACTGAGCAACTGAGTGCAGTGATTGAACAATGAGTCCCACCGAAATATAAGGATCATGGTTGTCCAACAATTTCTTGCATTATTGGGAGTTGTGAGTTTACACAAGCCCTTCTTGACTTAGGAGCTAGTGTTAACTTCATGCCTTATGCCATTTATTTACTGCTGGGCCTAGGTGAGATAAAACCTACATCCGTAGTTTTACAATTGGCTGATCGATCCACTATAAAACCTAGAGGAGTAGTTGAAGATGTTTTGGTGTAAATAGACAAGTTTTACTATCCTGTTGACTTCCTAGTTCTAGATTTGAAAGTTGATGTGAATGTGAACTCCAAAATACCTATTACTCTTGGTCTACCCTTTCTTGTTACTGCTAATGCTCTTATCAATTGCATGAATGGTCTAATGAAGCTATCTTTTGGAAATATGACTCTTGAAGTCAATATTTTTCACATCACTAAGCAATTTATGGAGGATGATGAGTGTCATCAAACGTACATGGTTGATGTACTCACTCAGGAGGATGCACCTGCAACCATTGATTTCAATCCTTTAAACTCATTTCTTATAAATTCTGAAATTCCTGCAAATTGCCATAATGAGGAATATGCTAATATTTGTGCCGTTTTTGCTAAATTTCAAGGTTATGGGACATCACCATGGCAACCAAAGTTTGAAGAACTACCAGCTAGAACTGGAGGGCAACAACCATCAAGTATTGAGAGTCCAACACCAGAGCTGAAACCACTACCCCCAGGACTGAAACATGTGTTCCTTGGACTAGGTGATACTTTTCCTGTGATTATTTCTTCAGAATTAAATGCTTCCCAAGGTAAACAACTTTTAAACATTCTGAATGAGCACAAATCTGCAATAGGATGGACTATAGCTGACATCAAGAGTATTAGTCCCCTAATCTGCTCACATAGGATTCACCTAGAGGAGGGAACTAATCCTAAAAGAAACCCACAATGTAGGCTGAACCCCACAATGAAAGAGGTAGTGAAAAATGAAGTGCTAAAATTGTTAGATGCAGGAATAATTTATCCTATTGTCGTTAGTAAATGGGTTAGCCCGACACAGGTAGTCTCTAAGAAATCAGGAGTCACAGTGGTTAAAAATGAACTTGGTGAAATCGTCCTTACAAAAACTGTGACTGGATGGCGCATGTGTATTGATTATATAGGAAGTTGAATGCAACCACTCGGAAGGACCATTTTCCCCTCCCATTTCTGGACCAAATTCTTGAGCGTGTGGCTGGCCATCCTTTTTACTGTTTCTTGGACGGTTATTCTGGTTACTATCAGATTGAGATAGCATTGGAGGACCAGGAAAAGACCACTTTTACTTGTCCTTTTGGTACCTATGCATTTCGTAGGATGCCATTTGGATTATGTAACGCTCCTGCTACTTTTCAACGATGCATGATGAGTATGTTTAGTGTTATATTGTAGAAAACTGTATGGAAGTCTTTATGGATGACCTAACTGTTTTTTGGTACTTCTTTTGATGTATGCTTGTTAAACTTGGAGAGAGTTCTAACCCGATGTAAGGAAAAGGGGTTGGTTTTGAATTGGGAGAAATGTCATTTTATGGTTTCTTCAGGTATTGTCCTAGGTCATGTTGTTTCATCTAAGGGGATAGAAGTTGACAAATCTAAGATTGAATTGATCTCCAAGCTGCCCATCCCTAAGACAACTAAAGATATCAGATCTTTCCTTGGCCACGCAGGTTTCTATAGAAGGTTTATACAAAACTTTTCATCCATATCCAGACCTTTATGTAATCTCTTAGCCAAGGATGCTACCTTTGATTGGACCTCAGTTTGCCAAGAGGCGTTTAAAACCTTGACCGATAGGCTAACTTCAGCACCCATAATGCAATCACCTGATTGGTCGTTACCATTTGAGATTATGTGTGATGCTAGTGATTATGCGGTAGGTGCTGTCCTTGGGCAACAAAGGGAGGGTAAACCTTTTATCATTTACTATGCTAGTAGGACCTTAAGTGGTGCTCAAATAAACTATTCCACAACTGAGAAGGAACTACTAGCTGTAGTCTTTACTTTAGATAAGTTTCGATCCTATTTAATTAGTTCTCCTATCACAATCTTCACAGACCATTCTGCTCTTAAGTACCTTCTTTCCAAAGGATGCTAAGGCACGACTGATTAGGTGGATTTTACTCCTACAAGAATTTGACATTGCTGTTAAAGATAAAAGGGGGGTAGAAAATGTGGTAGTATACCATTTATCTAGGTTAACTTTTCAGGATAATGTGAATCAATTGCCCATTAAAGATGACTTCCCAGATGAACACTTTCTCTTTCCTCTTTACCCTGGTTTACTCATATTGTCAACTACCTAACTATAGGTGAAATCCCAAGCGAGTGGAGTGCGCAGGATAAGAGAAAGTTTTTAGTTGAGGTGCGTAAGTTTTATTAGGATGACCCATGCCTATTCAAATACTGCCCTGATCATATTTTAAGGCGTTGTGTGCCTAATGAGGAGATACCTAGCGTACTAGACTTTTGTCATTGACAGGTTTGCGGCGGTCATTTTTTCATGAAAAAGACTGCTGCAAAAATTTTGCAATGTGGTTTTTATTAGCCCACTTTATTCAAAAACACTAACATTTACTGTAAATCTTGTGAGAAGTGTCAAAAGCTTGGTGTTTTGTCTCGACGCAACATGATGCCATTAAACCCATTTTAGTGATAGAAGTCTTCGATTGCTGAGGTATTGATTTTATGGGGCCCTTTGCACCTTCCTTTGGATATATGCATATCATTGTGGCTGTAGATTATGTGTCTAAATGGGTCGAAGCAGCAGCTTGTCGAGCCAATGACAACAAAACTGTTGTGAAATTCCTTAAGGATAATGTGTTATCTAGGTTTGGGACACCAAGTGCTATTATTAGTGATAGGGGTACACATTTCTGTAACCGTTCGTTTGAGGCTCTAATGAAAAAGTACGGGGTCATTCATAAAATATCAACTGCTTATCGTTCCCAGACTAGTGGACAGGTTGAATTAGCAAATAGGGAAATCAAGCAAATTTTGGAGAAAACTGTAAACTCTAATCGTAAGGACTGGTCGCTGAGATTAATGACGCACTTTGGGCCTACCGAACTGCTTTTAAGACCACTTTAGGCATGTCACCGTATAGACTTGTCTTTGGAAAACCTTGTCATTTGCCTGTAGAGCTCGAGCACCGAGCCTTTTGGGCTATCAAACACTTTAACTTTGATCTAGAAGAAGGTAGTAAACTTAGGAAGTTTCAGTTAATTGAGTTGGAGGAGTTGAGAAATGATACTTAGGAGAATGCTAAACTTTACAAAGCAAAAATAAAAACGTTTCATGATAGACACATTCTTCGAAAAATATTTAAACCAAATCAGAAAGTTTACTTGTATGATTCCCGACTCCATAAACATCCAGGGAAACTTCGTTCTAGGTGGTCTGGTCCTTTTGTGGTGAAACTAGTCTTTAACCATGGGGCAATTGAAATCGAAGACCCTAAAGATGGTAGGGTATTTAAAGTGAATGGACAGCGTTTAATGATAGCATATGGGCAACAGGTGCCTGTGGAGGAAGAAATTCTTCTTGCAGACCCAGTTTACCATCCTTGACACCTTCCATGTTCGTCCATCACTTTACTTTTCTGTATTTTCGATTTTTAATTTCTTTTTTTATTACTTTGTTTTGCATTATGTCAGGTTCTTTCATTTCTTGCATTACCATTTCAATTGAGTTCTTTCAGGTTTCCATTTCTTTTTCGGCTGTTGTGAGTTTGCTGCAATACTCAGGTGATATCTTTTCTCTTCCATTGGAACTATTGTTTTTACACTGAGGACAATGTTTCAATTAAGATTGGGGGTGGTGCATGAGCATTTCATTCATCATTTTAACTGCAATTTTTGAATGTTTGTCCGTCGAATGTTTGTGTTTAAAAAAATAAAAAATTCTAGTTTTTATCTTTTAGTATTAGACTTTAATTCTTGCTTTGTGTGCTTGTGTGGGTTTAATAATTATGCCAGCTATGATGTGGCTATTGGAATATGTGTCAGTTATGAATGATGAAAATGGTGTGTTATCCGATTAGTCTATACTTGTTTATGTACAATTTGACATTTTTTATGCACAACACTTATGTTAGCATTTTGAGTTAGTGATGCAGTTCAGTATGTAGTGGATAGTGGAATATAGTAATACAACCAAATAACCTCTAGTGCCATATTCCATAAATCCAATTATAGGTTAGTTTGGAGATGATTGAACTATTACAGGGAAACATTGAGATGAATAGGGATTCCATGCATGAAAACCTTGTGTGGATTGTCTGAAACCTATTGAGATGAAAACGAGGTGAAAGTTTTAAGTTAGAGGCTAGTTTTAGAGATTGGATATCTAAAAAAAACAGGGGCATTGCACTAATCTTTGAGTACATTGAAGCATCTTTTCGAGCCTATATAACTTAGGTGATTAAGCCTGTGAGGGTGATTTAAAACCTGATACCCTATGGTCATTTGACTTGGGAGTCACCGGCTTAAAGCTCGTTACATGGGTTATACAGAAAGCAAATGAGAAGATGTTAAAAAAAAAAATTCTATTCAAATACATTGATTAAGCTTCAGACATCCAGTTGACAGAACTTTACCTTTGATGAGAAGCAAGTAACTTAGTCTAATCTTAATGGTATAAGCAATCAAAAATATAGGAGAATCTCGATTTATTGAAGTGTAAACTTGTAAAAGTAAGGTCTATCCAAACTACGAAAGGGTAAGGAATAGAAATGAAAAGTTGAACTTAGGATGCACCCCGAGAAAAATGAGTGAAAATCATAAGTTTGGGGGTGTGTGAATCTCTCGAGCGAGGAAAGGATATATCGGACTACTTTGGGACAAGTGTTGAACCAATCACAAATCATAAGATGTTGACATGAGTTTTCACACACACACGTCAGGTTATGCATGTAACAGGTGAAGACTGATTTAATTTTTACACTGTTGTAATTGTTCATTTATCTGACTACAAAATTTCAAACATGAGACATGACATATTGTTAAATCGTGTTGTTATTATATTGTTATTATTTGACGACAAAAAAATAGTTCAAGTTTGGAGGAGTTTAATAAGTACGTTTTACATACTTATTTTACCGTCAAAACATGAGCAATTGTTGATTAATATATTGGAATATAGCTTAATTCTATACAATTCATGTTTTGTAGGACAAGTGATGAATGTGGCGGAAATAATGAGAAATAAGTGAAAAATAACCAGAATGGAAGAAAGTGAAAGTTCAAGGACTCACGATGAAGGTTCGAGAGTACTAAGGGTCGACTGGAAGCAATTAGAAGTCAAAAAGGAATGGAATATTATTAAAATCAATTTCCAATTCGCACAAGATATATTCCAGATTTTTAGCCGAAGATTGAGACCCATTTTTGGTATAGTAAAAGTCCGAATTGGAAAAAATGTATTTCTAACAAAGTTGTAGCACTTCGAGTTAGCTTTCTAACACATCTTGAATCATCTAAATCGAATATTAGAAGAGAAAGTTATAACCAAATTACTGACTGCTTTGCAGAGACAAAAAATCGGCGTTTGAAATGAACTTTCCTTATTCGATTAGAACTCTTTTGGAAACCAATTTGGACATGATTTTCATCTGATTTCCGACTCTTACAAATACTTAACAATACATATGGAGGAGGCCCCCATACACCATTCTTCTCCTCTTTGGCTCAAGAAACTCATGGAGAACTAAAACTCGTGGTGAAGCAACGAAAGAACTCGATTGGAATTGGTGATTTCATGTCTTTTATCCATTTAATTTGATCTTTTGATTGTCAAACAATACTAGAATTAAGATTTTCAGTCTCTTGAATTTATATTAAAATCGGTTTAATATTTATAAGATTTTTCATGGATTCAGTCATACCTTTTCCATTGTTCAATCAAACTATTTATTGAGTTTTAATTTCAATTATTTATTGTTGAGATTGGTTTAACAATTATTATATCTTTCATAAATCCAGTCATGCTTCTTCTATCGTTACATTAAACTAATTGTTGAATTTTAATCTTAATTTCACTTTATTGGCTGATTGATTACTGCCTTATGCTTGATGTATATGGTCGATCTTTGATCTTGTTCCAATAAAATTGTGCGAATATGTCTTAAGTCTAAATTCTAGGATTATATTTGTAAATTAAATTGATTTTCACGATATATCTTCCGATTAGAGTGCAGAGATGAAAACCTCTAATTGTGTTATAAAAATGAATAATTGATATGATTGATCCAATCCAATTGAGAGAATTCATACGCTTCACCGCTTCGAATTATCGATTTTAATTTCACGTTTCAACATTGAATTTTATTACACATTTGAGAGAACAATTCAAACTTTTTGATCCTTTAAATATTTTTCCATCTCCCTGTGGATACGCCACCCCAAAGTTGTGTTACAACTACCGCGTTATTCTTTGGGCGTAATCATTACAGTATTATTTTTTTTTTTTTGGATTAAGCTTCAAAGACCTTTTGTGACTTTAACAGCAGTTATAAGTATTCATACAAAAAACAGAATTTCTATTCTAATGATTTTCTAAAACAGTGAAAACGCGTTCTCTTTCCTATTTTCAAAAATATGTTTTTGAAAACAAGTTAAAAATTTACAAAGAAAACCCAAAACGACAAATTTGTTATTTTGGGTGTTTTCAAAACAATTTTTCAAAATGCCAAAAAGAATACATTTTCAACAATATCAAAATGAACACTCAAAACGCAAAACTCAAAATGAATTCAAAACTCAAAACTGAAATATAAAAAGAACAGCCCCTAAACTACTGCACCAAGTATTCACACATCATATCTAATGTTTTATTAAACAGTTATCTTGATTTCATCAAAATTTAGAGCAATACTAGTTTAGGCTCCAGATAGAAGTGTTGAATTTTTATAAACTTAAACTTTATAAAATATTATGAATTGTCACGATCTCCATATCAAATCACCAAAAAAATTAACTAATGCGGAACGTACTTCGATCCATTGATTTGTATCTTGAATAATGAATCTTGAATTTTGATCTTTAAATATTGATTTGTTGTTCTTTAATTTAATTGCTCCAATCATTCTTCTTGATTCTTAATTATAATTCTTGATTATTGATTGTGGGTTTTAGATCCTCTTCAATATATTTTCTCTATTAATTTTTGTGTTAATGAGATTACACAAAGAATGAGAAAATTATATATGAATTGGGGACAATAACCCTATATATAGTTTTCATATGTATTCGACTCATTGTCAAATACAAACCCTAATGGATCTGGTCTTTACCCATATAATCTCATCTACACTTTATTTAGATGCTAAAAACCCAATTACTTAATTTTTCATTAGATCATTTTAATTTTGTGTTTAACTTTAAGATAATCTTTAAACACAATTAATTAACATGTTGGCCCACATGGCAAACTAAATAATTTTACAACAATCTCCCACTTGGGCCACATATATTACCTTATAAATGTATATAATTTTATGAGCTCAAAGCTTTTGCTATCATAACCAAAAGTATCTCCAAACAATCTCGTTATTCAATTATGTTAATATAGGATCAAATCGATATTCGCTACAAATATCATAATATACCCTCAATGGTCACGTATATCAACACAATCAATGACATTGATCAAGTGTGGATATGTAGAATGAAAATTACATGCAATGTGATTCAAACATTCATATTTCCAATAGATCATACTTTATTCTTTAATATCTGATGAGATCAAACTAAAAAATTTTAATCAGAGTATAAAGTTGAACTAAATACTTTATTACTGAAATAAACTTGAATGTGCACAACCAAAAAAGCATGTGTCCTGACAACATTCAAAATTACAAACTCCCACTAAACTAGCTTATCATGAAAATTTACAACACCCATGTCAGCAGTGTGCTCATGAAAGATTTTGGGTGGTAGACCTTTAGTAAATTGATCTGCCATTATGGAGTTTGTCCAAATATGTTTTATAATAACCTGATCACTCTAAACTCTTTCTTTAACAATAAGGAATTTGATGTCTATAAATTTAGTCTTTGTTGAATTCCTATTGTTATTTGAATACAAGACTGCTGAATTATTTGTCACATAGTAGCTTAGGTGTTCTTTCAATTCCATTTATTATTCCGCAGCCTAGTGACTTAATTGGATTCCTCATAACAAGCTACAAGGTTCGCTACCATGATTGATGAAGTTGTGAGTGTCTGCTTGGCACTCCTCCAGGATATAGCTCTTCCAGCTAGCAGGAAGACATAGCCTAAAGTGGATCTCCAACTGTTGACATTCGGCAAAATCAAAATCAGCACAACCAATAATCTCCAATTGGTCTGATTTCCTGTATGTGAGGATGCAATCTTTTGTTCTCTGTAAATACCACATAACCCACTTGGCTGCCTTCCAATGATCCATCCCAAAGTTACTTAAATATCTATCTAGCATTCCAATAATGAATGCTATATCCGATGTGTGCATACCTAAGCGTACATTCAACTCCCAATTGCTGAAATATAGGGAATTTCCTACATCTCTTT
The DNA here is from genome assembly GCA_035079005.1 of Fraxinus americana. Classification (NCBI taxonomy): domain Eukaryota; kingdom Viridiplantae; phylum Streptophyta; class Magnoliopsida; order Lamiales; family Oleaceae; genus Fraxinus; species Fraxinus americana. Next base: position 15,444,983 of record CM068719.1, on the reverse strand, counting down.
TATCTCAAGGTCGTTCTTAGGGCATTGATTGAGATAAACTTATATCCCTTAGCAACAGGAGTATCACCTGGTTTACAATCCTGCATCTCAAATCTCTTAAGTACCATATGATATAGCTCTTTTGTAATAATCCAAGAATACCCCGAGAGAGGTCCCGATGTATCTGAATCCCTAATACAAAAGAGGCGTTAGGAAAATCTTTATCTCAAAATTCTTTAATAGAAATATCTAGGTTTCATGCAATAAGCATTTATCATTGCATGTAAGCAGTATGTCATCGATATACAATACTAGGAAATACTTACTGCCACTAAACATATGGTATACCCAATCATCAACCACATTCATCTCAAATCCAAACGAGATGATTATTTGATGAAATTTGTGACAACATTGACAGGAAGCCTGCTTATGCCCATAGATGATTTCTTTAATTTGCAAACTCTTTTCTTTGAGTCTCCTAACACAAAATTTTCTAGTTGCACCATATATATTGTCTCATCAATGTCACCATTGAGAAACGTCGTCTTGACATCCATCTGATGTAGCTCAAGGTCAAAATGTACCACAAGTACCATTATATTCCTAAAAGAGTCTTTCATTGAAATTGGAGAGAAAGTCTCTTTGTAATCGATGCATTCCCTTTGAGTAAAGTCCTTTGCAAAAGATGAGCCTTATATCTTTCCACATTACTCTTCGAAATCCCTCTTGATTTTATATATCTATTTGCAACCTATTGGTTTCGCACCTTCAGGCAATGGGACAAGTTCCCCAAATGTCATTGTCTTTTGTGGACTTTATTTCCTCAGCCAAGTCATCAATCTACTTTTGGGAATTATTTATTTGCATTGCTTGATGAAAGTTGATAGGATCTTCTTCCATCAATCCAATGTCATCCTCATGTTCTTGAAGAAATATTATAAAGTCATCCGGAATTGCATTTCTCCTTTCTCTAGTGGATCTCCTCAATGTTGACCTATGGTTGATCTTATATTTTGATTATAACAAACGAAATAGTTTTATCTCTAACATTTGTATTCGATTTTTCATTGTTACATATTGATCAAAATGGAGACAAAAAAAAATTGTCATCAAAAGACTTGTAGTTGACGAGAAAATTCAAGATGGATTCGAGCATTTACAATAAGAGACAAATCGAGCACTCGTATCAATTGAAAATCGAGCAACAAATTGAGCACTCGCGCCAAATCAATCGAAGTTATTAGAACTAGATGTCCGAGCTCATTTGTAAAGGCAAAATACTTTAATTATTAGCAATAACTCATTAGAACCTCAAGTAACGATCTACTTTGTAAAAAGTTTGCACAAAATTTATTTTTCAAAGGTAAGATTTCAATTTAATTTTCGTTTTATTAGCATCACTTACAATAAAAAATCAAGCAAAAAGCTCATTTATAATCTTACATTGTTTTAAACAATCAAACGAGAGGAGCCGAAGATTTCAGTCCTTCCAGACGTTCAGGTAGTGAACCGGACGTCCGGTTCATCCGCAACGGTCGATTTTTCGTCCGTTCTAACTTCTGACTAGCAACGGCTCAATTAGTAGTCTAGAATAGTAACAGACGTCCGGATGATCGTCCGATTCGGTACAGTTTTTGACATTTTTCAACTGTTATAAATATCAACTCACTTGTAACTCATTACAACATTGAAGAGTATTCAAGTGAGATATTTTTGAGTAAAATTATATTGATTTCTCATCTCATTTATTATCATCAAATCATTTTAACTCTGAAATACTTTTAATCAAATTAACTTTTGAAAATCATTCAACACATCAAAGTTTTTCATACCTAACACTTGAGTTTCATTCATTGCTAGCTATTAAAGTGTTAACATATTTCTCTCTTGGTACTTAATTGTGATCATATCATTTATTAAGAGAGAAGTGTCATTTATAAAACCAATTTTTTTTTAAAAAAAACTAGTGAGTCATGTTGAGGTCTCATAAAGCTCAATGTTGTAAAATGATCGGTGCTCATTATTTGTAAGTCATCGGAAGCATTGTAAAGGTTTGGATTGCACCACAAGTCAATCAACATAGTGAAATTGACCTTACTTGTGCCAGAGAACTTGGTAATAGAGGACGTAGATCATTGCGTTGGATCGAACCTCCATAATTATATTGTTTGCATCATCTATCTCTCTTCACTTATTACTTTCATATTCATGCTTATTATTTGAATTAATCTATCCAGTTATTACGTGCTTGATTTTTAGATTAATTTTTCGAAGAAGTTTTAAAAACCAATTCACCCCCTCTTGGTTAGTTATTCTTGGGCTATCAAATGGTGTTAAAGCAAGGTGCTCATTTTTTTAAAATTAAGATTCTACAATCTCGAGCAATAGCTAAACCACAACAATCTTCAAATCTCGAGGGGCATTTCACAAATTGACCTCCCTTATTTGATGGTACACATTATAAATATTGAAAAACTAGAGTGGTGATTTACATTCGATCAATAAATTATAATATTTGGGAAGTAAATGAATATGGTCCTTATGTGCTTACCAAGATTATTAAAATGGACAAAAAACCCGATCAATCTATTCCAAAACCTAGGGAGGAATATAACGAAAATGATAAAAGAAAATTATCCTTGAATGCTCGAGCCAAAAACTTACTTTATTGTACATTAGATAGAAATAAGTTTAAAATCGTATTGGCACACATGACTCCGCATATAATATATGGCATGCTTTAGAAGTCACTCATGTTGGTACTAATAAGGTAAAAGAAACCAAGATTAATCTCTTGGTCAAAGAATTTGAAATTTTCTTCATGAAACAAGACGATCCTATTGTTGACATGATTACTTGCTTCACCGATATTATTAATGGCCTCAAACGCTTTAATCGTAAATTTACTAACGGTGAGCTTGTAAGCAAAATGTTTAGGGTTACTATCGAAAATTGGAGCTCATTAAGAATATTGATAGAGAATACCAAAGATATCAATTCTTATCCTTTGGAGGAACTCTATGGAACCTTGATGACATACGAGCTTAACAACGTCGAAACCAAGGAAAAGCAAAGAAGAATCAAAAGAGCCTCCTATGCTGACATATTGCTCTCAAATCGGCAATTGAAGAGGGAACTATAAGTGAACACATAAGTGATGAAGAGTTTGATGAACTTGTGCTTCTTGTCAAAAAATTGAGAGGTTTTCGAAACAATCGAAAATTTCAAAAGAAAAAGGAAAAGAGAGAAGAAAGAAGCAAGAAAATCATTTGTTATTGATTGCGACAAACCCGGTCACAAGATAACCCAGTGTCCAAACAAAAAAAATCTCAAGAAAAAAGCATTCCAAGCAATATGGGATGAAAGCAACGATAATGTTAGATAGAGGGTGCTCAAAGCACATAACCGGAGATAGAACTTTATTATCAAATTTCAAAAAGAATGATGGAGGTCATATCACATTTGGAGACAATGCAAAGGGAAAAATCATCGAAATTGGAAACATTGGCAATCATCTCTCTCCTTCCATAGAAAATGTACTATTGGTTGATAACATCAAACTTAATTTAATTATTATTAGTCAATTATGTGATAAAAACTATCATATTAAATTCGATTCTTCTAAATGACTCATTAAGGATGCTGTATAAAGAGGCATTGTTTATAGGAAGTCGAAGCAAAGATGTTTATATCATAAATATCGATTTTGAAAATGATGGAAAATGTAGTGAGTTTAAAAGAAGATACTTTGTTATGGCATAGGAGATTAGGTCATGTTAACATGGAACTTCTTTCAAAAATCTCCAAAAAATGTTTTTTCAAAGGTTTACCAAATTTAAAGTTCGAAAAAGACAAAATTTGTTATGCATGTCAATTTGTTAAACAAGTAAAAAGATCCTTTAAACCTAAATTACATTCATCAACTACAAAACCACTTCAATTACTCCACATTGATCCTTTTGGACCATCGAGATCCGCTAGTTAGGTGAAAAACACTATGCTTTCGTCATTGATGATGATTTCTCAAGATTCACTTGGGTTCTTTTATTAAATCTTAAAGATGAAACCTTAAAAACCTTCAAACATTTTTGCAAGAAGGTTCAAAACAAAAAATGATACGCCATTTTTTTTGATCCGTAAAAAAAAAAAAATGAATATGATACTCCATTTCAACCATTAGAAGTGGTCATGGAGGAGAATTTAATAATATCACATTTGATGAGTTTTACAATGAAAATGAATATGAACATAACTTCTTGATTCCTAGAACTCCTGAACAAAATGATGTAGTAGAAAGAAAGAACCACACATTGCAAGAAATGACTAGGACAATGCTAAATGAAAATAGCATGCCAAAATATTTTTGGGTCGAAGCCGTTAACACCACTTGCTATATTGTTAATAGAGTTTTAATTAATCGAAAGAAAATCAAAATCCCATAGGAACTTTGGAAAAATAGAATTCCCAATATAGGTTATTTCAAAGTCTTTAGGCGCAAATACTTTATCTTGAACATAAACGAAAACTTAAGAAAGTTTAATTCAAAATCTAACATTGAAATTTTACTAGGATATTCATCGACTAGCAAACCTTATAGATAGAGTCTTCAACAAAAGAACTCTAGTCCTTGAAGAATCCATGCATCTCACTTTAGATGAAATTAGCTCTCTTGATCGTGAGAAAGGTATTGATAATGATGTCAGGTTGGAAACTCCATTCGAACAAATGATTATTGAAGATCAAAACAAGGAAGATCCATGAGATGAATATAAAGAGGGAGAAAATGTTCAACAAAGTGAACAAGAGCCAACCGAAGTCCAAAGTGATTCATTTCAACCAAAAAAATGGAAGTTCGTTCCTTCTCATCGTAAAGAACTAATCATTGGTGATCCCTCCAAATCTATTACTACTAGAGCCTCTACTGAAAATCATTTTAAGTAGTTGTGCTTTCATTTCACAAATTGAACCAAAAAACTTCAAAGTGCCCGAGTTTAATGAATTTTGGATTCTAGCTATGTAAGAAGAACTAAATCAATTTGAACGAAACCATATTTGGGATTTAGTCATAGGCTAATTGATCAAATCGCCATCGACACTAAATGGGTCTTTAGAAATAAACGTGATGAAAACAGAATAACTGTGCGTAATTAGGCTAGATTAGTGGTCCAATATTACAATTAAGAAGAAGGCTAGATTAGAATCAGTTGACCTCGAAAAATGGCTCCGACACGTGGTCAACAGAATAAATCTTCGACTCAACTCTTCCCTGCACACGTAGCACGCCGTTGGTCACTTGTGGCCTTTCCCGGAGGGGTAGGGAGTGGCCACGAATACTCCGACAGTCAAGTCAGTTTATAATTCAACCGAAAAAGGTTCACGGCGGTAGAACACTCGTCGGAAAGTGGTTGATAAAGTGTATAGTCATAAAGTGCCAATACTTGAGGAAAGATAATACTAAAATTTGCTATGTAGTAGGGGAAAAATCTTTATTCGACCATATGTGATTCCAATGTGTGGAATCCCTTCTTCTGGCACAAGGATGGGATATTTTATACTAAGAATGGGAAGATGAGAGCCGTTGGATAAGGAGACACGTATTATCAGATCTGCCGGGCTCATCCCATCCTAGGTGTCAATCCGTCCCTCCATAGGTTGGCTGGCATTGAATGTCTCTGACAAAGCCAGCTGAATTGACCCTTTGGGTCCTGCCACATGTCCCATCAGTAAGAGATTTGACTTTGGAAAGATCTTTGTACAACAAATCCTTGATGGGCGAGGAGACGCAGGTGAGGCATTGCATCGTTGCAGAAGCGGAGTGTGGGCCTTTGCATCCACATTGTATTTGCGGATGAGTCTGGTTCCTTCGCTGACGCGTGTTCAGTTCATTCCTCATGTAATAACTTCAGGATGTACAATTAGCTCATCCCATGTACAATCGCCTAGGTTGACTCGTGGCGTGGGGTAGACCACCTATACTGACACGTGAGGGTGAGATGGCTAGTCTGACACAGACCTATAACAATAGTCCTGTAAGTCCATGTATAGATATTTATATAGTAAAAAGACTTTTAGTTCTAACTGTTTTTGAGTTGGGACACATGGGGATGAGCATTGGAGGTGGGCAGTTGGGTGGCGAGCGTCCATGATTTTGTCCGAAGTGGTATGGGTTGGTAGCTTTGTGGAGAGCTGTTGCAACTCGAAGCGGCGTGGTCGAAGCGAAAGGAGTTGGCAACTCTAGAGGGAGTTGTTACAACATTAGATTCTGTTTTGGCCAAAGTGATATGGGTTGACAACTCTGTGGAGAGCTATTGCAACACGAAGCGGCGTGGCCGAAGCGAAATGAGTCGGCAACTCTAGGGGAAGTTGTTGTAACATTAGATTCTGCTTTGGCCGAAGTGATGGTTGACAACTCTGTGGAGAGCTGTTGCAACTCGAAGCTGGCGTGGTCGAAGCAAAAGGAGTTGGCAACTCTAGAGGGAATTGTTACAAGATTAGATTATGTTTTGGCAGAAGTGACATGGGTTGACAACTCTGTGGAGAGGTATTGCAACGCGAAGCTGGCGTGGCCGAAGCAAAAGGAGTCGGCAACTCTGGGAAAGTTGTCGCAACATTAGATTCTACTTGGGCCGAAGTGATATGGGTTGGCAACTTTGTGGAGAGCTGTTACAGCTCGAAGCTGGCGTAGCCGAAGTGAAAGAAGTTGACAACTCTAGAAGGAGTTGTTATAACATTAGATCCTGCTTTGGCCGAAGTGATATGGATTGACAACTCCGAAGAGACAACCTTGGGTTTTGTGCCAATGATTTGAAAGCTTTCACATCTTCCCAAGGCTCATCAAGGAAGAGTCTGCTTGCTTCCAAGGCATGCCTCTTTTGCCATAAATGGTAATGTGGCGACGCTCCCATTTTTCGGGATGATGCGTGAGATTCACCGCTTCATCAGGACCGTTGATTTGGCGACCTTTGATTTCAACAGTGATCTTGGAGTCTTAGCTTTGGATGGCCCAGATGTAATTGGAATTGACCCAACGGCTGGGATGAGTCTCAAGACACCTATATAAGGTCCTTTCCCTTCCATTTTAAGCCTTTTACCTTCGTGAAAATCTCTTTCTGACTTTAAAGTTCTTTCTTCACCGTTCTTTGCGCTTTCTTCTCCGGCGAACACTCAAAACTCCAGCTACCATTTTGCAAATTCCTGGTGAATAACAAGTTTTCGTTGTTGCACCATGTACACTACGCCTTTTGTCAGTTTCTTTATCTTTTTCTTCAAAAATTTCTTTAAAACTCGAAATGGCCAGTGAACCTGTGCACGTCTCAGGGGGTGAGGAGAGTAGAGGTGAGGAGAGTTCTGATTTTAGAGAACCCATAACAATTACTCCGAATGAGCTGGGCAGGTCTATTAGGGACGAAGAGAATATATAGAGGCGTCCAACCTCCCTTTTGGATACTTCGGTTCAATGGTGAGCTTCGAAATATCCTTCGAAAATCACCGTAGAACAAGTAGAGAGGTGTAGGGTCGTTTCTAGAATCCCCGATAGCATAGAGCTTATAATATCCGTTCTGCATGAGAGGGCTTGCTATCCGAGGTCGAGATACGTAGCGGTGAGCGAAAACATACTTACGGCTGGCCTTAAGATTTCCCTTCCACCCTTTCTTTAGGCTAGTACTTAGTTCCTATGGGTTGGCCCCGACTTAGCTCAACCCGAACTCATGGTCTCAGATGGTGGGTTCGTGGATGCTCTGGCGTCGGGCTAGCATCAGGGTAGATATGCCCTTTAGTGTATTCCACTCCCTAATTTTGCCGAAGTGTGTGGCTGGGGGGGACGAGACTAAGGGTTGGTACTACTTGGCGCCCTGGGGGTCCCAATCCCCTTTCGTGATCGGGCTACCCATATCTGTTAAGGGCTGAATGAGCTCCTGGTTTTGGGTAGTCGAGAGGTGGGATACTACGGAGGGCGACTCGATGGCACCTCTTACCGTCCCCACGTCGTATTCCACTTACAGTAAGTTCCTTTCCCGAGCTGATTATACTTAAATAATTTTTGCTTATGATTTTAATGCTTCTCTTATTTGTAGGCTCCCTCTTGAGGTGTGATTTTATAAGGAGGAGTGGGGCATAATAAGCCAGCTCTACCACATGCCCCCTTCAGCCAGGAATTTGAAGGAAATTATTGACAAACACCCACTTCTTTCTACACGAAATGATGTCGAGCCAAGGTATACACCTCGCTTCAGCTCTTTTCATTTCTTTGTTGTTATCTAAAAATACTTAGTAACTTTACCCTGTTTGCTGGGGATTTTGCAAGGAAGAAGGTGCCGAGGCCTAACTTCGCAACAATTTGCAAAACGGTTGCTGAGGCAAAAATGTTGAGAACTAGCTCGTCTGCTTACAAGAAGCAGTCGGAGTGTCTACTTACTCTCAGCAGGGCTGGACAGCAGCATACTGAGGAGAACGAGGCGGAGGAATTAGCCTCCCGGCCCAACTAGGGCCTCTACTTCGACTCCATCCGACGCAATCCCTCCTCCTCCACCCGATGTCGGGGTGACCGTAGTCGCCCCTTCGGCCATTCATCAGGCCATTGTGCCAATAACTGCTTATTTCGTCGAAGGCCCCGCCGAAAGAGGCCTACAGCCACTCAGCCCGTGACAAGGCCACTAACTTTTGGGGGAGCAAAGATGAAGATCTTCCCGAGGCAGTTTTGGAAATGCTACCCCTTGAAACCGCCTCTGCAGCCTGGATCCATGGAAAATATTAGACCGAGGATTGGCAAAATCATGCTACCGTTTGTGAAATAGAGAATCTATTGGCTGCCAACAATGCTTGTGTGGCCAGGGCCCTAAGTATGGGCACCGCGACAGGAGCCTTGGTCCGAGGCCTCCATAAATGGAAAGGAGAACTGGAAGATAAGGTTTGAGGCCTCCACAAATGGGAGGAGAAGGTGGCCAAAGCTAAAAAGGAGGCTGAAGAGGCAGAGGAAATATGGACAACGGCCAGCTCAAAGTTTGACACCACTGAAATCCAAGTTACCAAACTAAAGAACTAGTTGCACGAGTCATCTTCGCAAGTAGCCTCTCTGACAAAACAGATCGACCAATCCAACGAGCAACAAAGGCTCGCCTTTGAGACCATATTTGAGGCTAATAAGGATAAGGCCGAGTTGAAGAAGCTCACCGAGGCCCAGGCTGATGAGATCAATTCTCTGAAAGTAGAGGCAAAGACAATCGGCGAGGCGCCAGTCCAGAATTATAAGGACAATTTTGATAAAACGTCGGAGTATGATGACTTTGCCAACTTCTGGGCCTTCTAGGCTGCCAAGGAATGATGTCTCACCTGCGCGAGAGGCACCCCGACCTGGACATCGAATTTCCTGAGGAAGAATTCGGTGGCCCCACTGGGGTCGTCCAGTGGCCGAAGAGGATGAGGAGGAGAAAGGGGCCCCTCAAGAAGAAGCAGGAGCCGGAGCGATTGTGAACGTAGATTAGGCTCTGTATTGTTCTTTTATTTTGTAATGGCTTCGGCCTCTTTCCATGATGAATGAAATTCATTTTCTTCCAAGTGTTGTCGCCTTGCTTTACTTTATTTGTATCGCACAAGTGATTACTTCTTCTAAACTCTCTTCAGATAAACAACTAAGTGAATTATTCCAAGTTTAATAGCATCGACTTACATTAACCACTTAATAAAATGGAAGAAGCCAATGGAGAACTGATATTGCATCGGCCTTGCTTAACCAATTAATAAAATGGAAGAAGCCAATGGAGAACTGATATTGCATCGGCCTTACTTAACCACTTAATAAAATAGAAGAAGCCAATGGAGAACTGATATTGCGTCGGTCTTGCTTAACCAATTAATAAAATGGAAGGAGCCAATGGAGAACTGATGTTACATCGGCCTTGTTTAACCAATTAATAAAATGGAAGGAGCCAATAGAGAACTGATGTTGCATCGGCTTTGTTTAACCACTTAATAAAATTGAAGAAGCCAATAGGGAACTGATATTGCATCGCCCTTGCTTAACCACTTAATAAAATGGAAGAAGCCAATAAAAAACTTCCACCTTTTCTGACGCGGTGTGCACTTTAGTGGAGGTAACCCATGTTGAAGATCCTAAACCTTGTCGAATTGGCTTGAAGTGTGCACTTGATTACACCCAAAGAATAACGCGGTAGTTGTAGCACAGTTTTGGGGTGTCGTATCCACAGGGAGATGGAAGAATATTTAAAAGATCAAAAATGTTGAATTGTTCTCTCAAATGTGTAATTAAAATTCAATGTTTAAACGTGAAACTAAAATCAATAATTCGAAGTGGTGAAGCGTCGGAATTCCGTCAATTGGATTGAATCAATCATATCAATTATTCATTTTTATAACACAATTAGAGGCTTTCATCCTGACACTCTAATCGGAAGATATATCGTGAAAATCAATTTAATTTACAAATGTAATTCTAGAATTTAGAGTTAAGACATATTCACACAATTTTATTAGAACAAGATCAAATATCGACCATATAGCATAAGGCAGTAATCAATCCGCCAATAAAGTGAAATTGAGATTAAAATTCAACAACTAGTTTAATCTAACGATACAAGAAGCATGACTGGATCTATGAAAGATATAATAATTGTTAAACCAATCTCAATAATAAATAATTGAAATTGAAACTCAATAAATAGTTTGATTAAACAATGGAAAAAGCATGACTGAATCCATGAAAAATCTTGTAAATATTAAATCGATTTCAATATAAATTCAAGAGAATGAAAATATAAATTCTAGTATTGTTTGACAATAAAAAGATCAAATTAAATGAATAAAAGACATGAAATCACCAATTCCAATCGAGTTCCTTCGTAGCTTCACCAAGGGTTTTAGTTCTCCATGAGTTTCTTGAGCCAAAGAAGAGAAGAATGGTGTATGGAGGCCTCCCCCATATGTATTCTGTTGTTAAGTATTTGTAAGAGTAGGAAATTAGATGAAAATTACGTCCAAATTGGTTTCCAAAAGAGTTCTAATCGAATAAGGAAAGTTCCTTTTGCGTGCGGATTTTTTGTCTTTACACAGCAGTCAGTAATTTGGTTATAACTTTCTCTTCTGATATCCAATTTACATGATTAAAGATGCGTTGGAAAGGTAACTTGAAGAGATACAACTTTGGTAGAAATACATCTTTTCCAATTCGGACTTTTACTGTACCAAAAATGAGTCTCAATTTTCGGCTAAAAATTTAGAATATATCTTGTGCGAATTGGAAATTGATTTTGATAATATTCCATTCCCTTTTGACTTCTAATTGCTTCCAATTGACCCTTAGTACTCTCGAACCTTTATCGTGAGTCCCGACATAATTTTTGAGTATTTTCACTTTAGTCCTTGAACTTTCACTTTCTTCCATTTTGGTTATTTTTCACTTATTTCTTATCATTTCAGCCACATTCATCACTTGTCCTGTAAAACATGAATTACATAGAATTAAGCTATGTTCCAACATATTAATCAACAATTGCTCATGTTTTGACAGTAAAATAAGTAGTAAAACATACTTATCAGCACTTGCTACTTCGTCAAAGATGGCACCCGCACCACTTCTAAGTAGGCATATTATTTTGGTGGAGGTGACCCTTGTGGAAGAGGTTGCACCTTTCCAAAGTTGCTTGAAGCGTGCACGCACTGCTTCGTCGAAGATGGCACCCGCACCACCTTTGACTAGACAGGTTATTTTGGTGGAGGTGACCCATGTGGAGGAACTTACACCTTGCAAAAGTTGCTCGAAGTGTGTATTAACTCCTTCGTCGAAGATGGCACCCGCACCACCTCTAACTAGGCATATTATTTTGGGGAAGGTGACCCATGTGGAGGAGCTTGCACCTCGCAAAAGTTACTCGAAGCGTGCACTCACTACTTCGTCGGAGATGGCACCGACACCACCTCTGACCAGGCAGGTTATTTTTGTGGAGGCAACCCCTATGGAGGAGCTTACACCTCACCAAAGTTGCATGAAGTGTGAACTCACTGCTTTGTCGGAGATGGCACCCGACCACCTCTAACTAAGCAGGTTATTTTGGTGAAGGCGCCCGGGCCTGTGGAGGAGTTTGCACCTCGCCAAAGTTGCTCGAAGTGTGTAGCCACTGCTTCGTCGAAAATGGCACCCACACCATCTCTGACTAAGCAGGTTATTTTGTTGGAGGTAACCCCTGTGGAGGGCCTTGCACCTCGACAAAATTGCTTGAAGTGTGCACTCACTGCTTCGTTGAGGATGGCACCCGCACCACCTCTGACTAAGCAAGCTTTTTTGGTGGAGGTGACCCCTGTGGAGGAGCTTGCACCTCGGCAAGTTGCTTGAAGTGTGCACTCACTGCTTCGTCGAAGATGGCACCCGCACCACTTCTGACTGGCAGGTTATTTTGATGGAGGTGACCCTTGTGGAGGAGCTTGTACCTCGCCAAAGTTGCTTGATGTGTTGATGTAAGAGCGAAGTGAAACGGGATGTTAATTCATTTGATTGCAACATTTATATTACATGTTCTCTACTGGTAATACTTCCTCAAATGCTTGATGTTCCAGGGGTGAGGCATCATCTTTTCATCCAGATCTCCAATTTTATAGGTACTAGGCCTGATCTCTTCAGTAACGCTATATGGACTTTCCCAATTTTGCCCCAAAGTCCCTGTGCCAGGGTCTTTGGTCGAAGGGAAAATCTTGCAAAGTACTAGGTTGCCAATACGAAAAACACTCTTCTTCACTTTAGCGTTATAGTAACGTATCATCTTATGCTGGTAAGAGACAAGCCTCACCTGAGAGTCATCTCTCTTCTCTTCAAGGAAATCTAGTTCGAGCTTCCTCAGATCGCCATTCGACACTTCGTTGAAGTGAAGGCGACGAGGGGGAAGGAACACCAACCTCTACAGGGCTCATTGCCTTAACTCCATAAGTCATGGAAAATGGAGTTTTCCCAATGGCTGTCTTGCAGGTGGTTTTGACGGTCCATAGAACCCTAGGGAGCTCATCGACCCAGGCCCCTTTGGAAGCATCTAACCTTTTCAGGGGTGAGCTTGATGGTCTTGTTGACCGCCTCAACCTGGCCATTCGCCTGGGGATGATGAGGTGAAGAGAAATACTTCGTGATTCCAAGCTCGACACACAAGTCCCGGATCTTCCTGTTGTCGAAGGATTTGCCATTATCTGAGACCAAAGAATGAGGTATGCCGAAGCGGCATATGATGCTTTTCTAGAGAAATTTGGAAGTGTTGGCCTCAGTAATCTTAGCCAGGGGCGCTGCTTCCACCCATTTAGTAAAATAGTCAATAGCAATGGTAGCGAAGCGAGCGTTTGCTCTCCCATTGGGTAAGGGGGCCAATGAAATCCACACCCCATTTGGCCAACGGCAAGGGGATGGGATACAACCGTAAGTTCTTGAGATGGTTGCCTCTGCATATTTGTGTACGAATTCTATAGCATCCTTTTTCAAGGTCGGCCAGTAATACCCTTGCCTGAGTATCTTGTGTGCTAAGGCTTGTCCACTGGAGTGATTCCCACAAACACCTTCATGCACTTCTCTGAGGATGTAATTCACTTCTTCTCTCCCTGTGGGCATGAGAAGGGGAGAGGAGAAGCCGCAGTTATATAGGATATCATCCTATAGGACGAAGTGAACAACTCTCCTTCGAAGCCTTTGTGTTTCGGTTTCATCCTCCAGTAAGGTTTGTTATCTTAAGTAGGCCGGGATAGGTAGCATCCGTGGTGGAGTACTCTCAATCCACATCAGTTCCTCACTTTTCTTGATAGACAGTTCAGCCGGTGCTCAATTAGCACTATTTTGAGCAGCTTCGAATCTTTGCTGCTAGCCAGTTTTGATAGAGCATCCGCATGGGAATTCTCTTGGCGTGGCACCTGGATCAACTCGAACTTTTCGAAGTCAGGCAGATTCATGACTAGCTTCAGATAGGTTGCCATATGTTCGTCTCTAGCCACGAAGTTTCCATTAACCTGATTTACTACAAACTATGAATCACTCCTGATAATCAATCTTTTCACCTGCAATTCTTTGGCTAACCGAAGTCCAGGTAGAAGAGCCTCATATTCAGCCATGTTAATAGGAAGCCTTGAATCCAAGCTTTACGGTGCAGTTAAGCTTGTGCCCCTCTGGGCTTTCCAATATAACACCAGCTCCAGAGCCTCTCTCCTGAGGAGCCATCAACAAAGAGGTTCCAGGTGGGAGGCTCTGCTGGTTCCATGTTCACTTCAATTTTAGGGACCTTAGCAAATTCTGCAACAAAATCAGCCAGAGCTTGACCCTTAATTGCCTTTCGGGGCTTGTATGTTATGTCAAACTCGCTGAGCTCAACGACCCATTTCAGTAACCTTTTCAAGGCGTCTGGTTTCTGCAGGACCTGCCTCAATGGAAAGTTCATCAAGACGTGAACGCTATGGGCCTGGAAATATGGCCTCAACTTTCGAGAAGCGATGACCAAAGAAAGAACCAATTTCTCCATGTCAGGGTAACGTGCTTCGGTAAGCAATAAGACTCTGCTTACATAGTAGATTGGCAATTGGTGCATTTCTTCTTCTCTCACAAGCACTGAGCTGATTGAACCTTCGGCTACTACCAAGTATAACAGCAAAGGTTCCCCTTCCTTTGGTTTGCTAAGGAGAGGTGTTCGTCCCGGGTAGTTTTTCAACTCTTGGAACGTCTCTTCGCACTCTAGGGTCCATTGGATCTTCTTGCCCCCTTTGAAGACTTTGAAGAAGGGCAAGCACTATTCAGTGGCCCTTGAGATGAAGCGATTCAGTGTGACTATTCTACCAGTAAGCCGTTGCACTTCTTTTGGCTTCTGTGGTGACCTCATTTCGACTAGAGCTTTGATTTTCTCTGGGTTGGCCTCTATTCCCCTTTAATTTACAATGTAGCCCAATAACTTTCCTAAGGCTACGCCAAAAGTGCACTTAAGAAGGTTCAGTCTCATGTGATACCTTCTCAATGTATGGAAGGCTTCGGCCAGGTGTTTGATATGCTCCTTAGCTAGGAGGCTCTTTACAAGTATGTCGTCAACATAAACTTCCATCGTTTTGTAGAGCTAATCAGCAAACATCTTGTTGACTAACCTTTGGTAAGTCGCCCCAGCATTCTTCAAGCGGAAGGGCATCACCTTATAACAGTAAAGCCGGATAAGTGATGAAAGAGGTGCTGTCCTTGTAGTCTGGGAACATAGGGAAATGATTGTAGCCTAAATAGACGTCCGCGAAGCTTAACAATTCATGCCTAGCAATTGAATCTCCTAATTGGTATAAATATTCAACATTATTATATCACAAATTCTATATTCTTGCATTGTAGTTGCCAATAGATTTTTACTTACCTTTCTGCTCTTGTGTGTGATCTTTCTATGAGGTGTAAATCAATTTTCTTTCCCACTTAAAGTTAGCAAATCACCTGTATTACCATTTAATATTAAACACAATCCTAAATTTGATAATCTTAATGCACACACAATCCCGTACTACATCAATTCATGCCAAAATACTTTAAATGACATTAACAATTCAAGTTACCGATTGAATTGCAAACTAGTCCCATGAATCACACTATTTTTCGAGTCCATTTATGAACGTCAACGTCATCCAATTGTTGTTTAACAACCTAACACTCCTTAAAATCCATTTTCCAGCCTAAGAGATAATTAATGGACATGTAAAGGTTGAATCTAAGCTAAATACATAAGTGGACAGAATATATTTTCAGGTTTCCATTGCTATCCAAGTCTTTTTCCAGTCATTTTTCACCCCCTTAACATTATCCAAAAATTTCCAAATTTTTACCACACTTCTAACATGTAGGTAAAGGTAATAATGCCATAGATTAGTCACAAATGAAGGATTTATAGCTTTGAAGGCATTCCTTTTTACAACTACCAAATCGAACATTTTTTTCTCATGACTATTTTGAGTTTCACTTGAACATGACTTTCAAAAATTAGATTCCAACCTATTAGAGATCATTTCTGTGGTCGTGCAGGATACATAAGTACAAAGAAATTGGTAGTTAAATGACAAGTATCTTCCAAGCATGAGGTGGTTTCTTGCAGCCATACCTGACTCTTCCTTTCCCATATTTGGATCCTTATATGACTAATAAGACATATGCCTATCCAATATAAGGTGACAAGGCTTTAGAGGACGTGATAGAAGACTTAAGGTTGAAGGAATTTGAGGTTAACTTGACAAATTATCACATGTTAAGTAGGATGTGTCTTCTTCCAGTTACATTCTGATCTTTACCAATCCTTGGACGGTTTGTATGAGATTTAAAGATACTATATAACATATTTGAAGTCTTAAAGAAGTGGTAGACGTTTCTAATGCTTAAGGGTGAAGGAATCTACAATTACAAGAATAAATCAACAAGTAGGAGGTGACTAAGCATGAGGTGGTCTCTTGGAGTTACAATCTGATTTTGTACACATCATTGCAGGTAAAAATCAATTATCCTTGGCTTATTTTAATGTGTTTACAATCCAATTTACTTATCCTAAGATCCCAAAATATTTTATAGGATTACTTCCTCAACCGTTCCTTTAATTACTTACCCGATTGACACCCGATTATCGGCCAATTTCAACAATTCGCACCTCAACATTTATAGCATCATATAAAACCCATATTACTGTGTAGTGATCTCGTTACTTCATGCTTCATGTCCTAAATATGTCAATTACTCATTTAGAGTTTATGGTGACCTTAATTAACCAAATGGAAAGCTAAAACCTTTACCGATACTAATTTTGGCTTTCCAAGATTCCAATTTCTTAACAAGTCAATCTTCCACATTTACATTAACCTAGCTTCTCTATCATCGCTCAATGTAGAATTTATCACCTAGGTCGAGGAGTCAAAGGCTAACATCATATAAAGATTTTATGCTCTCAAAAATCAAATATACCATTTTAAAAGAAAGCGATTTGGGGAATGGATGAAAATGACATTGTAAATAACATGCATGAGTCATATTGGCCAAATGTGTAATTTAAAGTTCGGGGTATTACATCCTCACCTCCTTATAAAATTTCGTCCTCGAAATTTACTTACCAAAAAGTTCAGGATATTTAGCCCACATTTCATCTTCTCTTTCCCTAGTGGCCTCTTCTGTTGAGTGATTTTGCCATAATACCTTAACCAATGGAATTTTCTTGCTTCTAAACTGTTTTATCTCTTGTTGAAGAATATTCACCGGTTTTTCTCCAAAAGTCAAATCTGGTTTTATCCCCATCAGTTCGTTCTTCAATATATGAGAAGGATTTCCAACTCATTTTCTTAGCATGGATACATGAAATACATTGTACACCTGAGACATTGATGAAGGAAGATCAAGTTTGTAGGCAACATTTCCAATTCTTTCAACAATGGAAAATGGACCAATATATCTTGGGCTTAACTTTCCTTTCTTTCCAAACCGCATCACTCCTTTCATTGGTGCTATTTTTAAAAAGACTTGATCTCCTACAGTAAATTCCAACATCCTTCTTCTTTAGTTAGCATAGGTTTTCTATCGATTTTGAGCCGTCTTCATCCGCGGACGTATTTGTGTCACAATTTCAGCCATTTCATGCACCATATCTGGACCAAATAGTTTTCTTTCTCCAACCTCATCCCAATATACTGGAGATCTACATCTTCTACCATATAATGCTTCATATGGGGCCATCCCAAACGTAGCCTGATAACTGTTATTATATGAAAATTCCATCAAAGATAAAAATTTACTCTACTAACATTGGAAATCATTAATACACACGCCCTCAACATATCTTCCAATATTTGTATTGTTCTCATTGATTGTCCATTAGTCTGAGGACGATATGCCATGCTAAAAGATAATTTTGTTCCCAAAGCCTTAAGTAAGCTTTTCCAGAAGAGAGACAAAAACTTAGGGGCTGTTCTCTTCGTGTTTCAGTTTTGTATTTTGTGTTTTGAATTTGTTTTGTGTTTTCTGTTTTGATTGTCTGTTCTGAAATTTTTGAAAATGCGTTCTTTTTGCCATTCTGTAAAACAGTTTCCGAAAACATAAAAATGGAAAACGCGTTTACTTTGAAATTTTGAGAATTTTTTTAATAATATTTTATTCAAAAAAACTGATTATTCAATAAATTGTAATTGTTTAATATAAGCCTCCATTTGACACACATTTTCTTCTCATTCTCATTCTCATTTTTTTTTTCTCTTTTTTCATTTCAACCACACATTCTATTAATAAAATAATACTACACGGAAACCCAAAAATTCTAAATACTTTTTAACCACACATTCTTCCATCAATCACTATTTCAAAATTCATTTTTTCTCCAAAATGGGTGTCAAACAAGGAGTAAATATAATATTAAATAACATATACATTTGAAAAATGGTGAAACGTATAATTTTTTTTCAAGATATTAAAAACACAACATAAATTACATTTGATGAAACAGTTCAATCGATACAATTAGAAGTTTACGTGTCATGACAACATAAGCAGATACTGAACTACATACAAAATAAATCAACGAAGTCATGTACGACGTCTTGAGTAGTCATTCCACATTTGTGTTGCAATTTGATCTCTAACTTGTCACATTTGAGCTGTTTGACTAGCATCAAAATGTATGGCTTCTTGTGCTTGACTTGACTCCGGTATATCTTCGAACACCATATTCTCCTCTGAATACTCAGCGAACAACCTATCTAAAGCGTGCTCCTGGTTAATAAAGTTGTGTATTGCGCAACATGCAGTAGGTATTTGTCTTTGTCTACTAAGAGAATAATTGGTGATCAATTTCAAAATAGGAAATCTTGCCTTTAAAACTCCAATGCAACGTTGAATAATGTTACGACACGAGGAGTGTCGATAGTTGAACAATTCTTCCTTCCCACGTAGTCTTCCCCGTCTCTTTGACCTCGATAAGGGGCAAGAAACCCAGAGTGTGATAGTGCTTACAACCTTCCTTTTTGAACAGCTTGTAATCCGACCGGTTAATCTACATTACAAAATAAGTCACATTAGAAAAGGGGTACAATTAAAAATCTCAAAAAATGAACACGAAAATATGCTTTCATAAATAAATATACCGTATAAAAGTGTTGCCAAACTTCCTCTGCAGCGTTAACTTTGTTGGTATTTGGATCCCATGTGACCCAGTATGCGCCAACAGTTCGGAGAACATACGGTGAATCTTACGTAAGCGGTTCCACTTTCCCGTAATCCACTTTGGTTGAAGTAACCATTGTTTCATTGATTCTGCCTCATTCATCTCTCATGAACGTAGAACATTGCAATGCGTTTGATTTCACTCTCTCGTAAAGAATTTCAATAAAAGTAAGTTCATTCTCATCCGACAAAGACATTGGTTCCTTATTCCTAACTCTGTGACCACCCATGTTCTATATTCAACAGAAATAAAATTATCACATACAAAATGTACAGGTAATTTTTGAAAAAAAAAAGATAAAAAGCAAAATGTAATCTAAAATCCACTTTTCTAAAACATGTCATGACCATACAACAACATATATGCAACAACATATATGCAACAAAGATAAATAAAGCGGGCCATCCATCTAGAATGATGATCATCACCAGTCTATGAGATGGGGTCACTCTTTATAAATTTTGAGAAAGCTCATTCATATATTGGTCTTAATTCCATTACACTGTATTTCTGCATATTAATTTCGACGTCAATCTTCACTGTTTCTGTTGTTTAATTAGTAATGGCAAAGGAGGGTCCTAATTGGGAAGGCGTACTTAAATGGAGTCTCTCTCACTCTGGTGGCACCGGTTCTTCCCGTAAACTAAGGTATTGCAATTATTGGTTTCATATCTATGTTCTAGAAAATATATTTGGAACGAAGACAGAATTATTGTTTAAAATGAACGAAGTTAACGAGTTCTTATCCTTATTTTGTGGGTTTAGCAAGGAGTATAGAAAATGGTTCATGGAGGCAATGCAATCACAGATTGTTGATGTTGTAAAGCGAATGAAAGAGATAACTCTTGTTATGCAGACTCTAGGTCAGGTTTTGGAGTCACATGGTGTAACTCCTCAAGATATTGAAGGTATTCATGAATGGAAATTTATGTTTCCGTGTTTATTTGTATGAATCCATGTGAAATGATGTTGGTGAGTGGTGACAATAGATAGAGCAAGATTTATGTGCTATGTTGTGTGAAGAAATTACCATGCATACTAGAAAGAGGACCTGTTAATTATCCATTGCATAACTTGGTTCCACTAGGGAAACCTTTCAAGCTCAAAATAAAAGTCTGCCATTCTAATCCTCCAAAAACCGTTCAAACAATTCGACCTCCACCTAATCAATAGTTCTAAAATAGTTCTAACAATTCCACCTCAAACAATTCCATTCTAATCTCCAGAAACCGTTCAAACAATCTCAATATTAACAATTCCACTTCCAAAAACCGTGAACAGCACAATTCCATAAACCCTTCAAACCATTCCACCTCCACGTCCACCTCCACCTCCAGCACCACCTCCACCTCCACCTACCCTTCCCCCTAAGAAATCAACCTGCAATCCCGTTTAACCCATTTTCACACCAATCAAAAAAAAAAAAAAAACAGAGGGCAAATCGACCCAATCACGCAGAAATTTACCAGGAAGAGCAACCATATAACTAAAGATTAGCACAAGTAAAGAATCAATACCTTGACTTGAAGATGCGAATTGATTCACACGGCCCTTCATTTCAGCTTTCGATTCGGCTAGACCAGATCGAACAGCCCCAAAATTCGAAGATCCCGTCACTACCCTTCGTCCCCGGCGAACGACATCTGGTTTTCGATTTCTGATTGCAGGTTTGCGGCTGGAGATTGAGCTGCAGGGTGGGTGAGTGAGAGAGTTAGAGAGAGGGAGAGGGAGTGTGAGAGCGAGAGCGAGACTGAGAGTGAGAGTGAGAGAGTTGAGTGAGAGGAGAACAATTTAGCGTGTTTTGTGAATTTCGCGTGTTTTGTGAATTTGGTCTGAGTTGGGGTTTTGTTTTACAAAATGATGTTTTGGTTATTTTGTGTTTTTAGTTATATATATATATTTTCATTTTTCAAAACCCATTTTCGAAAATAAGATAGAGAGCGCGTTTTCACTGTTTTGAGAAATTAAAAACAGAAAATGGCTGGAAAACGACAAAAAGAACAGGGCCTTAGAATTCCTATCTGAAACAATCGATAATGGCAATCCATGAAGTCTAACTATTTCTTGTACATAAAGCCTAGCATATCTGTAATGTCCCAAATTTTATATTCTTAATTTAGTTGGTATAATCCATTTAAGAAATAAATTATGGAATCTCGGCCCACTTAGGGTTATGAAAGTACAGGCCATAAGTTATTTAGCCCCCGTTTGGCACCCATTTTTTTCTCATTCTCATTCTCATTCTCATTCTTTTTCTCTTTTTTCATTTCAACCACACATTCTATCAATAAAATAATATTACACATAAACCTAAAAATTCTCTTTACTTTTCAACCACACATTCTTCCATCAATCACTATTCAAAAACACATTTTTTCACAAAAATGGGTGTCAAACACCCCCTTATAAGCTCAATACTTTAAGACATTAAGTTTAAGTAAATTTGATTTTAAAGATTTAATGAATAACTGGGTTGCCACAATGGTCATCTGCATGGTATTTCCTATTGGCCACCCAGGTTCGAATCATCGTGCAGATGTTCTTATGAAATATTTTATAAAATTATTTGTTGGGCTTAAAACTCTTCAAATTCCTAGTTAAAAACTCAATTTAACAAGATTAATGATAATATAACTCGTCCATTTAGTTTTCCACTAAAAATGGAGGTTACAAAAAGACGAAAAGCATTTTTAACTACACATTTCCTCAAATCCGAAATTACACTTATTTTCTCTAAAAAAAATCTTTATGTTAAGTAAAGTTTGAAAGAATAGTAAGGGTGTGAAGGAGAAAGTGCACACTGCGCAAGAGTGTGCCACTTATGCTGAGATGATGGGACTTTATGAGGAACACTGTAATGCTTTAGGCATATATCAAAAGCCCTACACCTCCTACTCTGAAACTTATAACCCAGGGTGGCGGAATCACCCCAATTTTAGTTGGAAATCTGAAAACCAACAATCCACCCAACAAAATCGAGCTTACAATGCACCTCCACATCAAATCACGACCTCTAGGAATTCCTTAGAAGACACCTTACATGCATTTATCGAGGCACAGGGTAAAATGAACCAAAAGTTTGAGACTATGATTGGCCAGATAGTTGAGGAAAACAAGGAGATAAAGAGTGTGTTTGGTAGGGATTTTAAGGAGAAAAATTGATTTTTGAATAGTGATATGATGGGAAATGTGTGGTTGAAAAAGAAGAAAAAAGTATTGATGTGATGGAAAATATTATTTTATTGAAGAATGTGTGGTTGAAAATGAGAAGTGATTTACTGTAGAAAAGGAGAATTGTTACCAAACAGGCTCAAAGAGTCATATGTCTAAATTAACCAATGCCTTGGCTGTGGGGGAACGTGGGAAATTTCCAGCTCAAACTCAACCAAATCATAAGGGGCAATACATGGCACAAACCTCAGGATCTAATTTAAACAATCTTAGGGAGGTAAATGCCATAACCACTAGGTCAGGGAAAGTCATAGAACCAACCCCTGGACCTATGGAAATTGAAAAAGAGTCTAGTGAGCCTGAAGAGGATAGCCCTAGAAAGGAAGTAATGACAAATCCAGTGAGAGCACCTTTCCCACTAGCTCTTAAGTCCACCTCAAAATCTGCTGGTCAATATAGTGAAGTCTTAGAGCATCTAACGCAGGTAAAAATCAATTTGCCATTTTTGCATGTGATTTCACAGATTCCTACATATGCTAAAGTCCTTAAAGATTTATGCACTATCAAAAGGAAACATAATGTCAAGAAAACCGCTTTCTTGACCGAGCAAGTGAGTGCTGTGATTGAACAAAAGACCCCACCGAAGTATAAGGATCCTGGTTGTCCTACTGTTTCGTGCATCATTGGGAACCATGAGATTAGACAATCTCTTCTAGATTTAGGGTCTAGTGTCAACCTCATGCCTTATGCTATTTACATGTCATTAGGTTTGGGTGAGATGAAGCCTACATCTGTGGCTTTATAATTAGCTGATAGGTCCACTGTTAGACCTAGGGGTGTAGTTGAGGATGTCTTGATTCAAATTGATAAATTTTACTACCCTGTTGATTTCTTGATTTTAGACTTAAAAGAGGATATAAATGTTAATTCTAAGATTCCTATCATTCTTGGTAGACCATTCCTTGCTACAGCTAATGCTCTTATAAATTGTAGGAACGGTCTAATGAAACTATCATTTGGGAATATGACCTTAGAGGTTAACATCTTTCATGCCACTAAGCAGGTTGATGAAGATGATGCGTGTGACCAAACATACGTAATTGATGCACTCACTCAGGAGGTAGCTGATGATATGTTTCTTGGACCACCGCAAGAAACTCTGGAACTAGATGCATTGGACGCAGCCATCGATGAACATACCCCCACTCCAGATTTTGAGTCTTTCTCTAGTAACCCCACGCATGTATTTGATGGAGGCGGAGGAGCCATACAAATAGTTATGTCCAATGAGTTTGGTGCACCACAAGGAAACTTGGGATCGCCCTTACTAGATGCAGGTTAGGGAGGAAACATTGGGTCGAGCCAAAGACAATAAACAAAGGCGCTGCTTGGGAGGCAACCCAAGGGGAGTTCGTTCTTTTTCTTCTGCCTTTTACTTTTGCATTTTTATTCTAGTTAATTTTGTTATTTTCTTTGCTTTACCATTCCATTAAGTGCTGTCGGCTCTTACACTTTAAGTTTATGTTGATTCACTACATTATTATGTGATATTTGTCATTCCCTTCATTTATTTTTCATGTTTATGCATTGAGGACAATACAAAATTTAGTTGGGGGGAGGATCTGTTGGATTTTGTTGTGAATTACTTGTGAGTTTTCAGAAATTTTTATGGTTTGAGTCTCTAATTTTCTACATGTTTATGCTTTTGAATGACAACACATGCCACTAGGAATTAATTTTGTTTGTGAAAATCTAGATGTCATGGCACTTGCTAAACTTTTCGTGCACACGAACCTTGTGGTAAGATCGTAGTTTAACACATGTAGCTAGAGAGACTCTTGTTGAAGTTTTTCTTGTGAGATAATTGGTGAAGATTGAGAGCCACAATATACTAAAATATGGCATAAGCATTCATTGATCTTGTGAATTGAAAACTCCTTTGAGAATAACACTACATGGTTTGTGGTAAGGTGGTGGATTACTTGGGAAATGATAAAGGTCAATTTAGGACTGACATTGGGCCTTCAACCTTTCTTTTCAATATCCCTAGTATCCACGTTGAGCCATACACATATATATCATTTTCTTCACGCACCTATGTTATCCATACTCCTCCACATTGGAGTACAACTTTTGCGCATATTTTTCTATCTTTTTACTTCCAAGTGTGTAGTAGGTATTAGATGTTTATTTGTGAAGAAGAGAAGCAAGGAAAATGACAAGAATTGTCTAGTGTCGGGTATTTGAGAGTTTTAAAAAAAAAGAACGAAAAAAAAGAAAGAAAAAAAAAGAAAGATTGATTTTGGGGTTTGAAATGCCAAAATAGGTATTTATTGGAAGTTGTGATCGATCGAGATGTTTGATAAGGTATCTAACTACGTATTTGGAAGTATTTGAATTTTTATATCCTTTCTTTTCATACGATCCAACCTGAATTTCATTACAACCCTTTGTATTGACCGTTTTGATCCCAATTAGGATGTGGTAAGAAGTTGATGAATTCTCATTTTGTACTAACGCCTATCACAGAATCAATGTTTGCTTGTTGCTTGTTCATAAATATTTAAGCTACCAATTTTGAGCGTACATCTTCTCAGCTCCATAGAGAGAAATCCTGCACCAAACACTTTGATACTAGTGAGTTATGGAGCTGAACCTTTAGCTTGAGATATACTTGATGTTGCATGTGTTAGGGTTGGCGGTAAGATGGCTATGGCTTGACACACACTCACACATTTGGCATGTGTTCTTGACATCCTAGTAATCATGACACTATTAATTTCTTTGTGGTGTTGAGTTTGAAAAGAGTATGAACTGTGGATAAATTAGAACTTGATAATTTAACTTGCAATATTGACTAGTCGTTGATCATTTTATTTTGTATTAAATTGCTAGGGACTACAAATAAGCAAGTTGGGGTGTGATAATAGTGCAATTATCACGTTATTCATCCACTAATAATTGCATTTTCATGATTTATTAGCACCTAAATGTTCTAAGTACACTCATATTTTGGTTTAGATTGCAAATGGATGAATACGGTGGAAATAAGGAGAAACAAGTGAAAAATGACCAAGATGGAGGGAAGTGAAAGTTCAGGGACTAAAGTGTAAATACTATCAACTTGTTTCCAACCTTGTGATGAAGATTCAAGAGTGTTAGAGGTCAATTGGATGAAGGAAAGAGTCAAAGGGATGAAAGACAGCCAAAACATTATCAAATATCAACTTTCAAGCTGAAAAGTTTCGCACCGGTTTTCAATCTCATATTGAGACTGGTTTTTGACATAGTAGATGATCGAATTGGAAGTTTACATCTGAATAGAAGTTGTAGCCCTTTTAGTTGTCTATTCAACGCAACTTGAATCATCTCAATCGGACATCGAACAGGAAAGTTATGGCCAAAATACTAAAGACTATCCGACTGAATTTTATCAAAACCATGCGATCGCATGGTGTTTTTGCTGTGCGGTCGCACAGAGGCGTTCAGCGGTCTCCAGACCTCATTTCAATTGTTCCTTGCGACCGCAAGACATTGTACCTTGCGATCGCAAGGAACATTTCGAAACCCGAATTTTTCACTTTCCTTCTATGACTCAAACTCCTCTTGTAACATATCTTGCACGACTTTTCAACCCTAAAAATACCCCAAAACGCCTCCTAACCATTCAATTTTCATTCTACACCATTCTTTCATTGATTTTGGCTCAAGAAACCTATGAAGAACTAAACTGAAGGTGAAGTAAGGGAGGAACTCAATTGGATTCGGGGATTTCAATATCATTTATTCATGCTCTTTGGTATTTATTTTGTTAAACATTTCTAGATCTAGATTTTCATATTTATGAATTAATTTTGAAATTGATTTAACATGTATTAAGTTTTTCATAGAATCAATCTTGTTTTTTCTATCGAACAATTGAACTATGTGTTGAATCTTTATTTCATTAAATCTATTGGTGTGATTATTTACTTTCTTATGCTACATGTATATGAACGATTTATAATCTGATTTCAATAAATGATTGTGATAATTGTTAAGGAGATCTAGAATTTAGGATGTGTTTTTCATTATTTAAATAATTTTAGGGTTTATGTTTTCCCGTATTTTGAATTAGATTTGAGTTAGATTTAACATTTATTCAGATTTTCATGGATTTAATCATGTTTCTTCCATTAAATAATTAAAATACTTGTTCAAGTTTGATTTTCAAATCATTTATTGGTGTGATTTAATTACTGCTATATGTTTGAGATATATAGTCGCTCTTTAAGTTTGATGTCAATAAATTGATGTATGATTATGTTTTGGGAAACATAAATTCTAAGATTACATGTGCAATTAAATTGGTTTGTATCGTTTAAATCATCCGATTAAAAAGTTAGGACAAAAACTTCTAATTGAGTAGAGAATGCATGAATTGTTGATGTTGATTAATCCAATCTAATTGAGGGAACCCCGAAACTTTACTATTTTACATATTATATTAAATTTCATCATTATTTCCGGTGACATTTACATTTGAATGCAATAAACAAATTCCCTTCATCAAATTCACGAGAACCCAAAGTTATTGAACCCCTTGAATCACTTTTCCATCTCCCTGTGGATACGACACCCCAAAGCTATACTACAACACCGCGTAACACTTTGGGCGTAATCAGTTGAGAAGATGGCTGGTAATTCAAGATCATTTGGATATGGTTCAACCGAAAATATGGCTGATGAAGAAACAGTGGAAATTCAAACGTACAACAATGGTGATCCAATGCACTTGCAGGGATCAGATCACCCAGGGATGATGCTTGTATCGACGCCACTAACAAATAACAATTACCTAGCATGGAGTCGTTCTGTAAAGATAGCCGTAGGTGCGAAAGTTAAATTGGGGTTTATAAATGGCAAATGCAAGAAGCCAGAAGAAAATTCCACCGACTTTGATCAATGGAAAAGAGTAGATTGTATGGTTACCTCTTGGTTATTAAATTCTATTTCCAAGGATATTGTTGATGCCTTTCTGTATACTGTCTCTGCAATGGAATTATGGAAGGAATTGGAGGAGAGATTTGGTTAATCAAATGGCCCTTTACTATATCAATTGCAAAGAGAAATCAGTTCAATCTCCCAAGGTACATTATCAATGCTTCAATATTTCACTAAACTCAAGAAATTATGGGATGATTTAGCATGTTTAATGCCAATTCCTCAATGCACTTGTGGAGCAGCTAAAGCTGTCTTGGATATCACTGTGGCAAATCATCTGATGCAGTTCCTCATGGGTTTGGATGATTCTTTCGACAATATTGTTGATGGATCCTTTGCCTACTGTAAATAAAGTTTACTCCATAGTTTTAAGGGTGGAGAAACAGAGAGAGGTACATACATCATATGTTGAGACTACTGGATATAGTACTATGTTTATTAAATCACAGAATTTCAAGAAGGATGGAATAGTGAAGAACAATTTTAACAATTTTAAAAGGAAGGATGGAAAAAAGTTCGATGGCATTGTGACTACTGCAATTCTAATGGACATAGTGCAGATACGTGCTTCAAATTACTTGGATATCCTGATTGGTTTAAGAAGCTACCAGAACAGAAAGGAAAACTGTTGAATAAGAACACGGCACATATGGTTGAAACTCCTTTGGATCTCGCTGATGAGCATACTAAAACAAAGACCAGTGACTCCTCATCCTCCATTGCATATCTGATTCAACCAGGAGATTCCAAAATATATGAAGGGAAAATCTGTTGCAGAAGGTAACTTCACCAATATGGTACAGATGGCAGATTCAACAGGTGTTATTCCTCACTATGCCCAGAATTACATATTGAATGCACTTGATTTTATTGAACCTGGTACTTGGATTATAGACACGTGCATCAAACCATATGTGTGTGGATTAAAAATTGATTGATAAACTAATACCATTACATAAAACTACCCCTGTATTTTTATCAGATGGTTCTATAAAAATTGTATACCCATTGGAAATGTAACCTTGAACTCCAAACTTGTTCTCACAAATACACTATATTTGTCTAGCTTTAAATTCAACCCGTTGTCAGTAAATAAACTTGCCAAAACATTACACATCAAATTGACCTTTAGGCTTCAATCCCACCTATTGTGTCTTACAGGACCTGAAGACTGAACATGTTTTAGCAGTAGGCAAAGTGATAGGGAGCTTATACATTTTAGACAAACATTGTTTCTCTCCTAAGGTTTTAAGTTCTTTTAATAAACGGCATAGTGTAGATAGAACCTTGCAAGTTCATTCTCCTTTTTATTCCTCATGTACTAATTCCATCTTTGCTAATAAAGTAACATTTTCAAGCAAATTACAGTCTACTTGGCATAAGAGACTTGGACATGCTTCTTCTACTGTATTACAACATATACCACTGCCTTCACTTTCTGACATTAAAACTCGAGAATCTTGTGACATTTGTCATATGTCAAAACAACAGAGACTACCATTTCCCAAAAGTCAAACATATTCAGACCACATTTTTGAATTGATTCACTTGGACTTGTGGGGACCTCATAAACAACCTTCATTGACAGGAGCACGTTATTTTCTGACCATTGTTGATGATTTCAGTCGTGCAACCTGGATTTTCTTACTTCAATCTAAACACCAAACCTTAAACACCTTGGATTCTTTTTTCAAAATGGTTCAGACTCAGTTCTAGATTAAAAGCCAAAAGCTGAGAACATATAATGGATCTGAATTCATTAATTTGGGATGCCAACAACTATTCTCTAGTCTTGGTATTATACATCAAAGGTCATGTATCTACACAATGCAACAAAATGGTGCAGTAGAAAGTAAACACAAACATTTGTTGCAAATTGCACGATAACTCATGTTACAATCTTGTTTATCAAAAAAGGTTTTGGGGTGATTCTATACTAATTGCTGCGTACATCATCGATAGATTGCCCGTCCAATTTTAAACTGGAAGACACCTGATAAGAGTATTAGCAGTAGCAAGAAATGGTCTACCAAGAATAATAGGTATTTTGGAGTTCACATTCACATCAACTTTCAAATCTAGAACTAGGAAGTCAATAGGATAGTAAAACTTGTCTATTTGCACCAAAACATCTTCAACTACTCCTCTAAGTTTTATAGTGGATCGATCTGCCAATTGTAAAACTACGGATGTAGGTTTTATCTCACTTAGGCCTAGCAGTAGATAAATGGCATAAGGCATGAGGTTAACACTAGCTCCTAAGTCAAGAAGGGCTTGTACAAACTCACAACTCTCAATGATGCAAGAAATTGTTGGACAACCAGGATCCTTATATTTCAGTGGGACTATTTGTTCAATCACTGCACTCACTTGCTCAGTCAAGAAAGCAGTTTTCTTGACATGATGCTTCTTTTTCACAGTACACAAGTCTTTGAGGACTTTTTGCATATGTAGGAATTCGAGAAATCACATGTAAGAGGGGTAGATTGATTTTTACCTGCCTAAGGTGTTCTAAGATCTCATCATGTTGGCTATTAGCTTTCACATTAGGCTTTAGGGCTTGAGGAAATAGTGCTCTAGCTAGGTTCTCCACCACCTTATCACTAGGCTCACTCTCTTCAGAATTACTAGAGTCTTTATTTTTTTCTTCTGCTTCCCCAGGCTTAATGATTGGTTCTACAACCTTCCCAAATCGAGTGGTGATAGCATTTATCTCCTCAAGGTTGTTTTCTACACCTGATGTTTGAGCCATATGTTGTCCCTTAGGGTTAGGTTGAGGTTTAGCCGAAAATTTCTCACGTTCCTCTATTGCTAAGGCATTAGTCAATTTGGTTATATGGCTTTTCATTTCTTTACTCTCCTCAACAACTTGATTGATCATGGTTTCAAACTTCTGATTTGTTTTCCCCTGAACCTCCATAAAAGCATGTAGGGTGTCCTCTAAAGAATTCCTAGACGTTGAGGGTTGATGTGATGGTGTATTGAAAACTCTAGGTGGCTGAATAGGTTGTTGGTTATCAGATTTCCAGCTGAAATTAGGATGATTCCGCCACCCATGATTGTAGGTCTCAGAATATGGGGTATAAGGCTTTTTATACACACCTAAAGCATTACGGTGTTCATCATAAACCCTCTCATCTCAGCTAGAGCAAAACACTCTTGCACTGGATGATCAAGTCCACCACACACACCACACGATCCAAAAGACTCAACACGAGCAACAGTAGATGTATGCTTTGAACTACTGGTGCGTAGGTTCTCAATTTCTCTAGTCAGGGCTTCTACCTTAGCTCTAAGATTGTCTTCTTCCCTAAGATGATAGATGCCTACACTGGAAGGATTTCCTACGGCTCGTGACCTATTGGTGCTATCAGTGGCACTAGGGCCAGTCCAAGTGTGAGCTTTTTCTACTAGTTCATCTAAATATTCTATAACCTCATCAGGATCTTTCTGTAGGAAATCACCATTACACATCATTTCAATAAACTGGCACTATCTAGATGTTAACCCCTCATAGAAATAGCTCACAATGCGCCAACTCTCATAACCATGGTGTAGACAAAGAGCTTGAAGTTCTTTATACATTTCCCACGCTTGATATAAAGTTTCACTCTCCTTTTGGATAAAAGAAGACATTTGCTTTTTCAAAGCAGTAGTTTTGTGGTGGGGAAAGTATTTGCTAAAGAATACTTGAGTCATTTCAGTCCAAGTGCCAATCGACCGTGGTCTCAACGAATACATCCAACTTTTTGCTCTATCTTTAAGTGAAAAGGGGAAAAATTTAAGTTTGAATGTATCTGATGTACCATAGTGATTGTGGAAGGTCGCAACTACCTCCTCAAATTCACTAATATGCACGTATGGATTCTCATTGTCGAGTCCATGAAAAGTGAGAAGAAGTTGAATCATTCCCGGTTTAAGGTCCATACGTGGCATATTAGGTGGAAAAATAATGCATGATGGTATAGATATACGTGTGGGGTGCAAATAATCATACAAAGTTCTATACGGTGCATCATGCTCATTGTCAGACATCGTGTTATGTGATGTGGTGTTCGTGTCACTAGATATAGACTAAAAAACATGATTAAAAGGGAATTCAAACTCTATGTCAGGTCTGTTAGCAGATCTCCCTCTCTCTCCTCGATACCTGCTCATGAAATACAAGTAAAAGAAAATAGAGTGAAAATAATAAAAACATTAGAATGAAAATTACACTAACTAAAAATAAAAGTAAAGGAACGATGTCACCCTTTATAGTCGATCCCTTAGTATTTTGTACCGTCTCCCCGGTAACTGCTCCAAAATTTGATTACGCCCAAAGAATAACGCAGTAGTTGTTGTAGAAGAATATTTAAAGGATCAAAAATGCTGAATTGTTCTCTCAAATGTGTAATAAAATTCAATGTTGAAACGTGAAATTAAAATCAATAATTCGAAGCGATGAAGCGTCGGAATTCCCTCAATTGGATTGGATCAATCATATCAATTATTCATTTTTATAACACAATTAGAGGCTTTCAACCCCGACACTTTAATCGAAAGATATATCGTGAAAATCAATTTAATTTACAAATATAATCCTAGAATTTAGAGTTAAGACATATTCGCACAATTTTATTGGAACAAGATCAAAGATCGACCATATACATCAAGTATAAGGCAGTAATCAACCCGCCAATAAAGTGAAATTGAGATTAAAATTCAACAATTAGTTTAATCTAATGATAGAAGAAGCATGACTGGATCTATGAAATATAATAATTGTTAAACTAATCTCAACAATAAATAATTGAAATTGAAACTCAATAAATAGTTTGATTGAACAATCGAAAAAGTATGACTGAATCCATGAAAAATCTCGTAATCATGCAAAGAATGGTGTATGGGGCCTTCTCCATATATATTATGTTGTTAAGTATTTGTAAGAGTTGGAAATTAGATGAAAATCTTGTCCAAATTGATTTCCAAAAGAGTTCTAATCGAAAAGGGAAAGTTCCTTTCGCGCGCGGATTTTTTGTCTCTGCATAGCAGTCGGTAATTTGATTATAACTTTCTCTTCTGATATCCGATTTAGATGATTCAAGATACGTTGGAAAGATAACTCAAAGAGATACAACTTTGTTAGAAATATATCTTTTCCAATTCGGACTTTTACTATACCAAATGGGTCTCAATATTCGGCTAAAAATCTGGAATATATCTTGTGCGAATTGGAAATTGATTTTGATAATATTCCATTCCTTTTTTACTTCTAATTGCTTCCAATCGACCCTTAGCACTCTCGAACCTTCATCGTGAGTCCCGACATAATTTTTGAGTATTTGCACTTTATTCCGTGAACTTTCACTTTCTTCCATTCTGGTTATTTTTCACTTATTTCTCATTATTTCCGCCACATTCATCACTTGTCCTGCAAAACATGAATTGCATAAAATTAAACTATATTTCAACATATTAATCAACAATTGCTCATGTTTTGACAGTAAAATAAGTATGTAAAACGTACTTATCAACACCCTATGAATTTTTATACAACAAAACACAAAATTATATAATGTTGAAATCATTTGGTTGTCTTTTCTATGTTACAAACACACAACCTCAGAAAGACAAATTTAATTCCAGAGCCTATAAATGCATCTTTCTTGGATATGCTCCTGGTCAAAAGGCCGACAAAGCATATGACATTAATTCACACAAGACTTACATTTCAAGGGATATCAGTTTTTAAGAAGATCTTTTCCCTTACCATCGGATTTCACAAAAGGTTGATTCTCTATCGCCTTTACTATTATTCCTCTCACTGCAGATGCAAATGTTTCACCAACCTCCAATTCAGGGATAACTTATGTCTCATCATCTATCTCAAATTCCCCTAACTCTCATTCACATAGCATTCCTCCTACAAACTCATCTTCTATCACTATTCTAAGACAAAGTACTAAGATTAAGGAACCACCAAGTTGGCTTAATGATTTTGTTTCAAATGTGTTGCATTCTATTACTAAATCAATTGTTTCTACTTCTTCAATCTTAAGCACTGCTATACCAAATGATTGCCCTTCTATGCCTGCATTTTCTTTCTCTGCATCACATATGTCTTTTCTTGCAAATGTGTCTCATATCCAAGAACCATTTTCTTATAAACAAGCATGTGTTCATGAGGAATGCGTTAATGCTATGAACAAGGAACTTCTTTAGAAAATAATCATACTTGGGAACTCACAAGCTTACCCGAAGCTATTGGTTCAAAATGGGTATACAAGGTTAAGCTCAACTCTGATGGTAGCATGGATAAATTTAAGGTTCGGCTCGTAGCCAAAGGATACAACCAGGTAGTAGGCATTGATTATTTTGAAAGCTTTCACATGTTGCTAAGACTGTTACGGTAAGGATATTCTTAGCACTTGCAGCATCAAAATCATGGCTTGGATATTAATATTGCCTTCCTCCATGGCTTTTTAGATGAGGAAGTCTATATGCAACCTCCAGAAGGGTATTCTAAAGCCAAAACATGCCATATTTACAAATTGAAACGCTCCCTTTATGGCCTCAAGCAAGCCTCGAGACAATGGAATTATGAATTTACTACACATTTGCAGACCTTTGGGTTTAAACAATCAGCTCATGATAATTGCTTATTTGTCAAACGGTCCACCGCCTGTTTCCTTGCCCTGATTGTTTATGTGGATGATCTGCTCAATATGGGCACAAATGAGGATGATATTATTGCAACCAAACAATTCTTAGACTCTCAGTTTACAATTAAAGATCCTGGGTATGTGAAATACTTTCTTGGTTTGGAAATAGCAAGGTCTATTACTGGCACTTATATTCATCAAAGGAAATATGTTCTTGATATTCTTGAGGACACTGGACTTTCAGATGCAAGGCTACTCTTACTTCTTTACCTACAGGTTATAAATTCTAAGTTACTATGGGAGAGCCATTTCATCAACCTGATAGGTATCAGAGGCATATTGGGAGGTTACTCGATCTTGGATTTACAAGACCAGACATCACTTATGCAACTCAACAGCTTAGTCAATTTGTTTACAACCCGTGTCAATCTTATTGGCATGTTGCTATTCATGTACTTCATTATTTGAAGGGTTGTCCTGCAAAAGGATTGTTCTTTCCCGCAGACAATTCATTTCAGTTAACAGCATATTGTGATGCCGACTGGGCTTCATGCGTTGATACTCGCAAATCACTTATTGAGTATTGTATCTTCTTGGGATTTGCTTTGATCTCTTGGAAGACCAAGAAGCAACATACTGTATCCAAGTCCTCTGCCGAAGCTGAGTATCGAAGCATGGGGTCTACTGTAAGCGAATTACAATGGATTTCCTACTTGTTATGATTTTTGTCTTTCACCCTTACTTCTTATTCCCTTACTGTGTGACAATCAAGCAGCCCTACATATTACAGCCAATCCCGTCTTCTATAAAAGGACAAAACACTTGGAAATTGACTGTCAAATAGTGAGGGACAAATTCAAGCAAGGATTCATTCATCCTCAACACATTTCCACTAAGCAATAGCTTGCGAACATGTTTACTAATGCTCTTCCTGCTCCTACATTTTGTACTTTTCTATCCAAGTTGGGCTTATGTGACTTTCATCAAGCTCCAACTTGAGGGGGGATGAAGAAATAATATCCATATTCTTCTTATTACAATTAATTTCTGATTGTAGTTGATAGTCAGTTGGTTGATGTTAGTTAATTGTTATAAAGTTATTACAACAAATTGGTTATTTACTCCAATGTAATTAGCTAGGAGTGAGTGCCATTTGTGTATAAGTATACTTTCATTTTCATTCAATAAATTTGAGAAGTTATTCTTCCTCATAAAACATTTAAGCCATATCATACATTTATGCTATACTCAGCAGAATTATGGCTTGATTTCTTCAATATACCGTACCAGCATGTTGGCCACACTGCGTCATAGATAGCGACACAAGCGAGACTGATTACACCCAAAGAATAACGTGGTAGTTGTACAGTTTTGGAGTGTCGTATCCACAGGGAGATGGAAGAATATTTAAAGGATCAAAAAGGCTGAATTGTTTTCTCAAATGTGTAATAAAATTTAATGTTGAAACGTGAAATTAAAATCAATAATTCGAAACGGTGAAGCGTCGGAATTCCCTCAATTGGATTAAATCAATCATATCGATTATTCATTTTTATAACACAATTAGAGGCTTTCATCCCGACACTCTAATTGGAAGATATATCATGAAAATCAATTTAATTTACAAATGTATTCCTAAAATTTAGAGTTAAGACATATTCGCACAATTTTATTGGAACAAGATCAAAGATCGACCATATAAATCAAGTATAAGGCAGTAATCAATCCGCCAATAAAGTGAAATTGAGATTAAAATTCAACAATTAGTTTAATCTAACGATAGAAGAAGCACGATTGGATCTATGAATGATATAATAATTGTTAAACCAATCTCAACAATAAATAATTGAAATTGAAACTCAATAAATAGTTTGATTGAACAATCGAAAAAGTATGGCTGAATCCATTTTAATATAAATTCAAGAGAATGAAAATCTAAATTCTAACATTGTTTGACAATGAAAAGATCAAATTAAATGAATAAAAGACATGAAATCACCAATTCCAATCGAGTTCCTTCGTAGCTTCACCAAGGGTTTTAGTTCTTCATGAGTTTCTTGAGCCAAAGAGGAGAAGAATTGTGTATGGGAGCCTCTTTCATATGTATTCTGCTGTTAAGTATTTGTAAGAGTCGGAAATTGGATGAAAATCACGTCCAAATTGGTTTCCAAAAGAGTTCTAATCGAATAAGAAAAGTCGTTTTCGCGAGCGAATTTTTTGTCTCTGCACAGCAGTCAGTAATTTAGTTATAACTTTCTCTTCTAATATCCAATTTAGATGATTCAAGATGTGTTGGAAAGATAATTCGAAAAGCTACAATTTTGTTAGATATAGCTCTTTTCCAATTCAGACTTTTATTATGCCAAAAATGGGTTACAATTTTCGGCTAAAAATCTGGAATATATCTTGTGCGAATTGGAAATTAATTTTGATAATATTCCATTCCTTTTTGATTTCTAATTGCTTCCAATCGACCCTTAGCACTCTCGAACCTTCATCGTGAGTCCCGACATAATTTTTGAATATTTGTACTTTAGTCCCTGAACTTTCACTTTCTTCCATTCTGGTTATTTTTCACTTGTTTCTCCTTATTTCGGCTACATTCATCACTTGTCCTACAAAACATGAATTGCATAGAATTAAATTATATTCCAACATATTAATCAACAATTGCTCATATTTTGACAGTAAAATAAGTATGTAAAACGTACTTATCAGAGACCCATTTCAATGTAAGTATAGTTTCGAGCAAATTCGACACCTACTTTAGTGCAAAAAGCTTTCCATGAATGGTTTTCACTGTAAAAAAATTTGGGTTCTCATCGACTATTGTTTCATTCTCTCCAGTTTGGAAGGTAACGAACCGATCATTTTAGTGGGATTGTTTAGAGCTCGGCCCCTGACCCTACCCCTACCCCTACCCCATTTCTTTGGCATTAATAAAAGTGTCTAATTTGTTCTTCAAGCTCCACCCCAAGGTGGAGAAAACGGATGGTGGAGAGAGAGAGAGAGAGAGAGAGAGAGAGAGAGTTGTGTAGTACATTCTAGTCTTAGAGCCTGTTTGGTATGGATTTTGATTTTCTACAGTAAATCAATTCTCATTTTCAACCACACATTTTTCAGTAAAATAATATTTTCTATCACATCAATAATTTTTTCTTCTTTTTCAACGACACATTTCCCATCATATCACTATTCAAAAATCAATTCTTCCCCCAAAAATCTCTACCAAACACACTCTTAATAGTTTACTTAATTTAGGGTTATATTTGTAAATTAGTTCTGTGTATTTATAAAAAATGTGTTTTAAATGGGGTGTATTTTTAGTGTGTGTTTGGTAGAGATTTTTTGGGGGAAGAATTGATTTTGAATAGTGATATGATGGGAAATGTGTGGTTGAAAAAGAAGATAAGATTATTGATGTGATAGAAAATATTATTTTATTGAAAAATGTGTGGTTAAAAATGAGAATTGATTTACTGTTGAAAATGAGAATTAGTACCAAACATAGCCTTAATGTAGTTTGAAAATTAAAAAATGAGGTGGTAATATAATAATTACCCAAAAATTGATATTTTGAATGGTGATTTTTGGAGAATATGTGAATAAAAAATAAAAAAACAAATTTAGATTTACGTGAAAAATATTTTATTGTATGAATATATTATCGAAAATGAGCTCGAAAAATAAATTAAAGTAAATTAAGTCCTCGTTGGATCCCATTATCTTAAAACTCATATTTTTTCTCAAACTTATTTCAATTATATATTCTTATAATAAAATATATTGTACATGAACCTAATTTTTTTTTTACCTTTTAATCGCATATTTTTTTAAAATTCACTATTGTAAAATGTATCTTCAACAAAAAAAAAAGGGGGGACTCAAAAACATGCTAATACAGCGCCTAAGAAGAGTCAAACAGGGTTAAATTGGCTCTGCCCACGGCGTTGAAAAGGCCAAAAAAACATGCTAAAGAGCACCATATAGCGCCTAAGAAGAGTCGAACAGGGTTAAAGTCACGGCGTTGAAAAGGCCAAAAAACATGCTAAAGGGCACCCAACCCACGCCTAAGAAGAGTCGAACAGGGTTAAATTGCTTCTGCTCACGGCGTTGAAAAGGGGGAAAAAAAAAAAAAAAAGGGAAAAGAGGACGAAAATAAGGTGGAGAAAATAATCAGAGAGAAACGGAGAAGACGACAAGATGAAGCACATTTTCAAGAAGCTTCACCACCATCCCAACCGTTCCAACGAGATCCCGCAGGCAGCAGCACCACCACCACAATCTCCGCCTTCCGCTGCCTCCGACAACCGTGCCTCTCCTTTAACCACCACCCCCTCCGCCGCTGCCACCAGTACTAGCGGTGACACTAGCAACAATAATAACAACAGAAATAGTAATAATAATACGGGCACTAGTAATCGGCAGCAGCAGCAACAGCAGGACTATTATGCATCGGAGGAGGAGTACCAGGTGCAGCTGGCCTTGGCTTTGAGCGTGTCCTCTTCGGATCGGAACTCTGCCCCGGATAATGACCCGACCCGGTCCTCCCTCTTTCGCAGTGATGATTTGGACCTCGCTGCTGCTGACTTGTTGTCTCGCCACTATTGGGTTAGTTCAGTTTACCAATAATATTATCCATTTTGTGCACTACAATTTGTGGGTTTCTGCTAAATACTTCACCATTATTGTATTCCACAAGGCTGAAGCAAAAGAATTGGAATGGCATTTGCAGCAAATATGCAAACTCCAACTATGTATGTCGTGTAGTACATGCCTTCTTTGACTTGATTTTACATAATGGACCCCCAAAAGAGAAGCAACCGTACTGAAGGCACAAAAATTCTCATTAAGGGACTTGTTACTTGTATCTACTTCATCTGAGTTGGTTTTGTGCATTGCAACCATTACTTAAGAGTATTAGATGAGAAAATCTCTTAAAATTCCAGTCCTTTTGAATGAAAGGAAGTGATTTGGAATCTTCTATTTGTAGGCTAGTAATAGAAAGTTGGACTAAAATTGTCTTTCTTCCAACTTTTCAATTTGATATTTGGATAGGAATGTATATAGAGCTCAAACTTGTGATCCCAAATAATTAGCATATATATTTTGTTAAATATATAAAAAAGTTTATACTCCTACCCGCGCCAGTGTCACAGAAATGCAAT
The DNA here is from genome assembly GCA_035079005.1 of Fraxinus americana. Taxonomy (NCBI): domain Eukaryota; kingdom Viridiplantae; phylum Streptophyta; class Magnoliopsida; order Lamiales; family Oleaceae; genus Fraxinus; species Fraxinus americana. Next base: position 15,405,854 of record CM068719.1, on the reverse strand, counting down.
TGTGTAATACCTTCAGGTTCCTTACATAGCTTTTATAACATATATAGCAGAGATGTAGAATTCCTGCTAATTTTATATACTCTACTTGTTCTGTAGATTAGGGCATAAATTTATTCTTCAGGCATGCTAGTGCATCTGGTGTAGCAGTTTTTTGAGTTTCTTTTATGTCGTTGAATTTGAAGATTGCTTTTTTTTTTTTCCTTATATTTCTCTGGTCTTGCGCGAACATGCCATCAAATGGGAAGCATAATGCTTTTTATTCGTTTAACATAGGTGTTGTATGTTTTCCATTCTTTTACCTTGCCAGGATTACAGTGTTGTTGACTTTGAGGAAAGAGTTGTGGATGGCTTCTATGATGTATATAGCCTCTCCACAGATCAAGCATTTCGAGGGAACATGCCATCTCTCAAAGATCTTGAAAGTAACAACGGGGAGTCTGACTTTGAGGTTGTCATAGTTAACAGGAAAATAGATCCTGCTTTGGTGGAGTTGATGCAGATAGCACACTGTATTGCATTAGACTGCCCTAATGCTGAGATTAGTCTACTTGTACAGAGACTAGCTGAACTTGTTACAGAACACCTGGGTGGGCCAGTACGGGATGCTAATATAATGTTGGAAAAATGGCTGGAGAGAAGTATGGAATTGAGGACGTCTCTTCATACCACGGTGCTGCCAATTGGGTCCCTGAAAATTGGTCTTTCTCGCCACCGTGCACTGCTTTTTAAGGTAGGATCTGTGGTAGGTATAAAATATTAGTTTTGAATCTTTTCTTGTAGACTTTTCAAGACTAGAGATAAATATGACCTTGTTTGCACATGCTTTTCTCTCAGAGAACTAACGTGTTACCTTTTTTGATCTTCTGAAGATGTAATTGAATGATATTCTAGGATATTCAACCATTCAACAAATTAAGTTCTGTGCACATTGTCTTCTTAAGTTCTAAATATGCTCAAGCTTCTTGATATTATTGAAATGTCTTTTGCAGAATTCAATTTGCTCATTACAGCTCTGTTTATAATCGATTTGCTTGCTTTAATCCAGGTATTAGCTGACAGTGTTGGAATACCTTGTAGACTTGTGAAGGGTAGCCATTACACTGGTGTTGAGGATGATGCAGTCAACATTATCAAGCTACCAAATGACAGGTAATATGGGAACATGGTGAATAATATTCTTCTTCCATTCAGGAGTGATTTTTGTACTTTGGAGATAGTGGTTTGAATCTCTTCCCATCACCCGCCTGCTCTGTAGCACAAATACTTCAATTAGGGTAGCGTATCCGTGTCCGATATCGACACTTCTCGGATACTCTATCGTATTCATTTTTCTTTTTATATTAGAAATATTATATATTGTTAATTCAAAGTTATTAGCATGTAACAAATATGTACTTATGTTTAAAAGATTTCAATAAGAAAAATTAATAATAAGTATAAAATTAAATTAGTATAAATGAAGACTTTAATCAACGTATCGTGTCTGGACTTTTTTTTAAAAATTGTGTCCGTACACACACACGTATCCGTATCGGTGCATCATAGCCTGCCAGGGTCCTGCTCATTAATTACGAATCTTTGTGCTTAGCTGCTTGCGACTTCCCTAATTTGAATGAAGCAGACTGGTTATATATACTTTGATAGTTTCCATATCGTTGCATCATAGCCTGCCAGGTCCTGCTCATTAATTACGAATCTTTGTGCTTAGTTGCTTGCGACTTCCCTAATTTGAATGAAGCAGACTGATTATATATACTTTGATAGTTGAATCTGCACAAATTTAAATTTATGCATATGTAGTTGTCATTGGGCCATATATGATACAAACTATGAAGTTGCTGGAATATATTTTTAAACTTCTAATGATAACCCTTCCTACGGTTTTTGAAGATCCATGTGAATAAATTAATAGTATACTCATCCAGTTGCTGGAATGCCAACAGCCAACTTCGTTTGCTTTCTATGTAGTTGAATCTGCATAAATTTAAATTTATGCATATGTAGTTTTCATTGGGCCATATGAAGTTGCTGGAATATATTTTTAAACTTCTAATGATAACCCTTCTTATGATTTTTGAAGATCCATGTGAATAAATTAAAAGTATACTCATCTAGTTGCTGGAATGCCAACAGCCAACTTTTTTTGCTTTGTATGAAGAGGGCAAACATTGCTACAGACCATAGCACATTCTTAGTTATGTAGAATTGAATGAAACACATTTGATGTGGTATTAGATTGAGGAGTTGTAGAGAAATTAGAGAATTTACTCCCTCCGTCCCATAAAGATAGTCTTTTTTTTTTTTTTGGTCTGTCCTAAATTATAGTCTTGTTTCTTATTTGAGGGTGTAGTTAATATATTAGTTTCTAAATATGCCCCTATTTGATATGCTTTGTTATCATAAATATAAGTCATTCCATTATTCAATTGTAGTTGGAACAATAAATTAAAAACCAAAAAGCCATTTCATCTTCCATGACATTTATTTATTCGTATTTGTATTGGATGATTTTGGAATGTTAATTACCTTGATTCTTGCATTAAACAATTATTAGTACCAAGAATAGTTAAATTACCTTGAATACTAATGACATTAATGTAGGGGTATATTAGGAAAAATGATCGTAAAATTTATTATTTCAACTATATTAGCTAAATTTTCTTAATCTTATGAAAAAAGGAAATAGAACTATCTTTATGGGATAGTGGGAGTATATATTTGCTGACAGGGACGCATCCATGATTATGGTTCAGCGGGGGCTGAGATAGAATTATATAAAAAATAATTTTAAATTAGACAACGATAATATTAAATTAGACCAACTTGCTCAACTTCCACAGATGGACTAGATTCAATGGAAGAGATCTCATTTTAAGAATTCCCTCCATTCCAAACTATTCTAATGCCCAACTACTCACTTTATCAATGCAACAGCTCTACTTAATAAATGAAATAACTACCCATATTTAATGAAATAAAATCTCTTTATATGAAGCAAAATTTTTTATATAGTGCAGTAATTCTTCAATTTCTAGTTCGTTGTTGAGACTGCCTTGATTATGATAAATTGAGTAAAAATAGAATGTTGAAGCACTAAAAATGACATTTATCATCTTGGAGTACCTAATTTCACTTTAACTAGATCAAATAATCTCAAAATTCGAAATTTCCAGCTCATTAAGCATTAACTAACTAAAAATTCTTAGTCAGTGCACATAATCTTCTCCTCGCAAGTCGCAACATTTAAGCCTCCATTTCACTACTATTCAACTACTGTAACACGCATGAGGAAACACATCGGAATTTTGCAGAGAAAATTTTCAGGCTTGATATTTATATGATTTGATTTTGGGATGTGATGAAATTATATAAGCATAAATAACTATCAAAACATAACCAACAAGATTAAGAAAGAGAGATGGATTACAAATTTTTGCTTCTTCAATATGTTCTTTCAAAATAGAATTTGGAATCACCGGGGATTCGCAAAATCGCTGGGTTTGAGAATTAGGGAAACGGAAGTACGATTAAGTGGGAAATTGGAATTATGTTGGCCTTTTTTCATGTGAAAGACTTAAGATTGCTGGATTTGGGTTAAAAATTATGGGCTACTATTACGTAGGTTTTTTTTTTTTTTTTTCTCTCTATTTCAAAAATCAAGGGTTCAGTGGGGCCAATTGCCCCCACTGGGCCTTAATGGGTCCGCCCCTGTTTGCAGATGCTACACAATCATTGCCACATGTTGCAATCTCTGTAAGTTGTAACTTGTGGGAAAAAAATTGGATCCTTGGAACAAAATCCTGCTTCATATTTTCGTTTCTCCCACAAACACTTGAAATTTATTTGACCTGTCTCATGTTCTTTCCTGTTCTGCATGATCTATGATACATGGATTTGGAGCTGGTATGATTTAGCCGGATACCAAATACCATTTTTATTCTAATTTTGATTTATTTTGATTAGGTTAGAGTAGTACTGTAAAGGTAATGTTGCTTCCAATATTGGGTGCTTGCAAAACATGTATGAGCAGACGAGAATTCCTAATATTATATGAAATGAGAAGTATATGTGATCAAATAACTATAAGCGACTTTGAATAATTCTACAGGGTTACAGGAGACTACATAATCGGTATTGATTCATATGAGAATATTGTGTCCTGCAGATTTCGTTGTAACTTGTAAAGATTCAGGCTTGTCTAGATATTCTGTAATTTCAATAAATAATAATTTAGTAGAATAGAGTACAATTACTTCATAGGGATGCTGGAACTGCGGATAATTTAAGTATGCTTCTGGAATGGGTGGAGAATTTCCAATATTAGATCTCCTTCCGTCCCATTGTTAACAACTCATCTGTGGTGGAGAATTTCCAATATTAGATCTCCTTCCGTCCCATTGTTAGCAACTCGGGCGCTCTGTTTTACTTATGATAGGAATTTTGTACTTTTCAGCATTTTTAATTGAGATTTTAAAATATAGCTAGTACTTTGTGCTCTTTCGAGAATAAAGTTTTGACTTTTCATAATCAGTTTCGAAAGACGGACTTTAATAACGGGATGGAGGGATTAATTTGGAGCATGGACTGATAGTAGTATAAGGCTGGTGACCCTAGCGACCAATCCCACTCCCCTCAACCAACCAACCTACAAAAATGAAAATAAGAAAATAATAAAATAAAATTTTCCAACGTATACTGCAAGCTTTCTTATGCTAGGATCATAGTGAAGTAAAGGATTGTTCTGTCCCCAACCCCAATTATGTACATCTTCCATATATACTGCAAGCTTTCATTTTATATACTCAGATCATAGTTAAGTAAATGATTATTCTGTCCCCAGTACCAATTGTGTACTCTCCCTCATCTGTAAGACCCTAGTATCTCGTCTTTATGACTCGAGCTCTATATGGCAGTTGGTAGTAGATCTGTAAACTGTAATTGTATATATTAATCTAGCGGTTGCTGGTTGGCCTACAATATTAATATGCTAGCTTCCGTAAAACAGAGACTTTTCTTACTGGAGGCTGGAGCCATAACATCCTTAAGACAGAATGTGAGAGAAGTTCTATATCGCTTTGACAAACACCATTAAGGTGTAGTTTTCAAATGCACACAGAAATAGACCTGATAATGGAGGAAATTTGCGCGGACATAATTCTTTCCTTTCATTCATAAGACAGTGTTTAGCCGTATTGAACTTTCATTCATAAGACAGTGTTTAGCCTTATTGAAATTCTGTTTTGATGTGTACTTTGAATGTTGGGTAAACCTCATACTTTTGAATTGAATTATTGAGAATATGTTCTATTTTTGATTTTTAAAAGAAATAGTTTATCAATTATAGAGAACTAAAGGATGAGGCACGTTGTCCTCTGATAACGAATACTGCAGTTAATCTCATTAGGAACCGAAAAGAGGCTCCCAACCTCACTGAAGTGCTATGCTGGTATATAGAATGACACGGATTCAAGAAAATTGCTCAATCTCACAATAGATTCATGTAAATTGATTCTTAAAAGTTCTAGAGCTCCTATGTAGCCAAAGGCACTGTGACAGAAAACTAGTTATTTTTACAGTCTCTTTCTTTCAATCTCTAACCAAAACCCCCCAATTTCAATTTTAAGAAACTCCTCCGAAGTAGCCAGCATAACGTAAAGTTCTCTCAAATTTGAAACAATGTACTCAGCGGGTATCTGGTGCTAGCACAAGGAAAAAATAAGTGGACGTAATTCTCACTTTGCCTTCTGCAAATCATGGACACATTGGGAGAAAGGAAATTCCATGGTCTGGGTACAGATGTAAACCATTAGTATTCTGCCTCTCAAATATCAAACTCTTTCACTTTCGAGGGAATTTTTATTTCGGGCTAACGGTAAAGGGATTATGTTACTTCATGTGTGAGGTAAGAAATAAATGTTTTGCATGTACAAATACAGAGCTCTCTGGAGACAAACATCGAGAATTTGCGAAGGGAGGTGAATAATAACTGATTGATAAGTTTAGAAGAAGTAAATACGCTGTTTCTCCATCATTTGAAGTTTTGAAGGAACAGGAGCTTAATGAGATTGAATTTTTTTCCTATAATATTGAAATCAGAAATTGCAGCATGATATAGCAAAGAAGAATAATTTAGGGTATACTTATCAAAAGATGGATAACCTAGCTACAAATCTTCCCAGAACTGAAGATGAAAACCACTCTGAACTTTGAAGGTAATAAGAGGAAAAATGTTGAGTATACCTGAGAGATGAATTTCCAAGACTAGTGGTTGGGATGCTGGCTTCAATTCTAGCATCCCACCCATATAATTGAGACCATTCACGCTCTTAGTTATTTTGTGCCAAAGATTCAGATTCCACAATAAACTGCAACAGCCACTGGATAACAAGGTTGTGTTTCTAAACGCCAAATTTCCCATTCTTAATCATCTTAAAGCATTGGGTTTGCGAACCATCTATCAGTTTACCAAATTGTTCCTTCAACATCTCTGTTCCGCTCCACATGAAATCTCTCGTGGTTCACCTAACATCCTAGGTGATTAGTTTAGGCATTCTAAGATGAGTAATAAATGGGTATGGTAGTGAGGAAAGACCGAATCAAAGCAATCCTTCCTACTAAAGAAAAATGTATGCTCCTTTTCATCCCTCCAATGTATGGTGCCTTGTGCATGGATAACAATTTTTGTCAAGTACAACTGGTATGGTTTCACAGTTTGCATATCAGCTAGTTTTAATGAAAGTTCTTATGGATTATAATCACCTATTCTCATCAATAATTAATTCTAATTCCAGAAAGAAGTTCCCGCACCTGGTTGTACATATCTCCTGTTCCACTTTTCTCTGTTTATCAGTACAAGAATGAGTTGTACATTACATAGATAAGCTCACTTTTCTCGTAGAACTAAGGTTATTTTGAAGCAAAACTCATTTTGGAAAGAATGTTCTTTACTTACTGGGTTTCAGTTTTTTTTTACTCTTCCAAAATTTTACACAATTTAATTTATCTTCTAAATGTTTCCTGGTGTTGGTTTGACATTTTGAACTTACTTCTCTTCACATGTAAATATTTATACGCTCATGATTTTGTTTGTGTATTCCGTAAATGGATGTGTGTTTCATATTTCTCTACATGTCAAAATCTAAAATCAATTTCATTTCTTCAGCGAATGCTTGGTTGATCTCATGGGAGCTCCGGGGACTCAAATCCCAGTTGATGTTCTGAGTGCAAAGGATGCTCCATTCGAGTCGTACAATCCAAAATTAAACATTCTTCCCCGTCTTCTGACGACTAAAGATACCAATAGTTCTTCCACACAACCTGATCAGAGTTCTTTTGCTGGACATAATTTGTTTCCAGGGACAAAATCTACAAAGACAGAAGCACTGCCGTTACTTTTAGATCCTAATGCAAATAATGGAGTTGGGTCTTCTGGAACTAATAATGAAGGGCTTGCTGCTAACCAATTGGATCATAGCCCCTTGTTGGCGATTGGGACTTCTTTGTACAGGGGGGGTCGTGGACCCAATGCAGTTGGTGATGACTTGAGAATAAATGTAAATGTGGTTCCATGCAGTCAGCATGGTGCAGAAGACCCAAAAAATCTTTTTTCAGATCTTAATCCATTCAAAATAAAAGGTTCTCGAAATGCTATGGCTCAGAATATTCCTATAAATAAAGTTGATGAACTGCAACGGAGAAAAAATAACCTCGTCAGTGGTCGGCCTCCTGTACCCTTGATGTGGAAGAATCGTCATGCTTGCAATGAGGTCCCAAACAAAAAGGAATATAATTTTGTGGATGGTTTATTTCCGAAGAACAGTCAGGAGTTTAGTAGTTATAGGGTATCATCAGTTGCATCTAGCATCCCTACTGCTACTGAAAAGGCTTCCTCTAGCACCTACAAGTTACCTGAGAAGTCATATAATAATTATGGAGATAATAGTGACTGTATTTTGTTTGATAACAATTCGACAACGGAATCAGGTGAAAGTAAATTCAGTCACTTGTCCCCAGGGGAAGATTTTAGCAACAATCATATGGAAATATATCAGGGCGCTTATGGGAACATGATGCAAAGTAACGAACCTGATATTACGAATGACCACTTGACGAATATCACCAGGCTGCATGACCATGAACAGAACATACAAGGCAGCTTTAATTTGAAACTGAAGGACACAGAAAGTGCCGGCCCTTCACTTGATTTAGCTCCTAGTCACATGGATCCAGTGATTGATGATGTTGGTGAATGTGAAATTCCTTGGGAGGATCTTGTTATTGGTGAAAGAATTGGACTAGGTAGCACCTACACCTTCTTGTTTTACGCTTCAATTGTTTTTATTCATGCTTAAATTTCCTCACCATGGTATGCTTTCTCTTAGTATATGTTATTAGAGAACTTGCTTTATATGATGAATCATATAAGCTTATTCTTGGCATGAAATATGTTTTTGTGCTCACTGATGACCATTGATCCCTTTCTCTCCCCTTTTCTGAGACCGAAGCTTCTAGCAAACCTTTTTTTTTTCCTCAGAAATTGTTATCTGGGAGTTACTTATGTCTATTGTTATATCTTCCCCTATATCTTATAGTTATGTAACCTGTGTTTACAGGTTCATATGGAGAGGTCTACCATGCTGATTGGAATGGCATTGTAAGTGGTTCTCACAGTTTTTCCACTCAAATTCATGAGGAAACTGATTAAGATATTGTGTGAATAGAATCTATTAGAATAATTTGGACATACCATTTGTTGGAACTGTTTACTTCCCCAAGTTGAATGAATTTTGAAAATATTTTATTGTAGAAAAGTAAGGTTATTTGGTTGACACCTGACTTTTCTGCTGTGAATCTTTTACATTTGCAATATTTGAATTTTCTGTTACACACGTGCAGTAGGGATTTAATTTTCTGAAGCAATTTGTACTATTTTACTTCCTCTGCTACCCTAATTTAAGCCACGAATAAAGAAAAATCTTTGTAAACAACTCAAGGATTTACATAGGTGATCTAGAATTAGGTCAGCCTTGACTTGCATTCAAAAGTGCCGAATCAACAGGCGCATTTGGGTCCACTTATGTCATGAATGGAAAGTTATATGTCACAGATTCTTTTATGATGATAGTTTTCAGCTAAAAAGCACCGACACGGACATGAGTACGCGTCGGACACGTCGATACGCGATTTTTCGAAAAAACTCCGACACGAGACATCGTCGACACATTGATTAAAATATGTATTTTTTTTATTTTATTAATTTTTTGAAGTGAATTTTTGAGATTTTTCTTGCAATTTTCATGTAGTTTTCATTGGGGATAAAATAGTAAATTAAAATGGTAAAAAGTATATTTCCATATAGTACTTCTCTATTGTTTTTGAATTAAGGTAAAAAAGTAATTCAATTGTTTTTTACATTATAATCCATCACAGAGAGACCTTTCTCTTCATTTTTCCTTCAATAACATAGGGTTTACTATTCTAGTCTTCTACAGCCGCCACTTACCGTCTTCTGGTCTTCCTCAGCCGCTGACTGAATTTTCTTTCTCAAACTGACTCATAAGTTGTTACTTGAATTTTTAGCTGCCTTCTTCAGTTCTCTTCACACAAGACACGCCACAAGGGCCTCCGACATGAGTCGTCAACATGTCGGAGATATACCGGTGTCCGATATGTGACATACACCGATATGCTAGCGCCGGCTGTGTGTCTGTGCTTCCCAGGTTTTCAGCTGATTATGATTTAGAATTTACTTTCGACTTGATAATGTCTTCTAAATTGAAATAAGGAGGTTCCCGATAAATTACACAAGTAAGCAATTGTGATGAATAGATCTTTTATACTTCTAATTCTCATTCTTGAATTATTTCCATTGTGTAAGTTCTCAATTGTTTCCATAAGAAGGCTTGTGGCTTGGTTATCTCAAAATTTCACTTCCTGTTGGGTCTTTCAAGATAGTATTCTTTTGTTTGACCCAGTGTTCTAAAATGCGTAATGCGTTGCGAAGCGTCGAGGTCGAGAATCAAGAATCACAAGATTAAGCGTGTCAATGCGGAGAATAGGCGTCATAATGCGTTTCGTACTTTTAATGTAATTTTAAGTATAATAAATAGATTTTTATATTAAAAAAATAATTTTTTTATATAAAAATAAACATACACATGATTGGACAATAAGTAGTAAGTGGAGGATTTTCTTAAGGTCTTGCTCTTGCACAACTAAATTCATTGAGGCCCAAATGGGTTTGCCAATTCGCGTTTAATCGCGCATAATCGCGTTTAAACGCGCATAATCGCGTTTAATCTCGCATTGTAACGCCTAGGCACGCCTAAGCGGTCAACAAAAAAGTTTGACCGCATTTTTATGCGCATATCACATATTCGACGCGTTTTTAACGCGCTCCGCGCCTAGGCGCGCCTAAACGGCGCGTTTTGGAGCATTTTAGAACACTGGTTTGACCCAACTAGTCTGGTGCGGAAGCGTTTAGAAATGCTTGTAATAAGAATTGAAAATAAGAATTATATTGGAATAATCTTGCTTTGTATTGATATATGATTGATTGATTAAAAAGTGTACAATACCCCTATATTTATAGGTCAAATTATCCCTAATTCTATTAATAAAAGGAAATTAAAATAAGGAAACTAAATTCTTAAAGAAAATAAACTAATCCTAATCTAAATAAAATTTAAGAATAAACCTATTACAATTAGAAAAGGAAATTAGAAAAGATAATTTAAAAAAGACACTCCTAGATAAAGTGAAACTATCAATTGTAGTAGTTGTGATGTACTACATCAATGCCCTCCACTTGAATAAAACTCGCCCTTGAGTTTTGTGGGTGTAAGGAAAACTCATCTGGAGAAAAGTATTCGAAGATATCAGCAACATTGAAAGTATTAGAAATGTTCATATCAGCGGGAAGGTCAACTTTGTAAGCATTATCACCAATCTTTTGAAGAATGCGAAAATGACCAATCTTCTTATCTTTAAGCTTATTGTAAGTGCCAACAGGAAAACGATTTTTGCGGAGATGGATCATCACCAAATCACCTTCGTTGAACAGCTTAAGGCGTCGATGTTGATCTGCAGCAGTCTTGTAACGAATATTAACATCTTCTAAATTTTGTTTTATTTCGTGATGAATTCTTTGAATACGTTTAGCAAACTCTTCTGCATTAGAATTGTCATTCGAAAGTCGAATGAAATCTATTGTATGTCTTGGAACACTAGTGTAAACGACTTCAAATGGATTCTTCTTGGTGGATCGATTAAGCATACTATTAAAAGCAAATCCAATCTGTGGAAGGGCAACATCCCACTGTTTTGGTTTATCTTCACTGACTGCTCGAATCATATTGCCAAGAGTTTGATTAGCCACCTCTGTTTGTCCATTCGTTTGTGGATGACTCGCGCTACTAAACTTTAAAGAAGTGTCAAATATTTTCCACAATGTCCTCCAAAAGTGACTTAGAAACTTGACATCTCTATCAGAAGTTATAGAATGAGGAATGCCGTGTAAGCGAACGATCTCACGAAAAAATAAATTTGCCACGTAAGAAGCATCTGCAGTTTTCTTACAAGGAAGGAAGTGAGCCATTTTCGAAAATCGATCAATTACAACCAAAACAGAATCAACTCCTCGTTGAGTTCGTGGAAGGCCGAGAACAAAATCCATAGTGAGGTCTTGCCATATTGTTTCTGGAACAGGTAATGGGGTATAGAGTCCAGTATTTTGAGCTTGTCCCTTAGCTTTCTGAAATATTGGACAACGCTGAACAAAACGACCAATGTCTCTTTTTAGTTGGGGCCAATAAAATCTTTCTTCAACCAAGCTGATTGTTTTATCTCGACCAACATGTCCTCCTAATCCGCTTGCATGCAATTCTCGAATCAAGTGCTCACGCAAAGAAGAACGAGGAATGCATAATTGCGTTCCTTTAAATAAGAATCCTTCATGAAGTAGGTAATCGGGTATAAATTCTCTATTACTGCATCGAGTCCATATATTGCCAAAATCCTTATCAGTTGCATAAAGTTCCTTTAAACAATCGAACCCAACTACTTCTGTACTAATTGTAGCTAAAAGAGATGCTCGTCGATTTAAAGCGTTTGCTACTTTATTCTGTTGGCCTGATTTATACTTTATAGCAAAAGTGAATTTCTGTAAAAAGGTGATCCACCAAGCGTGCATTCGATTCATTGTTTTTTGAGAATTGATAAATTTCAAAGCTTGATGATCCGTAAATAACACAAATTCTCATTGTATCAAGTAATGTTCCCAATGCTTTAAAGCCCGAACAACGGCATAAAATTCTAACTCATAAGTAGTCCACTTTTGCCGAGACTCACTAACCTTTTCACTGAAAAATTCGACTGGGCGACCTTGAGATAATATTGCTCCAATTCCCATAACTGAAGCATCACAATCAACTTCAAATACTTTTTCGAAGTTAGGTAGTGCTAACACCGGTGTAGTGCATAACTTGATTTTTATTGCCTCAAAACTATTTTCTTGCTCTTTACCCTATTGAAATTGACCATTTTTCAAGCAATCGGTAATAGGTGCCATGATTGCACTGAATCTTCGAATGAAACGCCTATAAAAAGTTGCTAGTCCACGAAAGTTTTGAACTTCTCTTACAGTTTTAGGAGTTAGCCATTTGCGTATTGCTTTCACCTTTGTTTCATCAACCTGGATACCATCTTTTCCCACCATAAAGCCAATAAATAAAAGTTGATTAGTCATAAATATGCATTTTTTGAGATTGATATACAATTTATTATCTCGCAGGACGAAGAGAACTTCTTTAAGATGTGACAAGTGCTCATCTTCATTCTTGCTATAGATAAGAATATCATCAAAATAAACCACCACAAATTTTCCCGCAAAAGGACGAAGAATCTGGTTCATTAATCGCATGAATGTGCTTGGTGCATTCGACAGCCCAAATGGCATCACTAACCACTCGTAAAGACCATCCTTGGTTTTGAAAGCTGTCTTCCACTCGTCGCCAGTTCGAATACGGATTTGATAATAGCCACTCCTTAAATCAAGTTTGGTGAATACCACTGCCCCTTGTAATCTGTCGAGCATATCATTATGACGCGGGATGGGAAAGCAATACTTAATTGTTATTTTATTAATAGTACGACTGTCCATATACATACGCCAACTGCCATCCTTCTTTGGAGTGAGTAAAGCGAGAACTGCACAAGGACTCGTGCTCTCACAGATCAATCCTTTATCAAGTAACTCATTAACCTGTCGCTGCAACTCTTCATGTTCAACTGGGCTCATTCGATAATGTGGTAAGTTAGGCAAACTAGCTCCAGGTGCCAAATCAATATGATGTTGAATGTTTCGCATAGGGGGCAACTCGCTTGGTAACTCATCAGGTGCTATATCAGCAAAATCAACAATTAACTTTTGAACTTTGGCCGGAATCTGTATAGTTGCTTCCAAGTGACCTTTAACTACTAATGCTAATATAGTGCTCGGCTCTTTTACTTGGTCGAAGAATTCTGTGCCTGATATGTTGGTAAAAAGTGGTTTATCTTCGTTGATAGCAGGATTATTTTCCAAAGGTTGAGATTGTGGTACTAAAACGATCTTCTTATCAAACCACCAAAATATGAAAGTGTTATCTCGCCCCTTATAAGTGGCATCAACGTCATAGTGCCATGGACGACCCAATAATATATGACAATCATCCATATCCACTACATCGCACATGATCTCATCTTTGTAATATTTCCTAATCGACAAAGGAACCTTACAGATTTCTAGAACTTGAACTTCTGGGCCTTTTTTAATCCATGCAATCTTGTATGGAGAAGGCGTCTCTTAGTCTTCAGATTTAGAGCTTTTACCACTGCTTTGGAAACGACGTTCTCACTACTACCCCTGTCAATGATTACGTTGCATACCTTACTACGAATAGTGCACCGAGTCCGGAAGATTTTGTGCCGTGAGTTATCAAGCTTTTTGGGTGCAAGTAAAAGGCGTTGGACAATGCACGCCAATTCTTCCCCAGTATCTGCATGCAACATTACCACCCTCATAGTCACCATTTTCAAAATTTTGTTCTTCATCACTTTCGCTCTCTTCTACAATGTTAATGGATCGTCTGTTTGGACAGCTATTTGAAAGATGTCCTAGTTGGTTAAATCGATAGCACTTTCCAAGATTAGGACGCGCATAAGGGTCATTATTTGTTCGTTGCTGTGCTAGGTTTCTGTTTTGGATGTTAGATTGAACAGGAACTGAAGTTCCACTTTGATTCTGTGCCGAATTCTGAATTAGCGTGGTACCCTTACTGTTATTATTATTGTTGCCTGATGTCGTTGCACCCTTTGGAATAGAATAAGTTTCTTGAAGTGGTCGTCGAAAATTGCCTTGAGTACGGGCTTTGGTCCTACTCATCTGATTTTCCACTTTCATTGCTAAATTGACTGCATCTGTCATGGTCCAAACCTCTTGAAGAGCTAGTCGATCTTGAATGACTAATTTTAGGCCTCCTATATATCGAGCAATTAATTGAACTTCTGTTTCAGACAAATTAATTCGGGCATTTAAACGATAGAATTCCTCTGTGTACTCGTTTACTATTCGATTGTTCTGTCGACAATTCTGATATTGCTGATACAAAAATTGCTCATAATTTGGGGGGAGAAATCGTCTTTGCAATAACCGTTTCATCTTGGGCCAAGTTTGCACACGTTGTTTCCTTGTCGTTGACGATTAAATTGAAGTTGTTCCCACCATGCCGAAGCTCCACTCTTTAATTTATACGCCACGAGCTTAACTTGGCTTTGTTCCAAGATATTCAAATAGTCGAAAAATTTTTCGACGGTATGGATCCAATCCAAAAAATCTTCAATATTTAATCGGCCGTCAAAACTTGGCAAGTCCATCTTTATCTTAAATTCTTGAACATTTGTACCCCGATTATTAGCCCTTGGTCGAAAATTATCTTCTTCTTTGGATGAATAATCGAAACCCCTTGGCCTTCTTTGTTGAAAGCCTCTATCCCTCGACTGAAAATTAGGACCTCGATCAAAATTAACTCCTCGGTCAACATTGTAACCACGGTTAAAATTGTGTGGATCAAAATTGATTCCTTCCCTGAAATCAAATAGCGTCTCTGCCTCTTGCTCAAGATTTTTCGTCGGAGCTCGCGGTCGGTCATTGATCTCCTCGTCGCCGCCGATTGGAACTCTTCACCAGAGGTTACCTTCATTTCGCCTGTTTCTTCGCTCGTAGAACCGTAGAGGGGTAGCCTCGCAAGGGTCACGATTCGTGACTAGGTTCGCGCGCCATGCAACTCGATCATGAATTTCTGGGTTCTGCCGTCAAAGTCGATTATCTGCAAGGGGTCGATGTCCTTCCCCCACACCTGGGTCGACGTGGGGCTGGGTAATGGGGCGCGTCTCCCTTCTTGCTGGAATTCCATGATTTTTTACATTCAAATTAGCATCTTCCTCATCGTCGGAATCTGAGTTGATCTCTTTGTACATATTTCTGCCCATCCGTCTGTTCTGCCCTGGGTGCATGATGCTTTTCAATAGTCATCGCAGTTAGCATCTACGTGATATTGCGAAGAGCTTCATCCATCCCTTCTAGTCGTTGCTCAATTTTTTTCAAACCCCCGTTCGTTGTCGGTGGTTTGTTTGCCACTCGAACCGTCCTCAGCCATCAGATTGGAGTGAATTCCTTGCTCTGATACCAATTTTGGTGCGGAAGCGTTTAAAAATTCTTGTAATAAGAATTGAAAATAAGAATTATATTGGAATAATCTTGCTTTGTATTGATATATGATTGATTGATTAAAAAGTGTACAATACCCCTATATTTATAGGCCAAATTATCCCTAATCTTATTAATAAAAGGAAATTAAAATAAGGAAACTAAATTCTAAAAGGAAATAAACTAATCCTAATCTAAATAAAATTTAAGAATAAACTTATTATAATTAGAAAAGGAAATTAGAAAATATAATTTAAAAAAGACAAACTCCTAGATAAAGTAAAACTATCAATTGTAGTAGTTGTGATGTACTACATCACAGTCTTGATATGCATTTCATGTATCCTTTAGCTCGAGCTCAATTGACTCGTTTATCAGTGTTTTCTACAACTTGATTGGTTTTAGCATCAAGGTTAGTATGAGATTTAACTTTCATGTGAAAAGTAACTTGTACTGTTTTTATTTTATGTCACAGTTTGTGTCCTCTTGTTTTATTTTTCTGGGTTAGTTCTTTCTGTCTTCACTCTTCATCAGCACCACTTTTGTATTATCTATCCTGCTGAGTGCTATTATTAGTTCTCTCTGTGGGTGTGCTTGTTGGTACTTATGTGCATGCATATTTGAGTGACAGTGAGGGTAGCAATATATCCTGAAGTAGTTGCTGGTTGTGAGTGTGTGCATTCAAAAGTGTGTTTTTTTATCCTTCATTTTCTTTGCTGCCTGCTAGCTTGGTAAGCATCTTTGAGGTGTATTTTTGCTTTTTCATGTATGGTGTGTATTAATTTCTGTTTATTCTTTTAGTACTGTACAGGGTATTTCTGCTTGTTTATATTTAGAATTAATCTATTTATATATTATTGACATTTATTTTTTCCTGCAAGAGAGTATCATTTAATTTGTTCTTTGGCTGGTGGATTGTTACGAGCACAGGAGGTTGCTGTGAAGAAGTTCCTTGACCAGGATTTCTCAGGTGCTGCTTTGGATGAGTTTAAGAGAGAAGTAAGAATTTACCTTGTTTATTTACCAGTGAACATACTATGTAAAAACAATTAAGAGACCTTTTGTTGAACTCTATGTATCTACTAAAATTACCTTGGTTTCTTTGAGATATTTAAATGAAAGCTAGCCATAAGGTAGTCTTCCTTCAATTAGAGGTTCATGATAAACTGTTGACTATCATAATAGTGTTCCTTTGCTTTTGATTTATTACACTGTGAATACCTCCACAAGCTTGATTATAAATAACTCTTAACAAGCTAAGGAACCCTTGGGAAGGGGTCCGAACGATAGGTCTAGGCTTGAAAAGAATCATATTTGGAATAGAAACCTTAAGGAGGCTTTTTCTATCTCATTCTAGGGGCAGCTCCTCGGCAAATTCCGAAAAAGGAGCCTGAGGAAGCTGACCCAAAGAATTGAGTCTTTTCCTCCCTTCAAGTGCAGGACCATTGGAGAATGGTCCCAAGCAAAGAAGGGAGCTAGATGGCGTGCATGATGCTCTGACTAAGAGGTGAATTTTTATTATTTATTTAGTTATTTTATTTTGATTTCTACCTTGAACGTTGAATTTGTTTTCTTCATTCGTCTGTGTATTAGCAGGCCGCTTAAACTTTCTGCAAACTTGCCTCCCTGTTACAGTTAAAAAATGTAAATTGTATAAATCTAATACTTTTCTAAGGGATGAGTAACTACTGTTGCACTGTTGTAGGTGCTAATCATGCGTAATTTACGCCATCCAAATGTAGTACTTTTTATGGGTGCCGTAACTCGTCCACCAAATCTTTCTATCGTCACGGAGTTTCTACCACGGTATGTGTTTTCAATTTTTTGTTTCTTTCATCATTTATAATCATTTGATGGTGCGCTATGCTTAAAAAGAAATATTTGGCAATAATTTGTTAGCTGAACGTTGCAGTATATGAATTGATTTTGTTAAGTCGACCTTGGAATAATTTGGTTGGATGAAAGCATGTTCTTTCTTTGTGACTTGGAACACTCTGTTGTCAGATACAACATATCTGAAGGTTAATATGATTTCCCATGGTTTATTGGTTATTGAAGTTTTACAAGCATAACTCTGATACCCTGGGATGGGAGTCTATTGTCATGAATGCAGTTTTTAATTGCCCTTAACAAGCATGTTTAAATGAGCAACAACAACGGTACCTCATTGGGCAATTTTTCAGGGAAATATTGGTGGAAGCATTTCAAGTTGATTGTTTACCATTGTACAGCAATCTGACTCACTCTTCAGATATGTTATATGAATGTGTAGTTTTCCAACTAGCATGAGAGTGATACTTTGATTGGTGCAAGGCCAAAAACTATTTGGTCTATTTTTGGCCAAAAAGTTGCAAGTGGGTTGTGGAACTGTGATCTTTGTGTGCTTCTCATAGAAATCTGTGTTGGTCTGTCTGTTCGGATTATATGAATTAATAATGACTACTGGAAAAGATTCATTTGAAAATACTAGAGGTTCAGAAAACCTAGTCCATAAATACCAGTGGAGAGACTGATGCTCGTTGTGGTTTAGTGCTGTAAGTCACGTTACTGCAATTATGTACTGCCTGAAGCATTCCTTCTATAGTCAATGTTGCTTCATCAATATTACACTGAAGATACGGAAATATGTAATTTAATAAAAGGAAATTTCTCCCGAGAGAAACTTTTTATGGTATTGATTGTAGTTGGAAAAGTTTCCCTATCAGAAAAATGGCAAACGTGATTGCTGTTTATAAACATTGCTTCAATACCAGAGCTCTTTGCTCTCTCTCATGCAACATTAGAGGCAAGGATCAGCGGCATCCCATATTATCCTTCTATTTCTGGTACTGTGGAAAGTCTCGCTCCTAAACATGGTCTACATATATTTATATCTGTGACATTATTCTAGAATGGAGAAAAGGGAATGTTTTAAGAAAAAATAGCTTGATCCTTAGCCCCCTTGATAAACAACAGACCAGAGTCCAGAACTCTGCATATTTAGTTGACCTGTCTACGTGGGAGTCCAAGTTTTATAGCTTATAGCTCTAGAAAATAGCAACCTGTTATCAAGTTACCATCAAACAGTATTTCTTCAAACCGTTTCCCAGGTAAAAACTGTTGGTACAGTTGGAGCCTTTTAGACCTGATGTGTATTCTATTCTTCATTTTAAAGCTTTTTGTACATATTACTTTATTTTTTGCTGTTTGATGCCTTGGAACGCAGATGTGATATCTTTGTTTTTCTTGAGTTCCCTTGATTCATCTTCACCTTGGTTTTTTCACTTCCTCCAATAATAACCTCTGGAACTATCCTAGTCCGACCTTATCTTTCATCTCTCCTAGTAACTCTTTCTCACTGAACAACTGGATTAGCCGTATCAATTATTACATGTTCACACAGCCACCAGAATAGTGACATTTACTTTTCCATAATGACTGCAATCCTTGATCTTTTATGGAACTTCTGTTAGTCTAATAAATATCAGCCAATCCCTTGAAATTGCTCCCATTGATACAGTTGGAATAGAAGTCCAACTATAAATAGGATATCTATTTTAACTTGTTTTCTAATTATTTTTATATTCTAGTTCAACTGGATTTCATATAATGGTTGGATTATGTTTTTTTTCCTTCTATTTGTCTATGGATAAAATCATTTAGCTTGAATTTCAAGTAATTGCATGTTTTCCTGTCTTTCAAATTTGCTACTTTGATTAATCTCAACTACGTGTCATTTTTATTTGAGTTACATAAAATCTATTCGGCCTGTTCCCCAATTCTTGTCGAGATAGTAACTGGTGTGAACATTTTGGTTCTCCAGAGGAAGCTTATATCGGATTATTCATCGTCCTCATTGTCAAATTGATGAAAAGCGTAGAATTAAAATGGCACTTGATGTGGTATGTGCAGCAATCCTAGATTTTTGGTTTGGACACACAATTCGATTCATATATATTTATTTATCTTAAATTTTGGCGATATTGCAGGCGAAGGGCATGAGCTGCTTACACACTAGCAAACCTACAATAGTTCATCGAGATCTGAAGTCACCTAATCTCTTGGTAGATAAGAATTGGAATGTCAAGGTATCTGTTACTTGAATTTGGTACTCTGGCATACCTGCTTGGTCAACCTGTAAGAATTGAGTTTGAATGTAATATATGATATTTTGCCCGAAATGATTTTTCACGTTCTTGGGTGACAATATCAAAGTGTGCATAAAACTTCAAGGCTTGAATGGCCACATATTTGAGTTCCAGAAGACATTCATCAATAGATCATATTTAAAAGGAAAAACAAGTTGATATTAAATGACATTTTGTTTAGGTCTTGGCTAGCTAGTGGTTACTTTGCTGAACTCAATGTTTTAGTTTTATAACTTGTGAAAATGCAGGTGTGTGACTTTGGATTGTCACGCCTGAAACACAACACTTTTTTGTCATCCAAGTCAACTGGAGGAACGGTGAGGTTTATAAACTTGTGATTAGAAAATAGTTGTATGCTCTATTACTGGATATGATTTCCCAGTTTTTTCAATTTTAATTTTTGTGCCTTTATTTAATTTTCTAACCAACTAGTATTTGCCTCAATAGCCTGAATGGATGGCCCCAGAAGTTCTCCGAAATGAACTTTCAAATGAGAAGTGAGTTAAATTGCTTAAATGTCTTTCTACTGCTGTGGTATTTGCGTATTTATAAGTTGCGTTTTACTTCATTTCCTCTATTTTCTGTTCATTTTAATATTTACACATCTACTAAGTGTTAGTTTCAAAAAATCATATCTTGTTTCTTTTTTCTTCTAAGGTAGGAAAGGAGATTTCTATTTGTAGAGAAAAGATTAAATAGATTGGAGGACAACATGGTCTCATCAAGAGTAGACTGAAATAATAAATAAATTCATATTTTCTACTCAACTATACAGATCCTCTGTAAAATCAGTCAAAGATATCTCATAAGAAGCCAGAAGCTTTAGCAAATACTAATGCTATGCCAGAGTATTTGAACTTGTAACACATGACAGCCAGAATTTGAAGCGTAAAGAGTATAGAATGTCCAACTTCTATATATATTCCTATTTGTTTGTTACTTTTACACGTGTCACATGTTGAATAAAAGGCATTTTCAGTGTTTAATCATTCTTTTAATAGCCAAGGAATGCCAACCTCAAACAAATGCCCAAGGGAGTACAAATCTCCTTTTGTTGGCTAATGTATTAGTTGTCCCCTGCATGGCTTTTATTGAAGCTTAGATTTGTGCTTGTATACATACCACCAATCTGTTTTGATTGTCAACTTTGACAGGTGTGATGTATATAGTTTTGGTGTGATATTGTGGGAACTTGCAACATTGAAGTTGCCCTGGAGTGGAATGAACCCAATGCAAGTAGTAGGTGCAGTGGGTTTTCAAAATCGCCGTCTTGACATCCCCAAGGAAGTCGATCCCCTGGTGGCACGAATAATATGGGAATGTTGGCAAACGTAAGTATCTACATTTGATGCAGCTTGTATCTATATCCCATTGTTATATGTTTTCTCTAAGACTAATTACCTGCGGGGGGGTTCATTCCCAGTGATCCCAGTCTGCGTCCTTCGTTTGCACAGCTTGCCATGGCTCTAAAGCCATTGCAGCGCCTTGTCATCCCTTCAAATGTGGATCAGCCAAGTGCCCCTTTTCCCCAAGAGATCTCTGTGAATTCTACACCTTGAATTTGTTTTCCAGTCAGGATTCGGATGGGAAGGTTCCTTTGGAAAAGGTTATTAATGCTATCAAATGTCAAGTAAAAATCACAGCTATTGACACATTGCACAAGCTCTTCTTGTACAGTGAACTGTAAGTTATGTATTGGTAGATTACTTTTTTTTTTTTTTTTGGCTGATTTTGGCTTCCTTTATTGTATATAATAGTTACTAACTATATAAGAAAAAAATTTATTATAAATTTCCAAAAATACTACGTATACAAGTAAAAGACAGAAAAGGGGTATTTCATTGTGTGAATTTAAAACTTCACCGCGGTATTACCAGAATTCCTATTCAAGTACATGTCTGGCTAAACTTAAAGGTAAATAGAATTTACTTAAACTTGAGGTATTCGTATTTGGATGCAAAACTTTTCGTTTTACTTATTTAAATTGTTTCGATGGAATAGACTGAGTAGATCGACATATGCTTAACAAAGGAGAAATTAATAGTTCGACAATATGACTGCAGGTGCAAATTTGAGAAAGAACATTTTAAAGTGCAACTGTTACCTCTACCTTTTCTTTTCTCTTTTGACAGTGTTGGGGTTAACCTGTGGTTGAATAGAGAGAGCTAAAGGAGCTTTGAATGGTTACGTTCGTTTAACATTTGATCTAATTTTTAGAAAGAGTAAAACTCACCCTTTTCGTTACAATTTAAAAATTGCAATGAACAAATAGTAAAGAAGAAAAATCGATCATTTTCCTCAGCAGAACATTCCTGCTAGAGATGGTGCAAATGCACTTAGATCCCATGTAGTGAATACGATATTCTGATGGTGTTCTTCAGATGGTTTGTCTATTCAACCAAATGTTAGGGATTGTTGTATCAAAATGAAAAAGGTTTGTGGCCTTTGAAAAGATTAGCACCCCAAATACAATTTTCTCAAAAAAAAAAAAAAAAAAAAAACATACGTGATTCAGTTGTACAAAATGAGGGAGCGAACTAGATGGGGGTTTAAAGCAATGCAGTTGCTTGCATGCTAGTACTAGAGAGAAGTCACCAACTCGATAATGCTGCCAGTAGTCACTTTTCCTATCACAATCGGTGATCATCTACTAATTTTTTTTTTTCCCCTATATTACTATGGAGATTATAAAAGTATTCACAATATGTCCATCATCGATTGCCGATGACAATGTTGTCAGTTGTATTATCAACTAAATTTTATTTATTTATTTAAGTTATCACCCATTAGTTCAAATGTTCTTTATTTTTTATTTGAATAAAGCAATGGGTCCATGAAAAATTTAACAGAATATGACAAAATGTGATGGACCGTTCATTTTCTTTTTTCCGATCTTCCAATGATGCCGCTCCATGTGTTGTCTATTCTGTCAAAAAATTATGTACTTGTAGTATGATTGCTTTTATTTGTAGTATTAGCAACTAACAAGTTAATATTTATTGATTTTAAATAATAGATTAAATTTATTAAGCGTACGAAAATGAAGAAAGGGTAGTACATACACTGGCGGAGGGAAGGGCTGCTGTGCAGATTTATGAAGCCCTTGTTTGATCTCTATTATTCTCAAAAATACATTTTTCATCTCTTCTTTTTAATCACACATTTTTTTATTAAAATAATATTACACGCAAATTTAAAAAATTTTCTTATTTTTTTAATCATACATTCTCCACCAATCTACTATTCCAAAATACATTTTTAGCCTAGGGGCTCAAAGAGGCTCGAAATTTTAATTTTTAATTAAAAATATATTTTAATCCAGGGAATCAAAAAGCAGCCAAAATATTTTACTTGCTTTTTGGTCCTTGATTCAAAATTACTGGAAAGTTTTGAAAAACTGAAAACGGTATATCCTTAGAGGCAGAAATTAATTCGGGAGAAATGAATTTCAAATTCAAAATTTACAATTGAGAGTAGCATTATCGAAGTCCATATTTCTAACTTTTCTGCTTCCATATGAATCCGACCGAGGGGAAAACAGACTATTTTATCTGAAAAATTCATTTTCTGGTTTTATTTTGAGAAAATCTATCAGTAAATAGTCGATGGTCAGAAACCATATGAATTTTCTTTATTTATGTAGTGTAGTGAGCTTTGGTGATAATTCATAATTGGATTGTATAGAGAAATAATTCAACAAAATATAAGTGAAAAATCTAATCTACAATTTCCTTTTTCTTGTTCTTATTTAATCGGTGTTGATGAATCATGATTATCATCTACTCCAAAACTGAATTAATATTTGACCTCAAAATTCGGCTGTATCTTCTACCCAACAAATCACATCTTCTCTCCCATCCATGTGTATGTTAATTGTACACTTGGATAGTTAGACTGTTCATGATTGTAGCTCCAAAGGGACACAATGGTCACTCTGACACTCAAGTCAAATAGTCAAAAAGATATGTATGGGATATGGAAGAGACACGATGGACATAGGCCATTCGGATTTAGGTAGTAGTGATAATGGTTTTTGACACTTTGTAATTTTGTGAACTTTTGTGTTTTTTATATTGCTTTTGCATATACTTGTGGCTCCAAATGAAGTCACAAATCAATAGAAGATTGACTTCACATGCTAAGGATTGATTAGTAGCACCTTAGAGCATTGGGCACAACATTTCATCCATAGTCCAACCGATTTCAACAAGAATAATTCCATTTCACCAGAAGAATTTCACTAGAATTTTACCAGAATCTCACATGGAGGTGAGTCCCACTGTGAATAAAATATTGTAAAAAATGCCCGGTCCTACCTGCTTGTGAGTGTTCTGGCCGGCTTTTGTGTGTACAGTATTCTGTACACATAGCAGAATTTTTTCAACAAGGGCAACTTACAAAAATATCCTTAAAATTAAGGGTCTTTTGAAAAATCATATAAAACATATTTTGGAAGTAAAAAATACTTTGTAAAATCAATTGTCATTTTTTTAAATAGAAAAAGTGACACAGTAAAAAAAAAGTGACTCACTGTAACTTTTTAAAGTTAAGTGTCACTTTTTTTTTTATTAAAAAATGACATACAATGTCATTTTTATTAAAATTTGATGTTTGTCACTAGAAAAAGTGATAGAAATCAAGAAGGTGACTAAAAAAATAATGTTATTCATCCCCATTAGGGTTGTAACCCCAGTCTATGTAACTTTAAATGATAGGTTAAATGAAATGTGAAATTAAATGACTTATTTAATTTCACATATCATTTAATGCCACATTAACGCCACCTAGCTTCTCGATGTCAGCATTGTTCTGAAATTGAGACAATCACTCATATTTTTACTAGTAGTAGTATTTCAGATCATGTTGACAACATTTTGGGGCTTTATTTCAGATTACCATGAGTACATGAGAGAGTGTCAGATAGAGATTTCTGAAATGGAGGTATTCTAGATAGTTTGCAAGGACTGAACACATTCGCATCATTATTCATATATTGATTTTCTGGTTTATTTGGATTGAGAGGAATAATGCAAAGCAATGAACACACGTATGAGCTTAGGACGTATTATCTAGAGAGTTTATCGTATGGTATCCTGCCTCCATATTGGTGGACTATTCCGACCGTTACATTAGCGTAATAACATGCAGCTTGCTATGCTTTTTGGTTTTTTTTTTACTCTCCCCCCATCTCCTCCCCCTATCATGGTTTGGTGGCGTTTTCCATCATTTGGATCTGTCAAGATCAACACCGATGGTTGAGTCAAGGATGGGTTTGCAAGCGGGGGAGGCATCATCGGGGACTACACAAGAAATTGTATCAGGGCTTTCTCAATTTCATATGGACAATGTATGATATTAGAGGAGGAACTCAGGGCTATTTGTGATGGGACCTATTGGTTAGAGATCTTAATTTGTCAAATATTTGGGTTGAGGCAGATTCGACTGTTGCCATTCACTACATCACCAGAGGTGGCGGACCATGGCCTATTCAGGGGATACTCAGACCGATTGTAGATATTGTTTCATTTGATAGAGATATAGTCTCCCACATCTTCAGATAGGGAAACCAAATTGTAGATGTACTTGCTGCAGAGGGTGACATCATTGTAGATACCAGGAATATGGACCAGCCGACCTACCACAACATATCAGGGCGCTTGTTCAGATTGACAGGTATGATTTGCCCAGCACTAGAGTTTAGATATTTGTATTTTGCTTTTACTTTTAGTTTTGCTTTAACTTGTTCTTTTTATAAGGGAAGTAGTACTTCTTCCGCCACAAGTGAGGACATATTAATAAAATTTCGGAGGTACCGCCCTCCTTCCACAAAAAAAAAAAAAAAAATTATTAACGCCACCTAAATTGGAGTTGTAACCCCAGTGGGGCTAAATAACATTACTCCTGAAAAAAGTGATAAACACTAAAAAAAAGTGACGAATTCAAAAATGTGGCACAAATTAAAAGAAGTTATACAGATTAAAAAAGTGACAGACAATAAAAACAATGACAAACATTCAAAAAATGATAAAATTAAAAAAAAAGGTGACAAACACAAAAAAATAAGTTTCACTTTTTTTTTGTCACTAGAATAGTGACAAAATTCCAAAAAAAAAAAGTGACAAAACTCAAAAAAATAAGTTTGTCACTTAAAAAGTGACAGAAAAAAGTAACGAACAATAAAAAAGGTGATAGAAAAAGTGACAAACGTTCAAAGAAGTGACAAAAAGTTAAAAAAAATAAGCTGCAAACATTCGAAAAAGTTACAAAACACCAATCGAAAACATCCAAGTCGTCTTAAGCAAACATGAACATCCAAAACATTGAAAATAAAAGATTATATTCAGGCTCAATACCATAAGAAAAAATGACAAAACACCCATTAAAAATTGAAATCAGTGACAAAAATAATATATATAGCCAAAAAAATCACATTCATAAATGAAAAAAACTCCGGAAGGCACCGACACCAAGACCTCTCCTTCAGTATATCTTCCTTGCCATGGAAGCCGACCTAATATATTACCATCAAGATAATACGGAGCAAGTTCTATAAGTACTCCGGTTTTCACAATATCGGTCCACTTGGGAAGCTCCATCTTGCCAGAATGCTTGAGGTGTGCGGCATAGGCCTTGACAAACTCATGGGGTTAGATGTCTTTCAAGGTTCTAACAGTAGCCATTGATGCAGATCTCGAATTATGCGCAGCTCGCGATACTGCTTCTTTGCTGTAATGGTTTGGCAATTTTTGGAATCGAAATCGGGGGTTTTGATTTGGGCTGGGTTTTGGGGGGTTAGTTTAGAACGTATAAATTACTTGATTAAATGTTATAATTAGTTAATGGAGTATTATTCAATTTTCTTAATTTTGGAGGGTAATGGCCCTAATTTTCCCTTTCAACAATGGACAATGTGGACTGGACTATATTATCAAGACCATTTGTCATTGTATACCTTAATACTTCTAATAGCAAGACGGTTGAAAAAGGATATCAAAATCACTAGAAGATAGCAATATATTGATATATTTATGTGGAAATTACATCATACTAGAATTTTCAACTTTCAATTCAAAATTCAGATTTACAAGTTTTTATTTCAAAAATCAAATGATAATTAAAATTTTAATATTAATAATTATATTATAAAATTAAATATACCTATCTACCTACCCAATCAAACCACTTACCCAAAACTCTAATTATCTTCCTATTTTCTTCTCTCTATCCCCTACCCCCCCTATTTCTCAACCAACCAAAAAAAATCGTCGGACCACCAAGCGACGATGACGAGCGACAATGTTACGGCTGCTGCGCGCCATGAGCCCCACTGGATCCACAAGTCTTTCTTCATCTCACCACGCTGCCGGAGTTGTGAGCTGCGATGCCGCTGTTACTGCGCGTCGTGAGCCCCCGTCGGATCCGCAGCGATATCTCTATTTACCCCACCACGAAGCCACTCAATGACGGAGAAGAAAAGGGGTGGTGGCGTGTGACGAAGGCAAGTGGCAGTGCTAAGATCTGAGTCATCTGACTGTGAAGTTGCAAATCGAACACATTATTATTTACGGCAGGGAGAGATCAGAATACAGATCGAGACTGGTAGCCGACGTTGCAGATCTCTGGTCACAGGCAGCCATTTTATCTCTGGGTTTTTTTGGTTGTGTTTGTGGTTGTTGGTGGTGGCTGTGGTGGTGCTGATTCTGGCGGTTGTTGGTGGTGGCTGTGGTGATGATGTTGCGGTGGTGGTGAGTTGGTGGTGGTTGTGGTGCGGCATTGCAGTTGCTGTGATGGCGGCGACGATTAGGGGATTTTTTAGTAGGGTTGGTGGTTGCGATATGATTGAGATGAAGATAGAGGAGATGGTAGTGGTGGCGGCGGCTGTGGCTGTGGATACGTGGTGATTGCGGTAACAGTGTTGGTGGTCGTCGTGGCGACGACAGCGACAACGATGATAGTAGGTTTGGGGATTTTTTGGTTGGTGGTGGTGGTGGTGGTGGTGGTGGTCACGGTGGGGAAGAGTGCAGATGGTAGTTGTGGTGGTTGCGGTGGCGGTGGCGTTGATGGTAATGGATTTGAGGAGATGGTGGAGGTGGTAGTACATGAGGCGTTGGTGGTTGTGTTATAGGTGAAGGTGGTGGTCACAAACTATTTTCTTGATTGTGACCAATAAATTAGTTGGTGTGTGACTAATAAACAATAAGTAACCGATTGTGACTAAAAATTGGTTGGTGTGTGACCAATAAATAATATGTGAGCAATGAAAAAGATAAATTGTGACCAAGAAATAATGTGTGACCTAAAAAATTGTTAATTTGTGATCGATAATTTGAAAATTTGTAACTGTATGATAAGTTGTGACTTATAATATTTGTGATTTGTGACCGATAAATAAATTGTGACGTATAAATTTTTGATTTGTGATCGATGGACAAATTGCGACTTATAAAATTTTTGAATTGTGATGACAAGATAATTTGTGACATATAAAATTTGTGATTTGTGACCAATGAATAATATGTGACTTATTAATTTGATAGATTTGTGACCGATAAATAAATTGTGACGTATAATTTTTGATTTGTGATTGATGAACAAATTGTAACGTATAAATTTTTGATTTGTGACGATGAACAAATTGTGACTTATAAAATTTTTGAATTGTGGCCGTAAAATAATTTGTGACATATAAAAATTGTGATCTGTGACCAATTTTGTGGAATTGTGACCTTACTATATTTAATTAATTAATTAATAAAATATATGTTTAATTAATTAATTTATAAATAATTTTTTTTAAAAAAAATCTGAAATTTGAAATTTTAAACCTTAATCTCTTAAATTTGAAATTGATGAAATTGAACCTCTAAGTTATGTAATCTTCCTTACATTTATTTGGGTTGTGTAAATTAAAAGAAGCATAAGGCTTTGGGTCTGCTTTTTTCATTGGGCTGAATTGGGTAGGTTTTCGAGTACTAATAAATTTTGTAATTTTTTTGCTAGCCCAGCCTATAAATTATAAAAAATAAAAATTATTTAAAAAAATCAATTTCATTTGGGTATTCAGGGTTCTGGTTCAAGAACCAAGAATTGACCCGAACTCAGCCGTTCTTGATTCCGATTTTTTTTTGGAACCGAACCGGAACCTCTTGTTCCAATTTGATTCTGATTCGACAAGTTTGATTTCAGTTAAAATGTCTACATCTATGAATATGGGTGATGAATATGAAGAAAGAAAATCGAATTTGCAATGTGTGAATATGGCACTCAAAGTTTCATTGTCAAATCACCTTTGGGAGGCACTAGTGTGAGATTTTATACCAAGAAATAGGAGGTGATATCTATGGGATGTTTGATACGTGGCCTCATCTTGATGGCTCACTGGTCAAAAGATGCCAATCCAAACTTGTATAGGCCTTTGGCCGCTTGATGAAGCTGAAAAACATCAACTTTATATCATTAAGCAATCTAAAAAGTTACTAAAAAGTTGAATGAGCGTATTTGTTACAATGCTATTGATAGTAGAAGCCAATTACCCTGAAAATACATGGTGTAGAAATTCGGGACTCCAATCAACCAATTTCGAGCTCAGTTTTTCCAACAAACGACACCACAATCAACAATCAAAACCTTACACCTATCTTCCCAAACCGGTTGCTTTCTTAACTATCTACAAAGGGCAACGGGTGATGAATATTCAAGGCACAATAACCAGCCACAAAGGCTAAGAGAAAGGGAGAAGAAGATAGCACAAAGCCAAGGGAAAAGCACCAAGCCAGTCGACCTTCACTTCTCTTTTCACACTCACAGTTGCCCAATCAATTCACTCACACACTATTAACAACAGTAATGGGGCACACATATATAAAGGCACACATATATAAAGGTTGGATATATGCTTTTAGGGTTAGGCCCAATAAGAAATAATAAGGCCCAAAAGGTACCAAGTAAATTGATTATCAACCAACAAGCCGTCCAAGGTAATGGGTCGGACCATGAGCAACACTAATGAAATTAGGCTACTTCAAATGAGCCAAATAGGTTGTAGCAATGGTTTGTTCGATTGTGATGTCGGTACTTCACTCATCGGCCAAACGCCTATGAAGCAATCCAAATACAAAACACAGTTTAACTTCATTGCCCGGATTTATTGGGTATCAAAACCCAACAAATCTCTACATTGATCCCAATAAATTTGCAAACAATCAAAACACACAGATTATACTTGCACAATCAAGGTAATCAATAAAATTGGTATCACAGACCTTACCTCGTGTTTCGCACCCGAAACACATACCATACAAGCTCCATGTACTCACCAGGGCTAAAATCAAGAATACCTAAGTAGAAGCAAATAATCATATCAATCAATCAAGAGCAAATAAACATGCGATGGAAATATCATATAGGATAACACAGATCTTATCAAACACGTTCACACAAAACAACAGATTAACACCAAGTTAATCAACAGGTCAACACATACGTAACAAATGCATAAATGACCTCACGAAAAGATCTCACCACACTTATCCTATCCCATTCCGTGTTGTTCACTCCTCAAGAACACACATCTCACATCATCGCAGACCATGTTCACTAGACTAATCACTCAAACAAACATGTCTAATTGGTAAGCCTCTATAGATCCTCAATCTTTGGGATAATTCTCTATCTTCACATCACTTCTCCATTCTAAGTGGATAACAGGTCTCCACCTAACAGAAGTGATAGAAGTGCCTTACTCATACTCCACCTGATCAAGGTTTCTTACAGATAAAGGATCCCAAACATTTGATCACATCTCCACCATGATCTAAATGTCACACTCCACATCCCACGGTATAAACCACAATGTACCCCTAGGTATCTATACTCCACCTTACCAAAAGACATACACACGCACTACTAATGCATCCCAAAACCACTATAACAAATCAATACCTTTCGGCGACCACAAAGGTAAGGGCTCAAAATTAAATTGACCTACACACCACAAGGTTACTCCAACACCAATGCTCTTACAAATCCACGAAGGGTTTATCCCACAAAGGGAAATGTGAAGCTGGCACTCACAAAGAGAATATAAGAAAAAGTTGGTAACTTCACTGCACTCACAAAAGAGACTCACACAGAGAACGAAGATAACCTTTACAGGCTGCCTCACATAATCTCACAAATCACACAGACTCACAAAGATGAAGGAGAAAATAGCTGCCCCTTTAACTTCTCACTACCACACCCTCTCACACCACTCACAGAGCAAAACAGAGTACGCTATATATATCAACCCACTATGCATGCTAACAATTACACCAACTAATAAGATCACTCCAATTCATGCCAATGTATATATCAAACACATTGAAGTGCAACACATAATCATGCAACGGAATTGAGCAATCACACACATGCAGAAAGGATTACACACAGATGCAAATGCAGTAACTAGGTTTACTCTCAATAAACCTCACACAGTTCATCACTATCCTAATCTTCCTTTTTATTATCATTTATAGGACAATCTATTTCAACCATATCCAAATTACCGCAGTTAAAACATATCTTAATTTTCGCACTTGTCTTAGACTACATTTGCCATCAAAAAGTTTTATGAAAAACATTTTCATTTGTGCCAAATTAAAAAATCACAATTTTCATTAAAACATGCACAACTCATAATGTATTGTCATTTTACTAAAAAATGCACAGAACACAAAATGCAATCAACAACGATCACAAGTAAAGTACCGACACAGTTCACACAGAATAGTCAAGTAAACTTTTCTAAGGTTACGTGCAATTTCAATAGTGTAAAATATTTAATTGACAACAAATTCACAAAAAATTTAAAGCAAATAATTAACAAGTAATTCCTAGGTCTAGCAACAGGCAATTGTTACCACTTCACGGTAACCCCAAACCTAACATCACCCCACACGATGACTTCTAATGCGAAAAATAAATTATCTTACACAATAATTTTAACTGCAACAATAAAAGGCAAAAAACACGATACCAAGCGGACCACGTCTGAAGATCCGTAAATATCGAGAGCTGCGAATTCATCACTTTGGGACTACCGCATCCGCTCCAAACCTTTCATCAACATGAAACGGCACCCGCACTTGAACGTCCAAATGCAAAATTATCCAGATTTCACCGTATTGCTCAAAATTTAAATCCAACAACACCACAAGGTGCATCTCAACGTCTTGGAAAAATTGTCTGAAGAACACATCTCCAGGGAAAGGCCCATGCGTCGTCACGGGCACTGCGCGTAGGCCTCACACGTAGGCGACACGCGCCGAACCACCTCCACGCGCCACCTACCCAGCTATTCCTCAGCTTGCTGAATCCAAGGTGGTGTTCTTTTCTCCATCCGACCTCTTGTTTGTTCGGAAAACGCATTTCCAGGTCCGGTAGGAATTTTTCAAAACTGCTCAAATTTTTCTCCTGATTTCTGGTTCGATTCTGCTCAATTTCCAACCCCCATTTTCACTCAAAATCATAAATTTCTCTTCCACCCAAGTTCTGATACCAATTGTAGAAATTTGTGACTCCAATCAACCATTTTTCGGGCTCAGTTTCTTCAACAAACGACAACACAATCAACAACCAAAACCTTACACCTATCGTCCCAAACCGGTTGCTTTCTTAACTAACCACAAAGGGCAACTGGTGATGAATATTCAAGGCTCAATAACTAGCCACAAAGGCTAAGAGAAAGGGAGAAGAAGATAGCACAAAGCTAAGGGGAATGCACCAAGTCAGTCGACCCTCACTTCTCTCTTTTCACACTCACGGCTGCCTAATCAATTCACTCACACACAGTTAACAACAGAAATGGGGCACACATATATAAAGGTTGGATATATGCTTTTAAGGTTAGGCCCAATAAGAAATAATAAGGCCCAAAAGGTACCAAGTAAATGGGTTATCAACTAACAAGCCATCCAAGGTAATGGATCGACCACGAGCAACACTAATGAAATTAGGTTACTTCAAATGGCGCAAATAGGTTGTAGTAATGGTTTGTTGGATTGTGGTGTCGACACTTCACTCATCGGCCGAAGGCCTATGAAGTAATCCAAATACAAAACAGGGTTTAACATCATTACCCGAATTTATTGGGTATCAAAACCCAACACATGGCAATAGGACATGACGCATTACCCCTGAAGTACCACTTTGGAATTAAGTGATATCACCTTAGAAGCACCACTTCGATAGAAGTGATATCACGGTGGCCAACCTATGAAATATTATAAGAGATATTATTTGAATTGATTTTTAATTTGCGTATCAAAGAAAACGTTATTAGGGTTTGATTTAATAGCTTTCATTAGATATTTATTTCTTATGATAGAATCTTTGAAACCATATATGAATGGGTCTTTTGCTTTGTAATAAAAATAACATTTGATAATGAAATAAATTGATATTTGTCTTGAGGAAATTAGACTATATGCCCTAAATATAAGACAATTTTTAAAAATCATATTAAAAGTAATTAAAAAGTATAGAATACTGGATGTTTACATTTATTTTAGCTGATCAACAAACTATATTCTAATTATCTCTCTCTCTCTCTCTCTCTCTCTCTCTCTCTCTCTCTCTCTCTCTCTCTCTCCCCCCCCCCCCAATGTCTCCATGAATGAGTTAATAGAATGCAGTTTTATACCCATATCTTGCAAAGCTATCTCTTTCAGCACCTTCTGCTTTATCTCTAACAACATCTCCTTTTTCTGATAGCCGGATTCCTGAATGTAAGTCACCAGCATTTTCGTTTTCTGAAGAAGCAACTTCTTTATTGCTCTATACTTGGGTCTCCAACAATGGGCTCACGAGAGCTAGGAGAGTGAGAGGTGATCTTTTGATAGCCAACAAATATCGAGGACCCTTCCTTGGGTCTCCAAACATGTGGTGTTTTTTGGAAGCTTTTATCCGAGAGATCTTTGTTCGCGTGAAACCTGCAAGCGTACGGGATCGTTGTACAAGTAATAAGATTTATGAGTTAAGAGTATCGTTCCCACGAGGAATAAGGTCTAATTTGTAATTCAATAGCTACTATTAAATTCGAAGTGTGGTAATATAAAAAAGAGATGATTGGTATGCAATCTTTAATAATCCTAAACTAACAAAATAAATGAAATATTTATATATTATGTAAATGTTTGTATTGGAATCGTGAATCCCCCTATTGCCATTTAATTCAATTCTTAATTCGTAATCTAGTAAATTCAGGATTTCAAGACAATCGATAATCCACTTTTATTCAATATTCTTTTCCAAGATATATTAAATCTATGTTTAACACGACCCGATCTTATTCCTAATCCGAATTCATATGAAAAACATGCATTGAATCACATGATTTATCACACATGATTGCACATGCCATAGATATTATTCCTAATACCTATTGTCCATGTGTTGATTTTGCCGCGTTCTAAACTTATTGTGAGTATTCCTATACTACAACAAGCAACTCATTATTTAATTGGTGATCAAGCAATCAAATAGTTCAATGGGAATGCAAAACCAATCAACAAAAATCAAGAAATACTAAATTAATTGTCTCGAATTAAAACAAATAAGCAATATGGTTCATCAATCATCCAAGACAATGAAAAACTTAGCCTAACATTCTTATAATTAAATTATACAAGAATAATTTGAAAAATATCACCCGGAAATAAGAAAGATGGAAGAAGTTGGAAAAATCCACGTTCTTGATGTGAAACTTGAATCCGGACGAAAAATTTTCAATATCCTATGCAATTCGCCTTGAAAATATATATAATATAGAGATTTTTAGGTCCAGGAGGTTCTCCATATGTATTCTGCTGTTCTCTCTTTATGGGAGCCGAAAATTGATTGAAAATCACGTCCAAATTGGTTTCCAAAAGAGTTCTAATCGAATAAGGAAAGTTGCCTTCGCGAGCGGATTTTTTGTCTCTGCACAGTAGTCCGTATTTTAGTCATAACTTTCTCTTCTGATATCCTATTGATGAGATTCAAAGTGCGTTGGAAAGATAACTGAAAGGGCTAAAACTTTGATTGAAATAGAGTTTTTCCAATTCGGACTTTTACTATGCCAAAATGGAATATATCTTGAGCGATTGGAAATTGATTTTGATAATACTTTGATCAAGTTCCATTCCTTTTTGAATTCTAATTTCAATTCAATTGTCTTCTAGCAATCTTCAAAGTATTTTCTTGAGTATTTGTAATTTGATCCTCGAACTTTGGATTTTACCATTTTTCACCATATTTTGCTTCTTTTCTCCAATTCTTCATCAAACATAAAGTTTTACCTACACAATGCAATATAACATAAATTATGTAAAATTTTGTCAAAAAATCAATAAAATTTTATAGTTTTAAGTCCCGAATAAGTGTAGAAAATACACTTATCAATCTTCACGTGGTGGCCAAAAATTAATTGTCGCCACTGAAATTGATATGGTTGCTGTTTTAAATTTTTTAAATGTAATTTACTTTGTTAAAATAAGCTTGCTTATTTTCTAAGCTTATTCTAACATGCCCTTAATGACAATATTAAAAACCTTGACTTATTTTCTACTTACGGTTTTCATTGTTATGAATTTTTCTATGGATAAAGGTTTGAACCATCTCACTGTGGATTGCCCTTTTATTGAGAAGCACTATGCTGATTTATCTGCAAAACCCTTCTTCAATAAGCTTGTCGATTACATTATCTTAGACTTTTTCGTTGGAATGGCATGGAAGGTTAAGAATGCGGTGATTACTACCAAGAAGATTTTTGGAGATGTCAGCTCTGCTGAGTTTTCTATTGTGATTATGCCACTAACATTGACATGTTAGACAACTCATTCTTAGTTGTGTCAATAAGACTAAGAATATTATTTTGTTTAAGTAGAAATGTCTTCTAGGCAGATGCATATTGCCTAAAAATTCATAACCTTTTGCAGTAATGTAATTCACTGTAGTGATTTAGTTATGAGTGCAAAGAATGAGATTGCTATTTGGTTCCCAGAAGGAATTGCAAAATGGAAAAGCAGCATTCACTCTTGGATCAACGAGTGATGCTTCATTATATTGAACAAGAATTACCAAGTATGGCTCACTTATTATTGTTTATTTGTAACTGCAAATTCCAAGTGTTGAAGTCAAATTTAATTTTATAAACCTTCTTGTTCCAAAGATGATGATTGTGATAGTCGACTGGGAGTTGTCTTTGTAGATGCTCAATTACTATGTCTGCAATTTCTGCCTGCAACCATTTGACACTTTTTTTTAGTGTTTGTCACATTTTTTTTTTAAATTTTGGTCACTTTTTTGAATTAGTGTCAGAAATTTAGAAAATTTTTGCTATTTCTAAATTTTTACCAAAAGTCTTAACAAAGTAAAGTAGATACTAATTATTCAAAGAGAAAATTGTCATCACGCTATTTCTCACTTTTTTTGAATTTACGTCTTTTCTAGTGTTTGTCATTTTTATTTTTTTTGAATTATTGATACTTTTTTTATTTTATCATCTTTTTTTTTTTTAAATCATTTTTGAGCGACAAACATCACTTTTTAATAAAAGTGATATTGTATGTCACTTTTTAATAAAAAATTGATACTTAACTTTATACAATATTTTTTTACTTCCAAAAAACTTTTTATATGATAAATGGGTTAGCTAAGTTGGTAGATGACGGTGGCCAGGAATTCACTTAAGATGCTTAACGTTTTGATTAGTGTTTTGTCAGTGAACTGACTTAAAGATGCCTGGTGATGAACGAAGAAAGAGAAGGAACGATGGTTGTGGCACTTTTTCTGTCACTTTATTGAATTGATTACAATGTTTTCACTGGTGTTTTGTCACTTTTTTTAGTATTTGTCACCTTTTTTTTTATTTGATCATTTTTCTTTCACTTTCTTGAAATTTTTATCACTTTTTTGAGTGACAAATATCACTTTTTAATAAAAGTGACATTGTGTCACTTTTTTATTGACAAACATCATTTTTTTCTCAATAGAAAAATGACAATTAACTTTAAAAAGTGACATTGTTAATAAAAAAAGTAACACTTAATTTCACACAATATTTTTTACTTCCAAAATACTTTTCATATGATTTTTCAAAAGACTCCTAATTTTAAGAGTATTTTTGTAAGTTGCCCATTTTTCTTTGCCATTAATTCTTCTCTTATTGTCCCCCTTTCTTCCTTTCTCTTCTTCTCTTCCCTTTCTCATATAACTGTTCTATTGCATCTTACGTCAAAATGATAGAATATTATAAGAGATATTTTTTGAATTAGTTTCCTATTTAATAATATTTTAGGAAACAATATTTAACCGCTCTTATTAGATATTTCTTTCTCATAATAGAATATTTGAAACCATATATAGAGGGATCTTTTGAGTAGTTCTTGTCCCCCTTTCTTTCTCTTCTTCTTTCTCCATTTTCTTTTTCCTATAATTGTTCTATTGCATCTTACGTCAATTTGTCATCAAAACAATTCGTTCTCATTTGATGTACACCTTCTCAAATCCAAAAATTCACCAACTGCTTTCAACCAATCTATGGGTTTGTCACCTTCCACCACCTATCCAAGACATATAAGTGCATACACAAAACAACCTTTGAACAACATAAAGCACCAGAAAATACATCTTGATAGCAATCATTGGCATATATTTTTACTCTTTTTAGTTGCTTTAAAAAAAAAGAAAGAGAACGTAGAAGTTAGTTCCTTTTTTACGTTGTTGCTGTTTCAGTTCCAAAAAAAAAAAAAAAGAAAAACAAAACAAAACAAAAAATCAAAAAGTGTTCGTCACTGTGCTGCAATTCATTAGCCCATTACATACCTCAGCCCAACATATACAACCCATAATCAACACATACCACATAATTCACAAAATGGAAGAGTTCACAAATCAAGTCTCAAGTTTCCCAAATTCAAAATTCACGCATTAAGTTTAAAAATGCAAAAATTAAGTATTTGTTAATTAATTAAATATATTAAAATCACAATTGTATAATTCATGGTCACAGATATGCGCTCATGAGTCAACTTTTTTTGGGTCATCCATTATCAAATTAATTGTCACATATTATTTCGAGATCACAAATCAAACAATTTATTTTATTGATCATAGATCAAAAAAATTATACATTTTATATATCGCTCACACATTATTTTTAACAAATTATCAAATTTTAAAGTCATATTTTAATAGTTAGTCACGATGAATCAAATAGTTGGTCACATACACCAAAAAACTCTACCACTGATCCCGATCCACCACCAATACTTGGTCACAGACCAACCAAATAGTTGGTCACAAACAGTATCCCACACCGCCACCGTCGCCACAGCACCATAACAATGCCACCACAACGCTGCCACCACTGCCAACAAAAATATCACAATCACTACTACAATCGCCACCACAGTCATCATCGCTACCGCCGCCACTATTTTTGCAATACCACCATCATCACAACGCACCAGCAACACCATACACATACCACCAATCACCACTGCCAAAACAATACCACACACCAATCATCAACAGAAAGTTGTGCAGTTACCGGTTCTTTGAACGGGCTTGCAGATTTTGATGGGGGATGATTATTTGTTGATTAGGGACCATGGTTAGGGTGGTCTTGAGGAGAGGAATAGGCTAGTATATTGGGCATGCCGTGAGGAGTCGCTGGCATCAGTCGGCGCTGACTGCAACATTACGACGCTGCCGTTTAAAGCAGCGTTGGTTGACGATGCTGCTGAGAACTTTCAACAGCCCTCGATGTCGTAATGTCGCTGGCCATCACAACTCTTTCATTGTTGGTCGTTGGAGAGAGAGAGAGAGAGAGAGAGAGAGAGAGAGAATAGTGAAAATCGACTGAAGAAGAGAGAAGGAAGAGTGAAAAATAATTAGGCTTTGGGTGGGTGGAGTTAATTTAATTTTAAGATATTAAAAATTTTAAATTGATACCTAATTTTTTATTTTTTTTTATCTAATCTAATTTTTAAAATGTAATATTTAAACACTTGGATTTGTGCAATTCCAAAACAAATACCCCAATTCTAATCAATAGCCCAAAATGTAATCACCAACTCAGCCCACTCCTAAGATAGAAAATCAACACAATATAATATTGAATTTTTCAAAACTGATTATATGGCTCTAGAAGAGCTTATATTTTATTAATCGCCTTCTCTTAACTTGTACTACAAGTATTAGTAGGATTAAAAAAATGATATATTTAACAAGAAGTTCAATATTTTTAAAAATCTATTATTTGATTAGACTGGTTAGATCATTAAAAAAAGTATGCGAAAAATTATCGAGATTTCACAAGGACATTCATTGAAGAACCAATAGATACTTCAGCGTAACAAATTCTCACATAATGCTTGTTCTTATGGAAAATAGGTCAATTGACCTTCAAATTCAATGGCTAAAGATGGGACTGCATTTCTTTCATGCTATGAAAATTATTGAGGGTGATGTGTTTGGGCCCACTCATCCTCCAATGAACAATTTTTACATTTAATAATTTTAAAATATGCAACCACTCGATGGGTCACGTGTGTGTCATTATATACTAGTTAACCTGAAGTTTGCTAAGCATTTTTCCTCATGAGAACAAAACTTCATGTTTTTACTTTAAAAAAATGTTATCTTAACAGTAGCACCCTTTTTACTCAATATGTCAAAATTTTATTATGTATTTTCTGTTGGGAAAACCATTACCGTCATAATGATCTTTCACATTGGGTCATCAAGAATTTGTAAATCGAAGCGAAAGTGTACCTAAATCAGACATGGTTAATGCAATGAATGAATTCAGCAGTTTTAGTCTTCCAAATCAACACGTTGTTCCTTTATTCCTCTACACGGGGCCTGATCTCTACAAATAAAGGCCCATACTTTAATTAGATGTTTCAAAATCTGAACTACTGAACCCTTATTAGATCACTTTAAACGGGCTTAATCAAAATTGATAACTTTTAATTTAATACACAATAATTCACATATAAGTCCACATGATCGATTAAAAATCTTTACAATCTTCTACTTGGGCTATATGTGTTGCCTTATAATTGTGCATTAAACATGACATTATGAGTACCCAAAATTTTGCTATCATTATCGAATGCATACCCAAACAATTTGGTCTATCAATCATATTAACATAGGATAAAAGCGGCTTTCACTACTTTTATCGTAACTAAACTCAACAATGGTCACATATATCGACATAACTGAAAGACATGGATCAACCATGGATTTGTAGCATGAAAATTATATGTGATGTGATCTTAACATGCCTATTTCCAACTGGTCCACCTTAATACTTTAGTGAGACCATTTTCAAATAAGTTCAGAGATAACAAACCAAAAAAAAATTTTATAACAAAAAATAACTTTAATCATAAACCATATTTAAAATGATAGTACATGTGTCTAAAATAAAAAGCACAGAAATACAAATTATCACTTAAACAAGATATCCTCAAGAGACATTATACCCAATAAGCAGTGTTCTCATGAAAGACTTAAGGTATCAATCCCTTAGTAAGCGGACCACAACCATGGAGTTTGTCTCGATATGTTCTAGTGACATATGTCCACTCTGAACTCTTTCTTTAACAGTCAGGAACTTGATCTCTATATGTTTTGACTTCGTGGAACTCTTGTTGTTATTGGAATATAATACTGTTGATTTATTGTCACAAAATAATTTGAGTGGTCTTTTTATACTGTCCATAATGCATAGCCCGGTGACAAAATTTCGCAGTAATATTTCATGGCTTGATGCCTCATAACACGCTATAAACTCCACGTCATGGTGGAAGTAGTTATGAGTGTCTGCTTATCACTCTTTCAGGAAATAGAACCTCCAGCATGCAATGATGTTCAACTGATCTGATCACCTGTATGAGAGCATATAGTCTTTTGTTCTCTGTAAATACCGCATGACCCGTGGCTGCTTTCCAATGATCCATTTACGGGTTACTTAAATATCTCCATAGCATCCCAACAGTGTATGCTATATCCGAACACGTAGAAACCTGATCATATATCAGATTCCCTATAGCTGAAGAATAAGGAATTTTTGCATTTCTTTAATTTTCAAGTCATTTTTGGGGCATTGACTTAAATTGAACTTGTCTCCTCTAGCCATGGGAGTGTCACCTGGTTTATAATCTTGTACAATAACTAATACAAAAAAGGTGTCACCAAGATCTTTTATCTCAAAATTCCTTTCTACAAATCTCTTGATTTCGTCCAATAAGTACATATTGTTGTTGGCAAGCAATATGTCAACGATAATAAAATCAGAAAAATACACTTACTCCCATTGAACTTGTAGTATATACAATCATTGACCAAATTCATCTCAATATGAGATGATCACTTGATAAAACTTGTAATACCATTGACGAGAGCCTGTTTGAGTACATAGATTGATTTCTTTAGTTTACAAACTATTTACTTTATATCATCT
The DNA here is from genome assembly GCA_035079005.1 of Fraxinus americana. Taxonomy (NCBI): domain Eukaryota; kingdom Viridiplantae; phylum Streptophyta; class Magnoliopsida; order Lamiales; family Oleaceae; genus Fraxinus; species Fraxinus americana. The sequence continues at coordinate 15,364,486 of CM068719.1, read as the reverse complement.
GACATAAAGTTTTCCGATTGCACCATATAAATTGTTTCATCAATGCCACCATTAAGAAATGATGTCTTAACATCCATCTGATGTAACTCAAGATCAAAATGCACTACGAATGCCATTATAATCCTGAATGAGTCTTTTGAAGAAATCGAGGAGAACGTCTCTTTATAATCGATGCCTTCTTTTTGTGTAAAGCCATTTGTGACAAGACGAACCTTATACCTGTCTACATCACCTTTTGAATCCCTCTTGGTCTTAAATATCCATTTGCAACCAATGAGTTTCACACCTTCAGGCAATGAAATGAGGTCCCACGCGTCGTTGTCTTCATGGACTTTATCTCTTCATTCATGGCATCGAGCCACTTTTGAGAGTCAGAACTTTCCATGGCTTGATGGAAGTTGATCGGATCATCTTCCACCACTCCAATGTCAACATCACGTTCTTGGAGAAATACAATGTAATCATCCAAAATCAAACTTCTCCTCTCTTTAGTGGATCTTTTTAATGCTATTGGTTCTTGAGGTTGTAAAGTTTATTTTTCTGGATCAAGTTGTTGATCTTCAAAGCGAGATACAATGGCATTGTCTTGATTTGGAGTTGTTTCTTGAACAATGTCAAGGATAGAAACTTGATCCTGATCATTGTCAATGGCAATTGGATGAATTTCAACGTATTTCTCCTCAAAGACAAAGTCTGTAACCCTTTCTCCCTCGCAAACTCAACATCCTCAAAAAATCGAGCATTTTCTGTCTCGAAAATCACCTTAGTTGTGGGATCATAAAACTTGTAACCCTTGGACCTTTTAGAATATTAGATAAAATAGCAACTGATAGTCCTTGACTCCAATTTCTTTTCTTTTGGCCTATAAGGTATTGCCTCAACTGGACATCCCCAAATTTATACATGCTTCAAACTAGGCATCTTCCTCGTCCATGTAACGACCCGACCTCTCACCGAAACCGTTATCTTACGTACTGTCCACTCTGGGATGGGCTTTTGCCCACCTATCCCCTCACGACTTTCTGACGCGTCTCCCAAAATTCGAACCCAAGACCTCCATCATATGAGAGACATAAATTGAATCCTGGTACCAATTGAGCAACTTGTCCAATTGGTACCAGAATTCAACTTATGTCTCTCATATGATGGAGGTCTTGGGTTTGAATTCTGGAGGACGCGTCAGAAAGTGGTGAGGGGATAAGTGGGTAGAAGCCCATCCCAGATTGAACAGTACGTAAGATAATGGCTTAGGTGAGAGGTCAGGTCGTTACAAAAAAACGCGCATTTTTTTGTAACAACCCGATCTCTCACCGGAGTCGTTATCTTACGTACTGTCCGCTCTGGGGTGGGCTTCTGCGCAGTTATACCCTCACGGCTTTCTGGCCCATCCCCCAGGATTCGAGATTCAATTTAAAACTCTCATATGATGGAGGTCTTGGGTTCGAATCCTGGGGGATGAGCCAGAAAGCCATGAGGGTATAACTGTGCAGAAGCCCACCCCAGAGCGGACAGTACGTAAGATAACGGCTCCTGTGAGAGGTCGGCTTGTTACAGTCCAAATCTCATAAGGGGTTTTATCAGTGGCCTTAGTTAGAAATCTATTGAGTATATAAGCTAAGATTTTTAATGCTTCACCCAAAGTGATTCTGGCAAGGTAAAATGAGTAATCATACTCCTCACCATGTCCTTAAGCGTTCTATTTCACCTTTCAGTAGGATGATACCGCATTTCTCTAGGAATTTAACAAATGGTCCTAGATGTTGTTCACCTAAACCGTCATATGTGCCATAGTATTCACCATCACGATCAGATTTGACACTTTTAATCCTTTTATCGAGTTGGTTCTCAACTTCAACTTTATAGTTTTTGAACACATCCGCGACTGCGATGTTTTCATGAATGAGATTTATATAGCCATATCTTGAAAAGTCGTCTATGAATATTATAAAATATTGTTGACCATTCCGAGAAGCCGTAGGGAATGGTCCACAAATGTCCGTACATATAAGTTCTAAGACGTCTAAAGTCCCGTTGGCTTGAAATCTCATTTTATTGGTTTGTTTTTTATATACAATTAATACACGTCATAATTTGTAAAGTCAAGGGGATCGAGAATTTCGTTAGATACAAGACTCTCAATTCTCCTTTTGGAGATGTGACCTAGTGTCTTATGCCATAACGAGGTAGAATTCTCGTTGGTTAATTTTTGCTTTACACCTCGAGTACTTACATGCAATGATTCATTAAAAGAAACAATCGTATCAATTAAATAAAGATTATCATAACCTGATAAAGAACTGAACTAACCAATTTTGAATCATGAAACAAACTAAATTTTTCATTCCCAAATGAATAAGAATAACCATATTTATCCAAAATAGAAATGGAAATCAAATTTCGTATAAAAGACGGTAAAATAAATGTTTCATTAAGATCCAAATAAAATCCAGTTTTTAGCAATAATCTTAATTTTCATATTGCCTCTACTTCCACTATCTTGCTGTCACCATTATAGATGTATCTTTCACCATTACTTGGTTTTTGGCAACTCAAGCAACCTTGCATAGACACACTGATGTGAGTTGTTGCACCAGAATCTATCTACCATGTGTATCTAGGTACCAAAGTTAAATTAACCTCAGAACAAACCAAATGAAGAAGAATATCTTCTTGGCACGCCTGCGTGATAGTTGGTACATTTTTTCTTCTTATAACCTGCAACTCCATAGAAGAAACAGTCATCCTCAGTTTGTTCTTTATGCTATTTCTTTTGTGATGCTGTATTCGTAGCTTCCTTATCGTTTTTCCTTTTCTTCTTCCTTTTGTCTTTGAGAAATGCTATTCATCCCCACTGGGGTTACAAACACAGTCTAGGTGGCTTTATGTGACATTAAATGATATGTAAAATTAAATAAGTTATTTAATTTCACCTTTATTGTATGCGGCTAAACGAGTACATTCTATTTTGTTATGCTTCGATCTTTCCTCTTCTTCGACACAGTGTGAGATGAACTCATTAAGGGACCATGAGTCATTTTGACAATTGTAGCTCACCTTGAATTGACTGAATTATGCCAGAAGGGATATCAGAACCAAGTGCACTAACAAGTCTTTAGATAAATCCAACTTCAATGCCTTTAGTTTTGAAGCAATGTGAGACATTTTCATAATGTACCCTTGTATGTTTTATTTAACTTTGTACCTCATTGAGATAAGGTTTGCCAAAAGTTACTGATTTTAGCCTTTTCATTCGTGGCAAACCTCTTCTCAAGGTCATCAAGGAAACCATTAGCTGTAGTCCCCTTATCGAACATAATGCCTCGAAACGCTTCTGGAATAGCACTTTTTATGACGATCAAACTTATGAGGTTCGATTGTTCACACTTTTTCTTCTCCCTCTTGTCAACATAGGTACTCTTATCAGTAAGTCCAACAGGTTGATCAACCCCTAAATCTAGGTCCAGATCCATGATTCTAAGAACAATCAAACTTTGCTATGCCTTGAAGTTCGTGCCATTACGTATTGAAATTGAATTGGTGCTAGTACGGATATTAGCAGTAGAACCTGAAACTGAATTAGAGAATGTTTAATTGGAACGACGCACATAAATATCTTTAATATGAAAATAATAGTAGTGCCCATCACAAAATACCTAGTACAACATCAATATTTAGTCTTTGAACAGAAATATTGACTTGTAAGTGGTACTCTTTATGTATTGATTAAACACTGGCAATAAAGAACATGTCAATCAATAAACTTTTCTTTAGATCGATTTATTGATCGCATGTTAAACCAAATAATTGCTTCATGTTTATCACCACAGGAGCATGTGCAATTCGGTTAAATATTGACTTTCCTTTGAGCCAATCAGATATTCGCATGAATATTGTTCGCTAAAATTATATACCATAAGTGCACGGGTGCGTTCAAGTAATAAGGTGGACTTGTGAGTCCGAATATAGATCCCTTGAGGAGTATTTTTTTAATTACACAATTGTTGACTCAATTTTAACAATTGAAAACACACAATTTGATTTTTTTATGTGAGACGAAAATGAAAATAAATTAAAATAACAATTATGAAAGAGAAGGAAATTAGGATTATAAATGAGTTGGGATTTATGATGTCACTTAACCGTCATTTCTTTAATATACTAATAAACTGGAAATGCAAATTATCAAGTTAAAATGTTAGACCCGATTTTCCAAGTTTAGTTAATTACCTCTTTCGAGCGAATTTAACCTTGATTGATTGGTTTTACCCACTATATCTCTATGTTGATAAAAATCCAACCAACCACATTAAATCATAATGAAAATACTTAATGATCACCTAGAGTTTGGAGTATATCTCTATCTCCTAAAACAACGTAGGACATTAATTATTTTGGTCAAGAATGCACAACAATCTCTCAATGATTTACACAAACCACCTAACTCAGTCATCTATTGGCCACATATATGATGAGAATTTAAGCACACATACATGATGAGAATTTAAGCACAATAATAAATGCACAATAACCATAGAAATTAAAGCATTAAATGATGAATATTGATTGACATTAATGAAACTTAGGTCAAGTTACACCATAAATCCCAACATTAAACACTTAGCACATTGTAAAATAGAAGCACAAAAAGAAAATAAAGAGAGAACTCATTACAAAATGAAGGAGATAATAGAAAAAATCAAGATAATTGAAGAAAACCGTCCCTTGAATAACCCTTTCAAACTTCTAAATTTTGCTGATATTATCTTCTTCTTCTTGCCTCTTCTCCCATTGAAGTGTTCTCCTATGAGTCTTGCCCTAAAATTGAACAAAAAATGGTATTTAAAGAGCCAAAAATCTTCTCAGGTGAAATTGCAGAAGAAGTCCCGAAATTTACGCGAAACAGGCAAAATTACCCAACCAAAAGGCGGCGCGCGTGCACCATGTAACAATTTTCCTTTTTTTGTCCATCAAGCCCTCCATATAATTGCAAGTGAGGTCCCTCAAATTTTATAATGTACAATATGGTCCTCAAATTTTGATCTTTATATCAATTTTGCCCTTCAAAATTTGCAACCTAAGGTCCTCCAAATTTCTAACTTGTGCACTTTGGTCCCTTTTTTTTCTCATTTTTTCCTTATTCTCTTTTCATTCGAGTTTATGACCTACAAAAGCAATAATTACATAATTATGAGTAGAAATTCACTCATTTAATAATTATTTAAACTTATTTAGATATTAAATAAGTGTGAAAAATACACTTATCAAATACCCCCAACTTAAGTTCTTAATCGTCTCGAGCAAGATTATCTACAACACAATCAAGCAATTCATGATACTAATCAACATATAAGATAGCTTGCAAAAACCAATGAGTGTAAAATTGTATAATCAATTCATAAATATGTTCCAAGTAATAGCAAATGATGGAAGTTGAGCTTATCCAATGTTCGATCGGTGTCTATGTGCATAGTCACTTTCAATCATTGCCTAGACTTGAAAAAGATTATCAAGACGGACGAATTTTCAAATTGGTGTCAACTCGGCCCTTAGTGGTCAATTATTTCCTTTCCCACTCGTGAGATTCACACTCCTTAAATATATGTACTTTCTTTTTCCAAGTGAAAATCTAAAGGCTACTCTTAAATCACTCATTTCTTTTTCTGTTCTAGTTTGGTTTGGCCTAACCGGCAATGTCAAAAATCTATTCATTTGATGATTCTCCACTAGATGAATGTTTCAGCATTTAATCTTATACTAAGTAATTCAAAACCACTAGTTATCTAAGCCTAAATATCGAAAACAATTGCACCAAATCAATTTTTTTTCAATTAAAGCACTTAATTGACCTCACACCCTTAAACTTTCTTTTTGACCCTTGTAGCGAGCTTTAGGTCGATAGCTCCTCAGTTGTTTAGACCACAAGGTACTGGGTCTTGAGATACCCCAACAAACTTAATAACTTGAGTAAAAAAATGCTACGAAGTGAGGCCTAAGATTCAAATGAATAGATTTTTGACATTGCCGATTAGGCCAAACCAAACTAGAGCAAGAAAAGAAATGAGTGATTTAAGAGTAACCTTTAGATTTACACTTGGAAAAAGAAAGTAAATATATTTAAGGAGTGTGAATCTCACGAGTGGGAAAGGAAACTTAAGCAAAGTCAATCTTTTAAGCACAACAAGTGAGGCCTAAGATCTCTAGCATATGGTCATTACCTAGCTTATACTTGACGAAAGACACTCCACATAATTTTTTTTTCTTTCTTTCAACATGCATGGAATCAACACACTTCTAGATAATATCCTTCACCGGCTCGACCATCCCCAAACTTATCTCACAATATGGTTAAGTGAAAGAGAAGAGAACGTAAGATTGATAAAAATTTAAACACAACTCACAACCTAGTTCTTACCAATTCAAAAAAATATATATTTATATCCATCAATCAAAAAATTTCACATCTAGATAACAATTAATCATGACTATTGTGCTCAAAGTAAACTGGGATCTCACATGGAAAAGCATTTTTTTAAAAAAACATTTAGACACAAATAGCATATTTGATCATAGCTCATGAATCAAAACAATTTTAAACATCAAAACATCCTAAGCCGGCAAGGCTATCTAATATATCAACACAATATTTCCAATTTAAGCACAATCACCCCCAAACTTAAATCACACATTGTCCTCAATGTGTAAAAGAATGATATAAAACAAAGAAAGAGGGTTAACAAAACTTCCCTATTGAATGTTTGTTGAAGGTTGTTTGTGATGATTTTTTAGCTCTTGACCTTGTTCGTCTCAAACTTGTTGAGACCCATGGGTGGCTCAGACTTCAAAAATTTGACCTACAAAAAAAAATGGCATTAAGTCAAAAATGTGATAACAAAAGTATTAATCATGAGTAAATATCAAAATAGTAAAAGGGTAAGAAGATTGGGTTACCTCCCAACAAGCGTTTGTTTTAAAGTCTCTAGCATGACTTTTGGAACATGATCTCTTTGGGTTGTCAAGGAGAATAAATGATTTCTCTTTTGAAAAATCGCCTCCCAAGTATGGTTTCAAACATTGCCCATTGACCTCGAAGTCCCCATTTTCTTCATAATAAAGTTCAATCACTCTATGTCGAAAGATTTTTGCGATGGTGAAAGGACCATACCATACTGAGCAGAGATTTTTGGGAAACAATCGAAGTCTGGAATTGTAGAACAAAGAATTCCCGCTTCATAATGTGTTTGTCATGCCATTTATTTGTCTTTTCTTTGTAAATACGGGTATTCTCATAAGAATCAAGGTGAAATTCATCAAATTATTCAATTGAAGCAATCTTTTCTCACCAGCCAATTTGACATAAAAGTTCAAAGCTTTCATTGCCCAATAAGCTCGATGTTCGAGTTTGACCGGGAGGTGATAAGCTTTCCCAAATAAAAGTCGGTAAGGAGACATACCAATAGGGATTTTGAAAGCCCATAATGCATCATCCGATTTTTTAGACCAATCTTTTCTCGAGGCACTCACTGTTAACTCGAGAATCCTCTTCAACTTCCTATTCAAAATCTCAACTTGGCCACTAGTTTGGGGATGATAGGAGGTGGCCACACGATGCTTCACTCCATATTTGGTCAATAATGAGTCGAAGAAGCGATTGCAAAAATGTTTGCCTCCATCACTAATGATGCTCGGGGGAGGGGGTGGGTGCCATGGCGAGAGAAAATATTTTTCTTTAAAAAGTTTACGACCACTCGAGCATCATTAGTGGGCAAAGCTACCGCTTCGACCCACTTCGATACATAATCGACCGCCACCAAAATGTATTGATTTGAGAATGATGAAGGAAAAGGTCCCATGAAATTAACACCCCACACATCAAATTTTTTTACCTCCAATATAGAGTTCAACGGCACTTCATTTCGATTGGAGACATTACCACTACGTTGGCATCTATCACATTAGTGGGTATCCTTAAATAATGTGGACCAATAGAAACCCGATTGAAGTACCTTTGATACTATTTTCACAGCACCAAAGTGACCACCATAAGGAGATGAATGACATTGCTCGAGAATTTGCTTCATTTTATCTTCTGGTACACATCTCCGAATAATTTGATCCGGTCCTTGTTTAAACAACAAATGGTCTTTCCAAAAATAATGCTTGATATGGGGAAAGGATTTTTTTTTTTGTTAAAGTAAGAAAGATCCGGGGGAGTGATGCCACTAGCAAGAAAATTCACATGGTTCGCATACCATGGTGTGTGAGTGACTTGTAGAAGATGTATGATTTGCAAGAGTTGTTCATTAGGGAATACCTCATTTATTTCACCATCCACCACTTCTTCGATTTGCTCAAATTGAGACAAATGATCGGCGACAACATTTTTGGTCCCCTTCTTATCATGGATTTTCAAGTCAAACTCTTGTAGAAGAAGAACCCATCTAATCAATCGAAGCTTGACATCTTTATTTGCTAGCAAATACTCGAGGGTCAAATGGTCGGTGTAAACAATCACCTTCGACCCAATAAGATAAGATCAAAATTTATCAAATGCAAATACCACCGTGAGCATCTCTTTTTCAGTAGCATAGTTCAATTGAGTATCAGTCGAGGTTCGACTAGCGTAGTAGATAACATGCAAGATTTTATCTCTTCTTCACCCTAAAACTACTCCAACGACATAATGGCTTGCATCACACATAAGATCAAATGGAAGATCCCAATCTGGAGCTACAATGATAGGAGCAGTGATGAGTTTCTCTTTAAAAGTGTTGAAAAAATGAAGACACTCTTGAGAGAAATCAAAAGTAATGTTCTTCTCAAGTAAGGAACTGAGTGGCTTTGTGATCTTTGAGAAGTCCTTGATAAATCTCCTATAAAATCCGGCATGTCCCAAAAAACTCCTTATTCCCTTTATCGAAGTTGGTGGAGGTAATTTCTTAATGATTTGAATTTTTGCTTTGTCAACCTCTATCCCTTTGCGTGAAATTCAGTGGCCAAGAACTATGCCTTCTTGGATCATGAAGTGGCATTTCTCCCAATTAAGTACTAAGTTGGTCTCCTCACATCTTTTTTATACAATTTCCAAATTTCTCACACATCCATTAAACGAGGCCCCAAACACTGAGAAATCATCCATAAAAACTCAATGTATTTTTCCACCATGTCGAAAAAGATAGCCACCATGCACCTTTGGAAAGTGGCGGGTACATTGCAAAGACCAAAATGCATCCTTCTATATGCAAATGTACCATATGGACAAGTGAAAGTAGTTTTCTCTTGATCCTTCGGGGCTATTGGAATTTGATTATAGCCCAAATACCCATCCAAAAAGCAATAGTGAGAATACCCTGCCAATCGTTCAAGCATTTAATCAATGACAAGAAAAGTGAAGTGGTCCTTTCTAGTAGTATTATTGAGTTTGCGATAATCAATGCATACTCTCCAATCGATCAAGGGTCTTGTAGGTATAAGTTCGTTGTTATCATTTTCAACTACTGTTACACCTCCCTTTTTTGGTACCACTTGAAAGTGGCTCACCCATGCACTATCTGAAGTTGGATAAATAATGCCCGCATCAAGCCACTTTACGACCTCAACTTCACCACTTCGTTCATGTTCGAATTCAACCTCCTTTGATGCTCCACCGATGGTTTAAAATCATTATCCATAAGGATTTTGTGCATGCACAATGAAGAGTGAATTCCTCGAATATCTGCAATAGTCCAATGATGGACTCCTTGTGTTCTTTCAACACCCGAAGTAACTTATCTTCATCCAAATCACTTAAGGAATTGGAAATGATAACTGAAAGTGTAGATGCATATCCCAAATAGGCATACCTCAAATGAGATGGAAGAGGCTTTAATTCAAGTATAGGTGCTCAATGAAGAGATGGTAGTGGTGGTGAAGAGTTCTTTTTCAAATCCTCAAAGTATGGTGCTCTCTTGTGCAAGCAAGGCGATATAGCCCCCAAATAATGTGCTATGTGCTCAACTTCAAGATCCCCATCCTTGGTAGTTGAAGAACGTGTAAGACATGTTTCAAGAGGATTTTTAAAAAGCCCATAAAGAGAATCTGCCACCACATGATCAACAACATCCACTCAAAGGCATAAATCGAATTTCGATGGGTACTTGATGACCTTTGAGATATTGAATGTAACTTGTTTGTCTTGAACCCTTAGGATGAGTTGTCCTTCTTGCATGCCAATCAAAGCTTGACCGATAGCAAGAAATGACCATCCCAAGATAATAGGGATGTTATGATCGTCCTCCATATCAAGAATTATAAAATCGACCGGGAAGATGAACTTGTCCACTTTGACTAGGACATCCTCAATGACACCCCTGGGATACTTGATAGATATATCGGCTAATTGCAAGGACACGGTGGTTGCCTTGGCCTCTCCCAAGCCCAATTTCCTGAAAATTGACAAAGGCATCAAATTAATGCTAGCACCAAGATCACATAAAGCTTTACTAAAGTTTAAATCACCAATAGTGCACGAAATAGTAAAACTCCCTAGATCTTTGATTTTTGGAGGCAATTTGTTTTGTAAAATAGCACTCCACTCCTTCGTTAGCATCATCGTCCCATGCTCTTCAAGTTTTCTTTTGTTGGAAATAATGTCCTTCACGAACTTGGCATAACTTCACATTTGAGTTAAGGCATAGGCAAATGGATGTTGACGTGTAGTTTTTTGAACATTTTCAAAAATTTGCCGAATTAAACATCGAGCTTATGCTTGTGAAGTCTTTGTGGAAAGGGAATATGGGGTACATATACATTAACCGGTGTTGGAGACTTTGATGTTGATGGCTCCTGTTCACTTTCCTCGACTACTTCAACACTAATACTAGGCTCTTGGACAAGTACATCTTCCTCCATAGGTGCTTTGTCGGATTGAACCCTTACTCGTGTTACCGTAATTTCGGGTAATTGCACCCCACTTCTAGTGGTAATAGCTTGCACATTCTCTCTTAGATTTGTTTCGATATTGCTAGGCAATACTCCTTGTTGCCTTTCGGAGATAAGCTTGGCTATTTGGCCCACTTGATGCTCCAAATTTTTTATAGAGGTCTCATTACGTTCTTGATATTGCAATTTATGGTTTGCCAAACTTAGTAATAGCCTCTTCCCATCCTTCTTTCTTCTTTTGTGGCCTCGAGTTTAGCACATTTTGATTGTTCCCATACCCTTCTTCTTAATTGAGCCATTAGAAGATGAATCTACATTTGAACGGCAAGAAGGAGTCAACCCGACATAAAAATAATTTACTTGTTGCACTATTGTGATTCCATGATTTAGACATTTCCTAAGCATATCTTTAAACCTCTCCCAATTCTTGTGAAAGCTCTCCAATTCGAATTGTTGGAAGGTGGTTATGTCATGCTTGAGTTTTGCTACTCGAGCGGGTAAAAAGAATTTAGTTGTAAATTTTTTAACAAACTCCGCTTAACTATTTATGCTCCCTAGTGGTAAAGTTTCAAGCCACTCCCTCATATTTAAAATTGCCAACATTTTTCACAAATCGTACCACATGAGAATATGGGTTCTCATTAGTCCTCTCATAAAATGGAATGGTATTGGAAAACAAACTGATGACATCCGGTCGAAGTTGAAAGTTTGGATGCCCATATGAAAGGTAGAACATTCTTGATTCATTCTCTACCACATGTGTGTTCATGAAGTCCCCAAATAGAATACCCTCATTTACAACATGCTCTTGAGCCCTACCCGCTTGGTTATCAAAACCCAGTGGAATGCCACCTCGTAGAATATTTTCTGGTTGAGAATCATTGGATTCCACATTTTCTCCTTGTTGGGCCATCTGGATTAATTGTTGCCTTCTTAATTCCCTTTGTTCACATAGCCTTCTTCAAAAAGTCCTTTCAATAACTAGATCAAATTCGAAAAGATCAAAACATTTCGAACGAAGCATGCACTACCGAAGATATAAGGAAATGAAAATTAAAAAGTCAACTTCACAATAAAGATATAAAAACTATACAACAGAATAAAAACTAAAAATTGTGAAAATTAGAATTAACTAAGATGGTAATTAAAGTAAAACACTCACTGACAACGGAGCCAAAAACTTATTCGCTAGAATTATATACAGCAAGTGCACGGATACGTTCAAGTAATAAAGTGGACTTGTGAGTCCGAATATAGATCCCTCGAGGAGTATTTTTTTTAATTACACAATTGTTGACACAATTTTAATAATTGAAAATACACAATTTGATTTATTTTTTGTGAGACGAAAATGAAAATAAATTTGAAGATAAATTAAAATAACAATTATGAAAGAGAAGGAAATTAGGATTATAAATGAGTTGGGATTTACGATGTCACTTAATCGTCATTTCTTTAATATCGCAATAAACCGGAAATGCAAATTACCAAGTTAAAATGTTAGACCCGATTTTCCAAGTTAAGTTAATTGTTCGAGCGAATTTAACCCTATTGATTGGTTTTACCCACTATATCTCTATGTTGATAAAAATCCAACCAACCGCATTAAATCGTAATGAAAATACTTAATGAGTCACCTAGAGTTTGGAGTATATCTCTATCTCCTAAAACAACGTGACGCATTAATTTTTGTGGTCAAGAATGCACAACAATGCACACAATGTCTCAGTGATTGCACAAACCACCTAACTTAATCATCTATTGGCCACATACAGGATGCGAATTTGAGCACAATAATAAATGCACTTAAATGATGAATATTGACATTAATGAAACTTAGGTCAAGTTACACCATAAATCCCAACATTAAACACTTAGCTCATTGTAAAATAGAAGCACAAAATGAAAATAAAGAGAGAACTCATTACAAAATGAAGGAGATAATAGAAAAATTCAGGAGGTAATAGAAAAAATCAAGATAATTGAAGAAAACCGTCCCTTGAATATATTCTTGAAAATGATAGGGATTCAAATCTTGAATATCCCTTTCAAACTCCCAAATTTTGTTAGATGTTATCTTCTTCTTCTTGCCTCTTCTTTCCTTAAGGTGTTCTACTACGAGTCTTGCTCTAAAATTGAACAAAAAATTGTATTTAATGGGCCAAGAATCGTCTCATGTGAAATTGCAGAAGAAGTCCCGATATTTACACGAAACAGGAAAAATTGCCCAGCCGGAAGGCAGCGTGCATGCACCATGTAACAATTATGGTCTCGGTATATTAAAACATCATTCCCACGCGAGCACCACATTAAGCCTGCGCGCGAGCACGGGCTTTTTTCCTTTCTTTTGTCCATCAAGTCCTCCATATAATTGCATGCTAGGTCCATCAACTTTTATAATGTAAAATTTGATCCTCATATTTTGATATTTACATCAATTTTGCCCTCCAAAATTTGCAGCCTACGGTCCTCCAACTTTTTAACTTGTGCACTTTGGTCCTATCTTCATTTTTTTTACACTTTTGATCTATTTTTCTCTCTTTTTTTTTTCCTTATTCTCTTTTCATTTAGGTTTATGACCTACAAAAGTAATAATTACATAATTACGAGTAGAAATTCGCTCATTTAATTAATATTTAATATTATTTAGATATTAAATAACTGTACAAAATATATTTATCAAATAGCACAAACACAAACACATTTTAATATTCTAAGTTAATTAATTTCGACAAGAGAAGTTGCTTTGGCAACATGTTGCTTCAATTAATTTACTTTCGAATATTATATACCTATCAAAATAGTCCGTTGTACCAAAATTTGAAAAAGAAAATTACTGAATTTGAATATTTTATTTATTTCAAAATTTTAGGGGCACAATGGTTAATAATTCAAAACTTTAGGGGTCGAAAATTAATTATCCAATACTTTAGGGGTCAAAAATTAATTATTTAAAACTTTAGGAGTCAAAAATTAATTTTTCGAAACTTTAGGGACTAATTTGAACAAATTATAAACTTTGAGGGGTTTAATTACAAAATTCAGAACTTTAATGGCCCAAATTAATTAAATTTCAAACTACAGGGTCTGAATTATTTAATCCAAAACTTTGAAAGCCCAATTTGGATGAATTTTAACCTTAAATTGCTGAATTATTAAAGTTTTAAACTTAAGGGGCTAAATTATTAAAAATAGATTTTAAAATTTGCAACCCTAACCCTAATTTGAAATTGCATGCAAGGACCTTAAATTATCTAATTTTCAGCCTAGGCCCCTGTCCCAAAATTCACCCAAATCGAAAGCATACCCTAGAAAGTTCTTAAGCGGGGAGGAGGGGCTTTGATAGCTTTAAGCAGCGCTCACCGCTGCGCATGGTGCTAGCCATCGCGACAGTGCGCCGGCCAGCGACTGCCGGCAACAGAGAAAAATCCATTTTTTAAAAACAGAACTGGAATTATGGAAGATCACGGAAGAATTTTCAAATTTAACAAAACTAATTTCGAAGTCGCTAAATTTAAAAACAATGAAATTATTACAAGAATCAAATTAGAATTTCGATTCTCAATGATTCAACATGAATAGACTATGATACCACTTGTTGGGAAAACTATTACTGTTATAATAAACTAAATTTGAAGCGCACCTGAATTAAACATGGTTAATGCAATGAATGAATTCTGGGATTTTAATCTCCCATATTGTTCCTTTATTCCTCTCTGATGATGGGAGTCAGACCATAATGAACATTTTCTCCATTACAATTTTTTTTCCCTAATCATATTGAGAATATACAACGAGTTTGAATTTCCCTTTGTATAAAACATAATGATCTTCCTATGGATGATATTTTACGAGGTGATTTGTTGATTGTTATTATTAATAAGACATTTATCCCAACATTGAGGAAGGTATTAAAGAGATGAAAAGAAAACAAAGAATATAACACAATGACCTAAAATTTCAATATGTAAGGACAAATTAATTGCGTAATGCATCAATGAAATATAGACGCTTTAAATGCTCGAATTGATGTCCTGAATGAATCTAAAGGATGCCAAAGCAGGTTCCAAAAATCTATTCCAAAGACAGAAATTTTCAAAACAAAATTGAGCAAATAATCAAGATGATCGTATTAAAAAACGACACTTTTGAAGAGATAATAAGACAGCTAATCGTATAATTCCAGCTGAGGTTCATGTCCCTGCAATTTGTGAAATCATGATATCTAGTCAAAGTTATATTTTCTAGGAAATAAATGAAATTGAAAAGAAACATTTATTAAAAGTTTTTGTAGCTCTTTGTATTATTGGTGATAATGAGGATTGGCATGAACACCCATCAAAGAATGCGATAAATAAATTATTGACCAAAAACGAAAAGAAACTCTAAAGGTGAAATTATATTAATGGGTAAAGAAAAGTGTTTAAGACCTATAGTTCGAACGCTTTAAATATAATTCCTGTAGGATGCAAATTATATCCATGTGATGGAACGTTACACTTCAATATTTGAATAATTTACACGATTTAGAATGGCTCAACATACGCCCATGAATTTTGTAACTACCTATCTGTATGATAGTGACATAACATGCAAATCCCTAAAGGATTTAAACTACCAGAAGCAATGATTCTTTCGACAAAGCTAAGTGTTCAATCAAACTACAAAAATTATTATACATATTGAAACAATCCAATGCATATGGTATAATCACCTTAGCTAATATTTATTAAAGGCATTATCAAAACAATGATATTTGCTCATGTGTTTTCATTATTAAAACAAATATTAGATTTGTAACTGTGACAGTTTATGTTGATGAATTAAATCTTATTAGAACCCCTAAAGAACTCGGTAAAATTGTAAATTATTTGAAAAATGAATCTGAAATGAAAAATTCGAAAAAAAAAAATTCAAAATTTTTCTTGGATTACAAATTGAACATTTTCAAGAATGATCATTTGTTCATCAATCTTCATATTATAATAAGTCTTAAAACGCTTTTTATATGTATAAAGCACATTCATTGGCATTATCGTTGATTGTTCGATCACTTGATATGAAAAAGGTCCGTTTCGTCCACTTAAAGATAAAGAAAATATTCTTGGTCGTGAAGTATCATATCTTAGTGCAGTTGGAGCATTAACGTATCTTACAAATTGTAGCCGGCCCGAATAGCTTTTTAATAAATCTCTTTTCAAGATATAACTCTACACTAACTTGAAGACATTAGAATAATGTTAAACACATTTTTCGTTACCTAAGATGTACCATTAATTGGAGATTACTATATTCTCAAAAATTGAGACAGTGGGATATGTAGATGTAGGTTATCTCTCTGATCCATATAAAGCTGAATCACAAATATGATATGTATTTACACGTGGTGGAACAACAATATATTGAAGATCCACTAAGCAAACCTTGAAAACTTTTCAAATCATTCTGAAAATATTATACAATCCATGGAGCAATTTGAGAATATGTATGGTTGAGAAATACGATCCATCATATCAAGCATCATGCAGATTAACTTCAATAAAAAATAATCCAACAATATTATATGGTAACAATACAACTTGCGTTATATAACTCAAATAATGCTATATCAAAGGGGACAAGACAAAATATATTTCTCAAAAATTCTTTTATATACATGAGATTCAAAAGAATTATGACATCGATATTCAAGAAATTCGCTCGCGTGACAATGTTGTTGACTAATTCACAAAAGTACCACTGACATTTAAATTCAAGAACTTGGCACAGGATATTAGAATGCTGTAACTTATAGATCTTCAGTGATTAGTATCATGGTGAGTAGATGTACTATTCTTCCTTCATCAAGAAATTAGTACGTGATATCTCATCAATTCTATTATTTTTTAAATCAAAGCAAAACCAAAGAAAAACATTGTTAAGTGGTGGCTATTAATAAAACCTAACTAAAAAATTACACTATTGGCCCTAATCTCTTAATACGATATAAAGTAGGCCTAGTCAAATTAAAACAAGATAAATAAGTGAAGGAATACTATTCAACTATTTTTTATTTTAACTTTCCCGACGTTTGTCTAAACTCTGAAGATTTTTCATTCACAAAAGTCTAGGGAACTTTGTCCATTATTTCAATGGCAAAACACTTGTAGACATCATTTGTTGAATTTTTCATGAAACTTAAACTTTATAAATTATTATGAATTGTCAAGATCTCCATGTCAAATTATCAAGAAAAATTAATTAATGCAGAACATACATTGATCCACTGATTTGTATCTTAAATACTGAATCTTGAATTTTGATATTTAAATATTGATTTCTTGTTTTCAACTTAATTGCTCCAAACCTTCTTCTTGATTCTTGATTGTAATTCTTGATTGTAGATTGTGGGTTTTGGATCTTCCTCTTTAATATGCTTCCTCTATTAATTATTATGTTGATGGGATAGCACAAAGAATGCAAATTGCATATGAATTGTAGACCATAACTCTATATATAATTTCCATATGTATTCGGCACATCGTCAATTACAAACCATAATGGATTCAGTCTCTATACATATAATTCAGCCCACACTTTATTTAGATATCCAAAACTCAATTACTTAATTCTTTGTTAGATCACTTTAATTTTGAACTTAACTTTAAGATAGTATTTGTACACAATTAATTATATTTTGGCCCACATGACAAACTAAATAATTTCCCAATCTCCCACTTAGGCTACATATGTTACCTCATAATTGTGTATAATCTTATGAACTCAAAACTTTTGCTATCATAATCAAAACCATCTCCAAACAATCTCTTCCATTGATTATATCAATATAGGTTCAAAGCGGTTTTCGTTACAAATATCATAACTAAACTCTCAATGATCACGTAAATCAACACAATCAAATGACATAGATCAAGTGTGGATGTGTAGCATGGAAATTGCATGTAATATGATCTAAACATGCATATTCCCAACTGGTTCTACCTTATTTTTTAATTAAATCAACCATAAACTTTAATCGGAGTATAACTGAACTGAATACTTTATTTCTGAAATAAACCGAAATAAACTTGAATGTCCACAATGAAAAAATCATATGTTAGAAAGACAACATCCAAAATTACAAACTCCTACTAAGCTAGCATATCACCAAAATTTACAACACCCATGTGAGCGATGTTCTCATGAAAGACCTAGGGTGATAGACCTTTAGTGAATGGGTCTGCTATCATGGAGTTTCTCTCAATATGTTCTATAGTAACCAGAACACTCTAAACTCTTTCTTTAACAACTAGAAATTTGATGTTTATAAATTTAGACTTTGTTGAACTCCTATTGTTATTTGAATACAACACTACTGACTTACTGTCACAAAATAACTTAAGTGGTCTTTCAATTCCATGTATAATCCACAGCCCGGTGATAAAATTCCATAACCATGTTCCTTGATTGGATGCAACATAACACGCTACAAGCTCCGCTACCATGGTTGAAGAAGCTATGAGTGTCTGCTTAGCACTCTTCTAGGATATAGCTCCTCCAGCCAGCAGGAAGACATAGCTCGATGTTGATCTCCGATTGTCTTGACATTCAGCAAAATCAGAATCAGTATAACCAATGATCTCCAATTGGTCTGATTTCCTATATGTGAGCATGTAATATTTTGTTCTCTATAAAAATCGCATAACTCGCTTAGCTGTCTTCCAATGATCCATCACATGGTCACTTAAATATCTGCCCAATATTCCAACAATGAATGTTATATCCGGACGCATGCATACCTGAGTATATATATTAAACTCTCAATTGCTTAAGCACGGAGAATTTTTTGCATCTCACTTAAAGGTCATTCTTAGGACATTGATTGAGATTAAACTTGTCTTCTTTAGCAACAGGGGGTATCACATAGTTTACAATCTTGTATCCCAAATCTCTTAAGTACTGTGTCGATATAGCTCTTTTGTGATAATCCAAGAATACCATGAGAACGATCTCGTTTTATCTAAATCCCTGATACAAAAGAGGTGTCACCAAGATCTTTCATCTCAAAATTCTTTGATATAAATCTCTTGGTTTCGTGCAATAAGCCTATATCATTGTAGGCAAGTAATATGTTATCAACATACAATATTGGAAAATATACTTACTCCCACTGAACATGTGGTATATACAATCATCAACCACATTTATCTCAAATCCAAATAAAATGATTATTTGATGAAATTTGTGATACTATTGACAGGAAGCCTCTTAAACCCATAGATAGATTTCTTTAATTTGAAAACAATTTTCTTTGAGTTTCATGACACAAAGTTTTCCGATTGGACCGTATATATTGTCTCATCAATGTCACCATTGAGAAAGGTCGTCTTTACATCCATATGATGTAGCTCAAGGTCAAAATATGCCACAAGTGCTATTATAATCTTGAAAGAGTTTCATTAAAAGCTCTTTGCAACAAGACGAGCCTTATATCTTTCCACATCCTTCGAATCCCTCTTTGTTTTATATATCCATTTACAACCAATGAGTTTCGTACCTTCAGGCAATGGGCACAAGTTCCCCAAACATCAGTCTTTCATAGACTTTATTTCCTCATCCATGACATCAGTCCACTTTTGGAAATTATTACTTTTCATTGTTTGATGAAAGTTGATATGATCTTCTTCCATCAATCCAATGCAATCCCAATGTTCTTGAATAAATACTATAAAGTCATCTGAAATTCTATTTCTCATTTCTCTAGTAGATCTCCTTAATGTCATTTGTTCTCCAGGTTGTTGAGTTTGTTCTTCTGGAACAATCTTGATTGTTTATGGGGGGTTTTGGAATATTGTCTCCATCCAAAATTACTTCTTTAATAAGATCTAAAGCAAGAATTTGTCACTGATTCTAATCATTGTCAATTGCAATAGGAGGGATGTTTATATGCTCTCCCACAAAGATAAAATCCCTTACTTTATCTCCCCCACCCCCACCCCCACCCTCCCACAAACTTCACATCCTCAAAGAACCAGGCATTTCCCATTTCAAAAATTAATTTGGTAGTGGGATCATAAAATTTGTAACCACTTGAACTTTCAGAGTATTCAATAAAATAGCAATTGATAGTTCTGGAATCCAGTTTCTTTTCCGATGGCCTATAAGGTCTTGTCTCAGCTGGACAATCCTAAATGTGTAAGTGCTTTAAACTGGATTTTTGCCTGCCCAAAGCTCATAAGGGGTTTTGACAATTTCTTTGCTTGTAACTCTATTAAGAATATAAGGTTTTTAATGCTTCTCCCTAGAGATATTCTGGTAAGGTGGAATGACTAATCATACTCCTTACCATGTTCTTAAGTGTTCTATTTGGTCTTTCAGAAACACCATTCATGCTAGGAGAACTGACATGGTGTACTGTGGGACGATTCCACATTTCTCTAGGAATTTAGCAAAATGCCCTAGACGTTATTCTCCTGATCCGTCATATCTGTCATAGTATTCACTACCACA
Source organism: Fraxinus americana (assembly GCA_035079005.1). NCBI lineage: Eukaryota > Viridiplantae > Streptophyta > Magnoliopsida > Lamiales > Oleaceae > Fraxinus > Fraxinus americana. The sequence goes on along the minus strand of CM068719.1, from coordinate 15,344,080 downwards.
TTGACGTGTTTTATTCTTTTATCGAGTTGATTTTCAACTTCAGCCTTATAAGCCTTGAACACATCCAGTGATTGGAATTTCTAATGAATGAGATACGGGTAAATGATCGTTGACCATTCCAAGAACCTAAAGGAAGTGACTCACATACATCCGTATGAATTAGTTCCAAGACGTCTGAAGTCCTATTGGCACCTAATCTCCTCATGGTTGTTTGTTTTCCCTTAATGCGTTTACACAAATACTTAAGTCTGAAAAATCAAGGGAATCAATAATTTCTTCCAATACAAGTTTTTCAATTCTCTTTTGAGAAGTGTGACTTAAACGCTTATGTCATAATGAAGCGGAATTCTAATTGGTTAATTTACGTTTAATATCCTGTAAAGTCACATGAAATGTTTCATTATAAAAGGCAACAAAATTAAGTAAGTATAGATTATCATATATAGATAAAGAACTAGTACCCACAAGATTTGAATCAAGAAAAAGACTAAATTTATTATTTCAAATGAACAAGAATAACCATATTTGTCCAATATAGAAATAGAAACCAAATTCCATCTAAAAGATGATACCACAAAAGTCTCTTTCAAATCCAAATAAAAATCAGTCTTTAATAATAATCTAAAATTCTCTGTAGTCTTTACTTCAACTGATTTGCCGTCGCTCGCATAGATGAAACTTTCAGCATAATTTGACTTTCGCCTATTCAAACAACCCTGCATAGACACACTTATATGAGCAGTGGCACCGAAATCAATCCACCAAGTATGTCTAGATACCGAAACAAAATTAACATCAGAGCAAACCAAAGGGAAAAAATACCTTTCTTTACACGCCAAGCTTGATATTTGGTACAATCCATTTTGAAGCATCCCGGGATTCCAAAAAAGTAACAGTCGGATGATTCATCATTTTCAAGCTTTTGTTGCTTCTTTGAGCTGGACCGGGTGCAACTTCCTAATTATTTCTTTTCTTGAACTTGTCCTTAGAAGTACTAACCAAGTGAGCACTTTTAGTCCTTTCTTACTTTAACATCTCTTCTTCTTGCACACAGTATGAAATGAGCTCATTTAGAGTCCACTTCTCCTTTTGACAGTTATAATTGACCTCGAATTGGTTGTATTGTGCAAAAAGAAAAATCAAAACCAAATGCACGAGTAAATCATCAGATAGCTCAAGCTTTAGTGCCTTCAATTTTGAAGTAATATGAGACATCTCAATCATGTACTCTAGAATATTTCTCTTACATTTATACCTTAGTGAAATGAAGTTCTCCAAAAGTGTACTAATTTCAGCCTTATCATTTTTCGTAAAGCGTTTTTCAATTTCATCAAAAAATTCCTTGGCATTAGTTACCTTGTTGAACATAGCGCCCCTGAATGATTCTCGAATACAACTTATCAAAGTCTCTTTTTTCATCAACGAAACTTTTATCCCTAAGTACAGTAGTCCTTAACACAAGGTCTAAGTTCATGCAACCAAGAACGATTTGTACGTTCTCTTTCCAGTGCTTAAAGTTGGTTCCATTTAGTACGGGAATAGAGTTGAGGTTTGTAGAAGCAGAAGAGTTAACTAAATAGAGAACAAAGCCAAAAAAATATGTTCATATTAGATCCGTATTAAACAATTAATTAATTCAAATAATAGTAAACCACATCACAAGAGACCGAGTACAACATTGATGTTTAGTTTTTGGATAGAAATACCAATTTGTAAGTGATACTCTTGGTATAATAATCAAATTTTGATAATAAATTATGTCAAACAGTAAACCTTATTTGGACCAATTTATTTTTTTACATAAAACAAAATCTTACAATTGTCACATATTTATTACCATAAGTTTGCATGTAATTCGGCCAAATATTTACCTTCATTTGGGCCAGTGACTATCCGCTTGAATTACAAACACATAACCTTCCTATTATTCCGAATAAATTAATCAAGACGAGATGTTACTATTGTAACATATTGATTCAATTTATTTATTTAGGAAAATTAGTGATCCAATTTATTTTAATACCAAGATTTGAATTTTAATTGTTAATTCTCAATTCTTTTACTCCCTTTATGGTTTTCTAAGGCCGAGTCGCCATGGCCCGTGAAACCACTATATTTGAGTCATCAAAGAATTTTTTTCCAAATTGTTCTTTCATGTCAATCAAAACAGTTTTGTTTTTTTAACAAAAAATGTTCTGCAGCATGTATAAATCAATTCATCCTATTGAAATCAAAAACAAGTTGCGGCCAACCAATGATGGAAAGTCAAACGAAATAGAGATTAGAAGTGATGGGTGCTCGAGAAACAGAAATTTCGGTGCATGATTTAACTGGGTGTATAAATATTGATTTAACATTCGTCGCCGCCATCTCTATGGTGTCATTTCTATCAATTACTAATCGTTGACACGTGCGTTGCACAAATTTTGTGTTTATTGTATTTTTATTAGTGTAAAAATTGTAGATATTAAAAAAAATAGTTTAAGATTTACTGGATTATTCAACAGTCTTGAGAGTATATTATTGCTTCGCTAATGCTCCATCTAATAAGGTAATTATTTTAAAAGTTGATACTATTGCATAGAGAAACGTGCCATAAATAAAATTGAAAACATTACATGTATTTAGATGATATACATAAAGATTGCAGGTTTACAGGAGTAAGAATTATTTGATTATTGTATATACGAAACACCATTGAAATAAAAGAGAAACAACAATCTCAATAAAATTCAATTTCCCAATATGAGTGCATGAAAAAAGTACTAAAGATGAAAAATTATACAGTTAAATATTAGAAAATTAAGCAAAAGACGAACACACAATATGGAATGAGCCAAAATAATTTATGAGAAATAAGTTTTAGCACCTTAGGAAAAATAATTAACACACCTGTTAGCATTCTCCATCACATTTTGTGCCTCAGGCAGTTTAGTTTCTGCCACAATAGCCAACTATATATACATCTTATCAAATGAATTTTCAACCCATATAAGTTGACGAGATTAGAAACTATACACATTATTAAAATAAAAAGGAAAATTTTAGAAGAAAGTACATTTTAAGCAAATTCGTCGAATATTTCATACAATGTTCCACTTTTTTGGTATCTACAAAATCAGCCTTCTTGCGCTTAAACATTAATTCAACAGATTAAGCAGCAGTTTTAGCCTATAACTCAAAATCACTCATTTTCTAGAATGAGAAGACCCATGTGATTGATGGTCATATGGCTAAAAAGTAAGAATATCAACTCATAACTTAATCAGAATTTAAACAACAAATATATAAAACTTAAATAAAACGAATAGTTTTGGAAGCTGTCGTTAATAAAAAGTTGTTAATAACTTCTTTTGCTAAGCTTTTTAAAGTAAATTATTAACTTTTTGAACGATAGGCTAGAAAAAATACTTTATCTAAGCATATTTAGCACAAAAAGCTTTTTTAACCTTAACTAAACATGCTTTTAATAAAGCGATGAAATCATTAGGGACTCACCATAGTTTTTTTTTTTTTTTTTTTTTTATAGCAGGAGGGCGGTACCTCCGAGATTTTATTAAAATGTTCTTACTTGTTGCGGAGGAATACCATGATTACAAATGATATCAATGAAATCAATAAATAAGAAAGTACTACTTCCCTTACAGTGAAAGAAAAGAATAACAGGAAAACAGTAAAAAGGGAGTATTACCTCCCTTACAAAAAGCACAAGTTAAATCAAAAGGAAAAATAAAAACAAAATACAAATACTTAAACTCTAGTGATGAGCAAACCATATCTATCAATCTGAACAAGCATCCTGATATGTAGTAGTAGGTCAGCTGGTCCATATTCCTGGAATCTACATTGATGCCAACTATCGATAGCAAGTGCATCTGCAACTTGGTTCCCCTCTCTGAAGATGTGGCGAACCACATCTCTGTCAAAGGAAACGATATCTGCAATCTGTTTGAGTATCCTCTGGATTGGCCACGGTCCCCCATCTCTAGTGATACAGTGAATAGAAATAGTCGAGTCTGCCTCAACCCAAATATCTGACAAGCCAAGATCTCTAGCCAGTAGTATCCCATCACAAATAGCCCTGAGTTCCGCCTCCAATATCATACATTGTCCATATGAAGTTGAGAGAGCCCTGATACAATTTTCTGTGTAGTCCCTGATGATGCCTCCCCCACTAGCAACCTATCTTTGACATAACCTTCAGTGTTGATCTTGACATATCCAAATGATGGAGTGCGCCACCAAACCATGATTAGGGTAGGAGATGGGGAAAGAGTCAAAGAAATACCAAAAAGTATAGCAAGCTGTGTGTTATTACGCCAATGTGACAATCGAAATAGTCCACCAATATGGAGGCAGGATACCATATGGTAAACTCTCCAGATAATACGTTTCGAGCTTATACGTATGTTCTTGTTCTTTGCATTATTCCTCTCAATCCAAAGAAATCAGAAAATCAATAGAGGAATAATGATCATAATTGCCCGGACCTTGCAAACTGTCCAGAATACCTCCATCTCAGAAATCTATGTCTGACACTCTCTCATGTACTCATGGTAATCTGAAATAAAGCCCTAAAATGTTGCAAAACATGATCTAAAATACTGCTACCAGTAAAAATATGAGTGATGGTCTCAATCTCAGAACAACACTGACATCGAGAAGCCAGTTGACTTCCTATCTTCCTCTGGATAATGACATCAACTGGTATCAAGTCCTGCAATAATCTCCAATAGAAGAACGAAATGGTATGAGGTATGATAGGGCTCCACAATAGGCGAAATGAATCCTGTAATGGTCTGCTAGAGCAGATCAGCTGCCTGCTGATTTAGTATTAAATTTGCCATCTGATGTGACCCTCCAGAAAATGTGATCTGAGACATTAAGATATAGTAGAATGGTCGCGATCTGCTCTGCCATAGCTAATGGAAGAGTCTGTAGTAGTCGCCCAAAATCCCATCTTGTATCCTCGAAAAAGTCCTGCACCCTCGCAGACGTATGCTGTCTGTGTAGGAAATTGGATGCCAGTGTAGAATCACCCATCAAACAATCATGCCAAAAGCAGATCTGTCCTATCTCAAAGCTCCACTCAATGTATGTCTCGACGCATGGTCCAAATCTCTTCAGTCTCTTCCAAATAAGAGAGACTGAGTGAGGAACTGATACAAGCAACGAATGTGTCCCTCTATAATATTTGCTCAGTAAAAATTGGGCCCAAAGAGAACTCTAAGACCTGAATAACCACTATAGCTTCAATGAAAATGTGTCTACCGTATCTTGTAATCATCTAATGCCCAGACCTCCCTCGTCGTAGGAAGGCAAATCGCCTTCCAACTTTGCCAATGTAGACGACGCGTATGATTTTTAGAATCCCATAGGAATTGTGCAAATATACTCTCCAGCCTTTTCAAATTGACCTTAGAATGTCTCATAATCTGGAATAGATATAGTGGTATAGAGGAAAGAACAGACCTCAGTAGAGTAATCCTACCACCAGGAGAAAGAAGGCGTGCAGCCTATCCAGAAATCTTATTCCTGACCTTCATAATGAGATCATCATACAGAAAGCTCCTCTTAGCCCCTTTAAACAAAGGGACTTCCAGATATGTAAATGGCTGTCTTTGATGTGGAAATTCAGTCAAAATCACTAAACCCTGTATCTGAATATCAGATGTTCGCCTAGGCAATATAAGACCACTCTTGTTTCTATTCACCAATTGGCCAGAGACCCCTTCGTAGTGTTCCAAACACTCGATCACCCTTCTGATAGATCTCTTCTGTCCATCGGTAAATATAATTATATCATCAGCAAAAGCAAGATGAGAGACAAGAGTACTATATCCATGTCAATACTGCATACTAAGGTATGTCTGAAACATCTGAGTAAGCAATCGACGAAAGTAATCAGCGACAATAATAAATAAGGATGGAGAGATATGATCTCCTTGTCTGAGTCCCCACGATGAAGAAAAGAAACCACATGGTCGCCCATTTAGAAGCACTGAGAATCGACACTCGGATATACAACATCTGATCCGATCAATCCACAACTGGTCAAAAACCAAACTCCTCCAAAATAGAATAAATGGATCCCCAATCCATACGATCATATGCTTTAAACATGTCAACCTTCAGCATAACATTCCATCCACGCATTCTATTATCCAACGTATGTATAAGCTCCTGGGTCTACAAAACATTGTCCCCAATAAGTCGACCGAGGACAAATCCACTCTAATGAGGGGAAATAATATAAGACAGAAATGAACCCAATCTGTTGTTTGAGAGGTGTTAAGCTTTTTATCATCCTGGTGTCGAGCTATTTTTTGAAGGACTTCAATGGTTTTGTTATAAGCTTACTAAACACCGTACACAGGCTGATAGGTCGCTAATCCGTCCATCTACAAGCATTCTCCCTTTTCGGAAGCAAAATAATAGATGTAGCAGCAAATCCTCTCGGCAAATGACCACCCTCAAAGAAATCTATGATTGCACTGTATACATCATCGTGTATAATATCCCAATAGTGTTGGTAGAATAAAGATGAAAATCCATTAGGGACCGTAGTTCTATCAGCATCAATACTGAAAAAGTCTCATTTGCCTCATTATGCAAAGTGACCGGTTCAACGTCATATTGTCTGCCTCCGTCAGTATCCTAGGTATGATATCTGGACGAATATACTCCAGAGGCTGTGAAGGAGCTGATAATAAGTCCTAGAAAAAATAGATTGTCGATCTCTGAATATCCATTGGAGTAGTAAGAACTTTCCCTGCCTGAGTCGTGATAGTCCTAATAAGAGATTTGGTCCGTCGTCCATGTACAAGTAAATGAAAATATCCGGTGTTACGATCTCCCTCACATACCCAACGAGAGCCGACCTTTTACTTCCAAAAACCCTCCTCAATAGCTAAGGTACGGTTCAGATTAGCCCGTGCATGATGAAGTGAGACACGGTGCTCTGGTGTAGGATCAACCTCAAGATCAATCTCTGCCTGGTCCACCATCTCCTCAGCGTCTCTAACTCTCTGGAACACATCACCAAATACCCGTCGATTTCAACCTAAAGAATTTCTCCCAAAGGGCAGCCATTCCTGTAAGATGAGTAGGGAGTGACCACTTTTGTGAAACGAAAGCTAAGAAGTCATGATGTTTGGTCCAAACATTAAGGAATTTAAATGGTATAGGACCTGAATCATCATCAGGAATCCACTATAAAAGTAGAGGTGGGTGATAAGATGAAGAACGGTTCAGATGAGTCACGGTAAGCTGTCTACAAAAGTCATCACTAAAGCGTTAAATCAAAACTCTATCCAATATCTTACTAATCCTGCCATTAGTCCAGGTAAACTGAGACCCAGAAAACCCAACGTTCTCTAAGCCACAGTCCAACATCATATCAGAAAAATCAGTAGAACCACGATAATGAATACTATGACTAGTACGCTCATTATCATGTGTGATGACGTTAAAGTCACCCCAACAAGCCAAAGATCATCCATAGAGATGGAAGTGTGGTGAAGCCCACAAGTCCCTCCTAACATAGACCTGACAAGCAGCACAAACAGAAGTCAAGTAAATAGGTCGTGCTAGTCTAGGATCCACAACTCTGACATGTAGAATCGAATATGATAATCAATAACAGTAATGGTAGTACCCACATTCCAGAATACCCAAATCTTATTCGACTCATTCTGAACCCCAGTATCAAAATGTAGATAACGACGAACAAAATCAAACCTACTATCCAAAACCATAGGCTCCAAAATAACTAAGATATAAACCTGATGAATCTAAATAAGTTTTCTCAGGCACCTGCGAGTAGCTACACTAGTTACACCTCTCACATTCCAGATGATCATACTTATTTGGATGTACGTGAAGAGGTATCCTGCGACAGACTCCTGGTCATCATCCTGGGTAGCGAAGTGTCAATAACTTTTGAATATCTCTTCCAACTTACTGGGACAAAACCATCCTCCTCTGTCCTACCATCCAGACCTATCAAATCATCAAAAGAAGATCTACGAAAAGGACCCTGCTGATGAAATTCAACCTGATGGAAACCCCATGAATTCGACTACTTTGTAGAAAGATGAGCCTCCATATTTTGCTGACATTGTACAATAGGCACATCAGTACTACTAAAGCCCGGCAGGTTCTCGAGCATATCCATCAAGAGAGGGTCAAGTATGTAGGAGTAATTGGCGTAGAAGTACATCTGACGTGGATCGAAGCCTGAATACCTGAATGATCAACCGATGTAACAACAGGTGGACTCTGAGGAACAACCATTTGAGGAGCAACTGTAGGATGATATAGTGGCAAAGAAGTAGTAGTCTATGGATCAGTAGTACTCTTGACAGGTGGAGTAGTAAAAGTAGTAACTGTTTAAGCTATAACAACAGTGGTGCCCATAATAGTGGGAGGAATAAAAGTAATATTCTCGAAAGTGGAATGAGAAGTCCCGTCAGATAGTCCATCATGTCTCTTCTGATTGTGCTTAACCGGAGTCCATCTCTGGAGAAGTACCGTTACAGTTTCCTTTCCCTTCCCCTTATCCTTAACCGATGCTGGTTGAGGCTTAGGAGCATGATCAACAACCAGATGAGGAGCCGATGGTGGAGGATGATGTAAGTTACTGGAGCATTTTTCCTCCATATGTCCAAAATGTCTACATCGAAAACGAAAGTCCAGGACCTTATCATAAACAATGGGTTGCCAAAAACCACCCCACTTTTCCCTCTCAATCTAGACTCTGTCAGGGAGTCTACATTCCAAGTCAACCTCAATACATACCCTGGCTTCACTGGGGCGACGAAGATCAGAAGTTGCTTTGTCAATGCAAAGTGGAAGTTCGATAGCCTTGGCTATGGTGAATATTGCACTCTTAGCCCGAAAATGAATAGAAAGCAAAGGAAATGACACCCAAACAGGAGCAATAGGAACCTCATACTATGGACTAAAACTAGGGGTCCATTTAAAAACACGTATATGACATCCATCAATATACCAAGTAGGTTTGAGGAATAATCGTGAATAATCTTCCTCATACGCCATATGAATAATAATGTGTGCATCATCGATAAGACCAATCTCATAATCACCAATAAAGCCAAATTGCATAAAATTTCCACGTACCTTATTCATAGAAGGCTTGCGATTTACAAACTTACCAACAAGTGTAAACCTGTATGCCTCAGCCAAAAACTGCTCATCTGATTCATCAAAGAAAACTGTAGGCTCACCATGGTGAATATATGATTCCTTATAGACCAAACTATGATGTCTGGAGTCATCAGGAGCACAAAGTACTTGGGCAAATGATTTCTTCTGACTTCTTTCAACAGCCCATTCCTCGCGAGAATGAACATGAGTAGATTTAAATACAGGTTTTGGGATTGAAATTGCAGCAATTAGTTGATGACCCATGGTTCTCTCAGCTTGAATTGAAGTTCCAGCAGTTGAATTTAACATTTTCAGCATCACAGATTCATCAAACCCGAATTTTTCGCAAACTGCCTTAATTTCACCCACAAATTCAGCACCTTCTGGATGAAATTGGCCAAGACCCATACCTAGGCTAGGTGCGCCAGGTGAAAATGGACCTAGCCCAGGTGGTTCGCGACAGTGGGTGTCCCTCCCGTTGCCGAAATAAGAGATGTTCGCTGGCAGTGTCGCGCTATTCGCAACTGGCGAAATTTCTTGACTGCAATTTATATTTTTTGTTGTTGTTTGTAAGGAGTTGTTGGCGTGGTTGTGGTCGACTGGTGATGGGGAGTTGGCTGGAGGTGGGTTCCGGCCATGGGGTTGGCCGGAATCACGATTTTCGACGTTTTCCATTTTTCAGGCAGATCTAAGGTTCATCTTTGCTGTGCATAGAGACTCACCATAGTTACCATGTGAATAAATCCTTTGAGACTTCAAATAAGATGTTAACATTTCCACCTATAACACAAAGAACGAATCAAACACCAAAAATATAAATATTAAAGAAGTGAATTACATGTGTCGCAAGAAATAGGAAAAATTTTACAAACTCTAGTAGTCTTATATATATATATATATATATATATATATATATATATATATATATATATATATATATATATATATATGCTCATAATGCTATTCCAAAGGTGGACATTTGACATGTGAGCACGAAGGACAACTAATTTCATATGTTGCCTTTCTGTTTGTAAATGTATTGTGGGAGTCTCTTTAGCTATGTTCTTTAGTATGAATCAAATGAGTTTATTTCCAGCAGTTTTTTGCGCAAATATGATTATCCATTAATAGCAAGATCAACGAAGATGTAGAAAGTATTCATTATAGCAAATGTCTACCACAATGTTTCGTTTGTATATGGTCATCATGTTTGGAGAAATTGATTCAATTGGATATCCAAAAATGAAGCATTCAATATATTTGAGAAAAAAAATTGCACAGTTTGGCCTAAAGAAAAGGTTGTACGTTTGATTAAATTAGTATAATAAACATAAAACTAAAGTAAGAAGAAAATGAAATTAATGAGTGTAATTAACTCATTAAATATACACTTTCAAATCTTAGTTTTTAGTTTGATCTTGAGTACTTTTGAATGTTTTGATGCGTGTTTTGATGTTGTTTTGTACTTAGACAAATTGGATCAAAATGGAGTGATTTGAAGCTTGGAACAGAGCGACGATAATGATCATGGAAGAAAGCATGGTTTGGAGAAGGAAGGATGAAGAATGAGGTGGAAAAGAAGCAAATAAAGAATGAAAAGCAAAAGAGGAAGCCCCCTCGCCTGAGAGGTCGGCGCCAGCGACAGAGAAGGTGGCGCCACAGCGCTGCGTGTCGGGAAAAAATTAAAAGAAGCATTTTTTTTTATGAGACCCAACCCATTTCAACTGGATTTCGACCTGCAACCTTAAGGAACTATAAATACACTTTTTGAAGATCTAAAAATGGTTCTTGGACAAATTTCTTGACGATATCCATTGAAGAAAAGACGATTGACACAAATTGGAGAAATCAATAAGCGATAAATAATTTTTCTAAAACTTTTGTCTCCTTAATTATGTTTTTCATATTAAATTCCATGTTGTCAATTTTATTCACTATGAACTAATACTTTAGATCTAGGGTTTGATATAATCGTCTTGAGACGTGTTTTAATTCCTAATTATATAGCTCTTTTGGATTTTTTCTATCAATTTATTTATGTTGTTTACGTTTAATGCTTTCAATTATCTGGACACTAGTTGAATGAATTGATGCATGAATTTTGGCACTTGAGAGAGGGAAATTCAGGCGTGATCATAAAACAACATAACCTAGATTTCGAGAGAAAGTACGGATTTTTGAGGCATTTTGCGCTATAATTTTTACATATTTAATTCGGAATAGAGATATTGAAATTAGATAGTAAAAATAGATTCTAGTCGGCACTCGAGAGAGGGGATAAAATTATATTAGGGTTCTTGCCTATAAATTGAGAGAAATCTGGTTGAGTTAGCACTTTTAGGTTGAAATATATTGTCGATAGAGCGGTGAAATCATTCCCTAGAATTTCATAATTTGATAACTTTGTAGAATTTTGCATTTGTTTAACTACCAACTTTGGTTCACAAGTACCAGTTAAAATCAAAACATCATTTCAACTTGTTTGTCCAAATAAAGTGGAAACTACATAATAATAGTACTCAATAGAAATCACACATCAATCCATGTGGGTTCAACATCTTGACTTTCATACTATATTACAAAACTTGACACCGTACACTTGCGGCATAAATTCACGTTGTATAAAATATGTGACAGAAATATTATAGTAAACAATAAATAGTTTAAATACTCATCCATTATTTGCACAAGTGAATGTGTACTTGTACTTCCTTCTTTTATATTTTTTGGAACATCATTTGGCGAGTACATTCGTTGTCAAAGCCGAAATCTAGAATTGCATATTTCTTTAAAACAAGCGTGCAACCATCCTTGAAAAGCTCAATGGTTTTAACTCCAAGTTAAGATTCTAATAGAATAAATAAATGTAAATTAAATATATTAAGTATGTAAAGAAATTTATTATGATGAATAAACTTTACTAACCGCAATATTCATATCTTAATGGGATTTTGTATTACAAAATATTAATGACTTAGTGTCAGAAAGATCATTGACAAAGTGTAACATTAAGGAATAGAAGAGTAAGTTATGTTAGAGTTTTTCAAAACAATGACAATATGAATGACTTTTTTTTTTTCATTGTTAAATATACCTATCTGAAAAATGAATCCATGGAATACAAATCAAGAATCAGGCCTCAATATTCGATTGGTTATGCACAAATATTTCCATCAGACTGATATGTTGCACAATCTTAAAGCTAAAGAGATAAAGGAAAAATAATTCAAGTGCCTACATAATCACTAACTCTGGAATAAAACTTGTTGAGCAAACTTCAAATTTAGCAGAAGACTATTAGTTTGGAGATAATATATTTTTTCATAATTTATTTGTTTATTGTTGTTATGCAAATAGTTTGCCGCTTCAAAACAGGAATCGACTTACCCAGTCAGGTCGTAGGAGTTGAGGGGACAGCGGGGCCCGAGCGCAGCGGCCCAGAAAGCCGGGGATCGACCTGTCCGGTCAGGGGGGGCTCGGGGGCAGCACCCCCGATGAGGATCGACCTACCTGGTTAGATTATGGTGGTCGAGGTGGCAGCGCCTCTCGTGGGGGCTCAAGGGTAATGCTTCCGAAAGGAATTTTGATTTTTATGTATTTGTTGAAGAGATATAATTAATTTATAAGTAAATCTAACTTAAATTTCAACCTATTTTAATATAAATACAAATAGTACATAACAAATTCTTAATAAGTAAAATTGTATTTAGTTTGTGTAAAATGTAAGCAAACGTTATTGCCTAAACTTAATAACACGAAAAAGAATAATCAATTTGAAAAAAAAAAAAAAGAAAGACTTGTATCTAAAACTATCGAGAGCCACGGAAACATCGTGTCTACGAGCACCACGGAGATACGATGTCTCCGTGGTGCGCGAAGACTTTCCCTTTAGCACAGAGACTTTTTTTACGTGCAAAGACTCTCTCCGTACAGCACAGAGAAATTTTTTTTTTTTTTAATTATGAATGCTAACGATTATGATATTTCAATTCATCATGTTAACTTTTGCCTGCTCACAAATTAAATAATAGTTGGAAATGTTGTCCTATTATCTCTGATCTCACAGGTGAACAGTCATTTTCTTTTGGTTATATTGTAGTGATTCTAAATATATGGGCGAGAATAAAGAATAATACAGGAATAAATACCTAACTATTCAAAGTTTTTATAGCAAATTAGGGAAAAAAATGATGTATAAAACTGGAGGACTGAAGGTGTGAAAACTGGGAAAATGTACAGCAAAATCTCATTAGGTTACTATTGCATCTACAGTAACCCAAAACTGTCCTTTTTAATATAGTAGGAAATTGTTTTTCTTCCCACAAAATACCTCCAATTCTTCATGCATAATTTAAAGGGTTTCGCTATGTGTACAGAGCAGTGTACACAAGGGTGTATACTATGGATATACATAGCAAAATCCTAATTTAAATAATTTTCATCAACCCTAAAATTCATTCTTCATTCTTAATGGTTTTAATATAAAGTTGACTTTGATACCACCTGTTGAATATTTTATAAAACTTAAACTTTATAAAATATTATGAATAGTCAAGATCTCCATATCAAATCATCCAGAAAATTAATACGGAACATACCTTGATTCATTGATTTGTATCTTGAATCTTGAATTTTGAATTTTAATCTTTAAATCTTAATTTCTTGTTTTTCAATTTAATTGCTCCAATCCTTTTTTTGATTCTTGATTATGGATTTTAGATCTTCCTCTTCAGTATGCTTTCTTTATTAATTCTTGTGTTATTGGATGACACAAAAAAATTAGAATTGCATATAAATTAGGGACTATAACCTTATATATAATTTCCATATCTATTCGACCCATCGTCAAATACAAACCCTAATGTATATGATCTCCACACATATAATCCGACCCATACTTTATTTAGATGTCAAAAACCCCATTACTTAATGAGGAAATTACAAGCAACCAGAGTTTTAGACTTTTCAATTCAAAATTAAGATATACAAGTTTTTTTTTTTCAAAAATTAGAAGATATTTAAATTTTTAATAATTTAATTTAAAAAAATAAAATTAAAACATAGAACCTGATTCCAACCCCCCCAAATAGCAACCCTAAATCTCTCTCCCTTCTAATTTTCTCTCCCAAGTAGCGGCGCTGCTCGGGAAGGTGGCGCTTCTCTTGAGCAACCGCACGGAAGGTGGTGAGTACAACGGTGCCTCGCAAGAAAAAAGCCAGTTCAGGCTTTGTGGTAGTTTCACGCGAAGACCCCATCGGTCTTCGTTCATTGAAAAAGCACTCTTAGCTGTTCGTCGCAGTTCATAGATCTCAGATCGCCGCTTTCGAATCGCCATTACGGCTTGGGGATTCATCTGGTAAGATGACCTAATACCATTGTTGATTTGTGTTTTGCAATTGTTGGTGGCGATGTGGTGGTAGCGGTGGGTGGTAATGGTGTTGGCAATGGTGGTGAGGTAGTGGATAAAGATTCAGATTCAGATTCAGATCCCCCATTTCTTCTTTCTGTATTTAGTTTTGTACATATTCATTGCCAATTGTTGTTCTTGCAGTGCTGCTGCTTCGTCCTTGTCTGCTCTTAAGCAGCTAACCATTAAAGTTAAGGCTATTATAGCTGATGGTGTCCCAGAATTAGACACCAGGCAATTGATTGGGTATGCAAAGGCAAACAATAAGGTAATGCCAAAATCAGACACCAGCGATGGTGGTTGCTGTAGGGTTTGGAGGAGGAAGATGAATTTAGGTCAGCTAATGAGGTAGGCTAGGTATGGGCTGTAGTAGGGTTTTGGGTAGTGGAGTATTTTTGAAAGTGGATGTAGGGTTGTTGGCGGCGGCGGCGATTTTGTGCAGTTGGTGGTGGTGGTGGCTGTGCTCTGAGGTTTTGGCGATTTCCATGAGTTTTGTGGCAGTGTTAATTTTTTATTTTTATTTTTTTTTTGGTGATTTTTGTTTGTTACGCTTGTTGGTGGTGGTAGTGTCGATGTCAGTGGTGGTTGCTGGTTGTTGGGTGATCATCGCAGCGTCAGTAGTGGTGTGATCGTTGTTGTAGATTTGATTTGTTGGTGTTTTTTGTGCGACGGTGGCAACGATTTTGCTAGTAAGTGGTGGTTGTTGGAAGTGGTGCTGCCTGGTGGATTGGGGTTAGTAGTGGAATTTAGAGGGTTTGTGACCAATTATTTAAGATTGTGACCATTAATTTGGGTATTCTGTGACTAAAAAATAACGCATGATCGATAAATTGTGACTAATAAATAATATGTGATCTAAAAATTTGAATTGTGACTTATGAAATTTATGATTGATAAATGAATTGTGATTTATAAAAATTTTGATTTGTGACCTATAAATGAATTTGTAACCAAATTGTATACAATTGCGACCAAGTTGTGACGTATAAATTTTTTTTTTTTGTAATCGATGAATAAATTGTGACTTTTAGAATTTCTGAATTGTGACCTTAAAATAATTTGTGACCTATAAAATTTCTGATTTGTGACTGATGAACACAAGTAAAATTTTTGAATTGTGACCATAAAATAATGTGACGTATTAATTTTTGATTTGTGACCGATGAACAAATTGTGATTTATAGAATTTCTGAATTGTGACCGTAAAATAATTTGTGACATATAAAATTTCTTATTTATAACAGTAAAAACAATGTGACTTCCAAAATTTATAATTTGTGATCAATGAACAAATTGTGACACGTAAAATTTTTGAATTGTGACCATAAAATAATTTGTGACATATAAAATTTGTGATTTATCACAAATTATATGAAATTGTGACCTTAATGTATTTAATTAATAAAATATATATTTAGTTAATTAATTTATAAGTAAAATTTAAAAAACTCTGAAATTTAAAATTTTAAACTCAATGTCTTAAATTTGAAATTATTAAAACTAAACTTCTTAATTAGAAAATTTTCCCTTAATTCTTCATTAGATCACTTTAATTTTGGGCTTAACTTTAAAATAGTCTTTATACATAATTAATTACATATGTTGACTCACATGACAAATTAAATAATTTCCCAACGTAAGTGAGTACGAGCCTCTCACAATTACAGCAAAAAAAATGCAATTAAGTATAATACAATGATTATGATCCGGAGAATTATTTCTGATATGACAATGGATTACAGATAATCAGTTGTGTAGGAATGCAAAAGAATTGCAGTCGAAGGGAAGTAATCATTGTCTCCGTTGAACTAAAAACGGTTTGAATGTCATCAACACTCCAACTAGCTCGATTATGTTCAAGATAAAGAACACCATTTGGTCACCTGCATCTCATCAACCACGCTAACTTAGCTTGGATGAACAGAAAAAGGAAGTTTCACAATATAAGATGAACAAAGTATGAAGGAAAATGAATGCAAGTAGAACCAAACTGCCAGATTTTCAAAATACTTCTACTTAACATTTCGATATACATATTCTTTAAAAGTCAAATGTTAGTACGAAAATGGAATTATGATTGATGATCTAGCTAGACATAGCAATCTCCTCGACCTTCTTTAAAATAATTTGAGATAATCATTATATCCCCAAAAGATAAATTCATTGTATTCTCTTCATTATATGTAATGTGTGGTTTCCTATCCTTCTCTGTCATAACAATTGTGGAAATGAAAATTGGGCATTTCATATAAGGATTATTTATGACTCAAGTTCAGAGAATTCCATGGAAAAATTTCAGGCACTATAATTCTGGTTGATCACAAGGGAAACAGATTTTACAAGACTACCCTTTGTCCCAAGGGCGAAGGTTGGTGCTTTAAGTAATAGAAGACGAAAAGTGTACTGTTGAAGATGAAAGCTAAGTCAACAGAAAGTCCTACATCATCATCCTCAGAAAGCATGCTAGTTGCTACCAATCTCTTCATATAATGAAAGGTGATGTATTAATGAGAGCTTCATGAGAAATTTGTGGACTACGCATTTCATACCAGCAGAAGATTCTCTTTTAGACTGATTTAAGTGGATAGGCAGAAATTACATTCTACAGCAAAAAGGTACATCCTAAACAGCAGTGGTTACTGCATACTATTAGAGATACTTGAAGTCAGTGAAAAGAAGGCACAAATCAAATGGTTTGGTTCCAGAAATATGCATAAAATTATAGTCACGCTTCAGCGATACGAAGTACAAACATTCAGTCTATGAGAACACCAAAGCAAGTTTCTAAGCCTGTTAATACAAATTAAAAGTAGTGCAAATTAACTGAATATTGCTATGGAGGTTATCAAGAAAGCATAAAAGGTAGAGGGATTAAATCAAGACTAGCCAGTGTCTGGAAATCTCAAGAGCTTATATCTATCTTTAATCAAGTTTCTTCATAAAGTACCAAAAGGAAACAGTAAAGAGTATTGAACTTCTTTAGGAAAGGCTCTCCAATGATCCTCAAGGAGACAGTAAGTTTTAAATTGGCGAATCCGGTGTTATTTCTGAAGTGGAAAAAATTTAACGGTCCAAAGAATCATTTGTTTACTAGAATGTTAGCAACCTCTGGAAGCTAATAAAAATATGTCCATATGTTTTATTTCGGTATGGCAAGGATCAATTGATTGGATTCTAAACACATACCTAGTCAACTTCGTTCTACAGCCTCAACAACTTGAATTTTCACTACCATAGAGGAATGGAAATGGAATGGGAGAAACACTTTCAATCGTCAAGATCATTGAAAAAGCATCCGATTTCTTTTGGAAGATCGAAAAATTGTATTTTGTAAATAATTGGAGCATGACCACGAAAATATATGGCATGAGGATTTCGATGCAAATAACAGCAAATAAATTGTATTTACAAGAGAATATAATTCATCGTAAGTTGATCTGCAATTTATAGAGTCCCAAAGGAGAGAAATTGTGTATTTATAATTGGAGATGGTGTAGAATTGAGCACTGGTAGTCCCTCAAAAGTGGAGCTCGAGTTCAGTTGAATGTGAGATTTTTGAGTATATTAATACTCATGTACACTTCTCTAAATAACAACCGACAAGTCCCAGAAATAGACGAGGTTTTGCCGTCTTTTAGTGCAAAACTATTCTAGACTTTTGGGCGAAATCTAAAGCTTTCTTCTTATCATCTTTTCTGTTTTCAATCTTCAACAAATAAAATTTGGGTCCAGACCTTCAATATACATTTTTTTAGGAAGTTCAAAACTATCACCATGACATACCTACAAAACAACTAATAAAATAGATACTTACCTATGCACATCAAGTTGTATGATTGCTGGCAATAAACTTATTCACGTACCTGGAAGGAAGTCAGCATCCTGACGCTTCTCTGACCAGGAAAACCTGTATTAGTTGATGAAACAAGGACAGTTTAGAGCATGAAAGTCATATTTTGTTCATACCACAAAATAATTTCCCAACTGAAGCTGTCCTGGAAGGCATCACGAGTTCTTCCTATTCTCTAGTCCATTTTATTATGTAATATTATAGGATTGCGTGTTTTATAAATTAGGGCCTCAGGCTATAATATACTAATTACTCACCACAAGAGAACTCGATACAATGATTGTTTTAAAAAAAGTATAATAGAGATTAAAAGATGAATCTGTGTGAATGAAGCAACTCACAGTATTCCTCCTCCTGCTGGACCTGCAGCTTTGCCAAGTGACATCAACATTGTGGCTATACCATTGGCAGCTCCTCTTTGGTGTTGTTCCTGTCAGAAGAATTCAATTAAGGCACATAAAATGGATATATAATCAGGCAGAACTAGATGGTAACATTAAAAGGTTCGGTTTTGTAAGATCAATCCACCAAGAAAATTACCACAGCTCTATTTTGCAATATGAACAACCCCGTTACAATGGAGATCTGACGAAAATTAAAAATTGTTAGTATTCTAAAATTCCAAATAGACTGAAATGTAAGATATTAAACAAACAAGAGGAGAGAAAAACAGAGGAATTTTCTATATATTTCAATGGTGTTTCAAGGCTGAATATATAGCCATGATTTGATACAATTCAAAAGTACTTTCTGCCAACAACCACACTACCTACTACCACTAAATAATACTTGACAATACTTTAACTTGTAGTAGGTCCAAACTAGTTTAACTTTACATCATTACATGAGTTAGACATAAGCCAAAACATGTGACTAAATGGAAACCAAAAACATTTGTTAAGTGACAACAAAAGTGTCACTTACACGGCCAATTTCAACCCTCCTCCTCGACACTTTTGTTGAAAACGCAGAGACACTTTTTTAGTGTTTCAAATCTTTCCTTTGGTAATGGCTTTGTCAAAATGTCAGCATAGCACCAACTTTACTTCAAAATGTTCTTGTGCTTGCCTAATTGCATGATACTATCTTGATGTATTTTGTTCTACCATAAAACACCGGATTTTTAACCAGTGCAACTGCTGATTGGTTATCACAATAAATGACTATTGCATCAGATTGTTCGTAGATAAGATCCTCCAAAACTTTTCTCAACCAGATGACTTGGTAGTTGCTTCTGAAGTTGCAATATACTCTGCCTCAGCAGTTGATTGAGCAACTGTTTTTTGCTTCATTAAATTCCAGCAAATAATACTTGAACCCGAATAAAAAAATAACCAGAATTACTTTACATATCATCATTGGAACTAGCCTAATCACTATTAGTATAGCCAACCAATTTCAGATTCCCTAACTTCCTATACCAAATTTCCATTTCTACATTCCCTTTGATATAGCTAAGAACTCTCTTTGCAGCTTGAAAATGCACAGTCACTTGGTTCTTGTCTAAATCTGGACAGCAGATTTGCAGCAAAGATAATGTCAAGTCTAGTGATGGTTAAATACAAAAGACTTCCTACCAAACTTCTATAGATCGTTTCATCAGTCTTTCTGCCTCTATCATCCTTTATTAACTTTAGGTTTTGCACCAAGGGAGTGCTCATACGTTTACAGTTTTCCATGCTAAACTTCTTTAGCATCTCTTTGACATATCTCTTTTGACAAAAATTCCTTCTTAAGACTGATTTAATTCCTTGCTGAGAAAGTACTGCATTTTCTCAAGATCATTCATTTCAAATGACTGCTTCATTTCATCTTTCACTTGCTCAATTAAAGCTTGATTGCCGCCGATTATTAGATCATCAATATATAAAGAGATGACAATCACTTCTTCCTCCACATGCTTAATATAAAGTATTTGCTTATTAACACTTTTACTGAAACCAAGACAGCTCAAATGTTCATCTGTTCTACTGTACCAGGCTCTCGGAGCCCGCTTCAAGCCATACAAAGCCTTCTTCAACTGATAGACCTTATCCTCTGCTCCAGCCACTAGAAAACCATCAGGTTGTTCAACAAATATCTCATCATTTAAGTAGCCATTTAGAAGGCCGACTTAACATCCAACTGATGAATTTTCCAACCTCCTTAAGCAGCAATAGCAAATAGTAATCTGATTGTTTCATATCTTGCTATTGGTGCAAAAGTATCTGTGAAGTCAATGCCGAATTGTTGAGCATATCCCTTCACAACCAGCCTGGCTTTCAACCTGTTGATTGAACCATCAGAGTTCAATTTAATTTTGTACACCCATTTGACTCATATCACATTCTTATCTTTTGGCTTGTCAACTAACACCCGATTTTCATTCTTCTCAATCATATTTAGCTCCTCCTTCATTGTAGCCATCCACTCCTCAGAATTCTCGGCTTCTGTAAAGTTTGAAGGTTCTAGTTGGGCCGAATTACATCTGACATACACATCAGCTAATGGTCTAGTCCTCAGTACTTCATTTTCTGAATCTGAATCACTTTCAGATTCCTCTTCGTCTTCAATGACATCAGTTTCAAGTGCCTGAGGAATAGCTCTTGGAACCTGAGGTTGATTGCTTTTGCAGATGATTCCCAATTACATGAAGCTTCTTCATCTACCTTGATATCCCTGTTGGAGATTATCTTCTTGCTATGGGATTGAATACCCTATAGCCTTTGGCATTACTGCAGTAACCAATTAGCACTCCAACTTCACCTTTTTAACTTAATTTATCCCTCTTCACATAAGGTATATGAGTGTTACAAAGGCTTCCAAAAACCTTCAGATGAGAGACATCTGGTTTCATTTCATACCTGGCCTGAAATGGTGTCTTACTGTCTAAAGATTTAGTAGGTAACCTATTAAGTAAATAGACTGAAATATTTACAGCCTCAACCCAAAACTCTTTAGGCACCTTTGTCTTCAACATCAGACACCTAGCTATCTCCATAATCGTTCTATTCTTCCTTTCACAAACAACATTCTGCTGGAGAGAATATGGAATAGTCAGCTGATGTTGTATCCCCATATCTTCACAGAATTTATCAAATTGGCTGCAGCAATATTCTGTTCCATTGTCTGATCTTATAGCCTTTATTCTGCAGTTGCTTTCATTTTCAACCAAGTTCTTAAACCTTTGAAATACACCAGCAACTTTAGATTTGAGCCTCAGAAAATATACCCAACACATCCTTGTCAAATCATCAATGAATAGCACAAAATACTTGCTACCATTTAGAGTAGGTGTTCTCATTGGACCACATACATCAGAATGGATAAGCTGCAGCTTGTTTGAAGCCCTTCTAGACTGATTTTTAGGAAATGGAAACCTAGTTTGCTTTCCCAATTGACAAGTTTCACATACACATCCATCATCCTTATTGATTTCAGTCAAGTTTTCAACCAACTCCAAATCATGTAATTGTTTAAGTGATGTGTAGTTAGCATGTCCAAATATAATGACAGTGCTTGCAAGTGCCCTATCACCTACAATTTTCCATTCTAAAGGGAAGCTTCTATTCCTCATGCCAATGTTTATCACTTCTTGATTTTTTGAATCAAATATAATACATCTCGTCTCTGAATACTAAAGTATAATCTTTGTCAATCAATTGACCAACACTTATCAAGTTTTGATCAATATTTGGAACATATAAAACATCATATACTTGGTACCTGTCAAGGTCTGTACTGAAATTTCACCAACTCCCTTCACCTCTACAAACTCTCCATTCCCCACTTTATAACCTTTGATCTATAGCTTTTACCTAGCCTTACAAAAATGCTGGAATTGGAGGTCATATGGTGAGTACATCCACTGTCCAATAACCACATTTCATCACTGCTGTAGGCTTTTTCATTCATTGCTGTAAACAAATGCTCCTCCTGCTGATGAATTTCTGCCACCTGAGCCTGTTGTGAATCCTACTTGTCCTTATGGTTTTCATACACTTTTTGAACATGTCCAAATTGTTTACATGCTCTACATTGAACTTCTGGCCTGTACCAACACCATTTGGGAGAATGGCTGATTTTCTTGCAATGAGGACAGGGTGGATAACCTTCAATTTTGCCTGTAGTTTTGGTGCCTTTACCCTTCTTGTTTTTAGGTTGATGCTTTTTCACTCCAAATCTTATTTGAGCTTTATATTTTCCCTTGGCAAACAAGGCTCCTTCAACTTGTTCTTCCTACCTGAACAACCTCCTTTGCTTAGTTACTTGCAAAGCATTTATAAGTTTAAATGAGGTTATAGTAGACAGATCTCTGGAATCTTCAAGTGAAGAGATTTTTCCCTCAAATTTCTCAGGCAGGCTGATAAGGACCTTTTCTACCACGTGCTTATGAGGTAGTTCATCCCCTAACAACCTTATTTTGTTCACCATTTTCATCAACCTATCTGAGAAGTCTTTAACAAATTCAGCCTCCTTCATCTTTCTTGTTTCATACTTCTAAGATTGAGAACTTGCATTTGCCTTGTCCTTGCATTCCCCCAAAACTCCTCCTGTAATCTGTCACAGGCTTCCTTTGTTGTTTCACATGTGATAATCCTGGTAAAAATTGCATCAAAGACGGCTGATTGGATGCAAGACAAAGCCTTGAACTTCTTTGCAACCTCTTCACTATGTTGCTTCAGTTGAGCAATAGTTGGATTTGCTCTAAGAGGTGGTGACTCTGCTCCAGATTATGTGATTTCCCACAGGTCATAGGTGTTCAGATAAGCCTTTATTTTAGCAGCCCAAAAATCATAGTTCTCACTGGTAAACATTGAGGGTAAAGGTGCCGAGAAACTACCTAAAGCCATCTTCTTGCTAATTTGATGAAACGTTTTCTCTCAGGGCTACTGGTAAAGTTCTTAACGGTATGGGAAGCTTCTTACCCGTTTCTTCAGTTCTTCAGCACTTACCGGATTGTATATTACTTACCGGTTTGTGTAAAACTTACCGGATTTTTCACTTCTTACCGGTTGTACACTTCTTCAGCCCTTTACAGCCCCTTCAAAGATCAAAAAAATGCTCTGATACCACTGTAAGATATTAAACAAACAAGAGGAGAGAAAAACATATGAATTTCTATATATTTCAATGGTGTTTCCCGGCTGAATATATAGCCATGATTTGATACAATTCAAAAGCACTTTCTTCCAACAACCATACTACCTACTACCACTAAATAATACTTGACAATACTTTAACTTTTAGTAGGTCCAAACTAGTCTAACTTTACATCATTACATGAGTTAAACATAAACCAAAACATGTGACTAAATGGAAACCAAAAACATTTGTTAAGTGACAACAAAAGTGTCACTTACACGGCCAACTTCAACAAGAAAGGTGTTCATTAGAGAATTTATGCTACCACATAAAGTGCCTAAATAAGTATGGCAGAGAAGGCTAATGTATACAAATGTACTAATAAATGCAATGTTCAATTTCAACACTGCCGTGCATTTCTAAGTTTACACTGGCATTTTCTCTAATTTCTTTATATATCTCAGAATCGTAATAAGGGCTGTGTACTCAGCTGTCTACTACTGAAACGAGTAATCAAAAAGTTGTGGCTCAGAACATAACAAGCTCTCATATACAATATAAGTAAAGGAGTTGAGATGTCAAGTTGCAGAAAAATAGCCTTTCATTCTTTCTCCACGCTCTAATTTAATTTTATACATTGGGAGAACCAGCTTTTAAGAATAGAATCCTGCTTAACAGTCGAATCAATCTTCCAACTTAACAACTCTTGAAGGCAACCTTGAGTTTCAGATTCCAAAATTGTATAGATCCTAAGCTTGATTTGCTTCGAAATAGGCCTTGAATCACTTCTACATGCAACTTAATGGGATAAAAGATTTCTAGCATTGCCTGGAAATATGAAACTTGTTTACAAGCAGGTGCTTAGAGACTTGTGAGCAACAACAGCTTAAACCTTTTGGAGTAGGTTGAGCCCATTTCATGGTGCTTGTGTGGGTCCAGTGATGCTCATTGCATCAATGATCAACAGGTTGAGAATTAACTCATTGCATCAATGATCAACAGGTTGAGAACTAAGTGGTACAGGATACGTGGTACACCATCTAAGCAAGGTAGGATTCTAAGCCCATGGGAGTCACCTCTAGAACCTATAGAAACTCAGTGTGGTCCCAGCATGTTATGAGGCCCTAAGAGAGAGAAGAAAAGGGGAAATAAAAAAGGGAGAGGAATGAAACATATGAAAGAGGAGAGAGAAATATGTTTGTATTATATATTCAAGGTCTTGCAGCAGAGACCCCTTTTATATAGGATTTCAAGTAATATAATTTACGTAGTTAAAGAACCAGAGAAATAATAAAAAAATATTAGAAACCAATAAAATAAAACTCTAGTTACTTCTTTTAAAATAACTATCTAAATTGGAAAGTCTTCCATACAATATAGTTAGTAGGATTTCCTTCATTTCTCCCCGACTAAGAGAACTCAACTCCGATGAGATAAAGTACAAGTTCGTACTCAAGGAAGCAATCTTTCTTTCTGACCAAATAACAATATTGACTATACGATGACAATCAAATTTGAAAATCGTCCTTAGAGCTTGTTTGAAAAGGATTAAAATCGAAAAACTAGCCGATATTGTTGATTTTTATTAGACTAGTGGGACCCAATAACGGCTATATTTTCAATTTTAATTGGATTAAAATCATTCCCAAACAAGCCCTTAATAACATCATCTGACCAAGGAAGGCGATCTTGTCTTTTGACCAAGTATCAACATAGTTCTCGATTATAATATACATTAATAAATCCTCTATAGCATTCTCAAGGACATCGGCAGAAACAGAAAAAGCATGAGGGACTAGAACATAGGTATGTTCTGTAGAGACAAGTTTTCACCCTTTTTCTTTGAGATTTAATATTTCTTTGTTTCCATCATTGTATATGATCATATGCTTCCTTTGGATGAAATCTAAAGAATCAACTTCTTCATAAAAGATGCAATCTAGTGGCCACCAAACTTTACCTTTTGAGCCAACACTCCAACACTCTACAATCTTGCTTTTAGATATTTAGAATGGGAAAAGTTGAGTCCAGGTCTCTTTTACGTCATTCTCACAACTGACTTCGATAACATTTTAACATTAGGATTTTCTTCTTCATTGCTTATCTCTTCATTAACATCTTTAGTTTTTAGAGAGTTTAACTGGGGAGACACTAGCTGAACTCCTCTCAACAACCAACTTATCTCCATATATGATATTTCTATTCCATCAATAGTACCATTAGTCTTACGCACAAAGGAGACAATTTCACTATAATCATCCAAACACAATTCCATCGATTTTATAGTTTGCTTCAGGTAAGGTTTGATCTTGTTACACAAGAACGTAATAATTTGACAACGAACAAAACACGGAACAAGAAAAGAATGGGGATCCGACGAGAGAGAGAAATTAAGGCAAAATGGAAATTAATTTATTCATGTATTTTAAGGGTGCCTATTCTAATAAATAAGCCCTCTATATATAGAGTAAAGAATCTAACAAGAAGCTGAAATCAAATGAACTAATAAACTAGAAATCTTATCGCAATATTAGAACCAATCTAATCTAATCTAAATAAATATATTTAGGGCGTGTTTGACCATCTTTGGTGTAGAATGCATTTTCGAATAGTAGATTGATGGTGAATGTGTGGTTAAGAAATAAAGAAAAGTTTAAGGTTTGTGTGTAATATTATTTTATTGAAAAACATGTGATTGAAAAGACAAGAAAGAAAAATATATTTTAGAAAAAAGGGGATTAAACAAGGGCTTAATATGAAACTGTACTTTAAAATCCTTTTTAAATTCCAACTCTAACTCTATCTCCATCATCTTGACTGCTTTTTTCCCATATAGCGTCTCTGCCAAATTCATTGCAATAGGAAGAACTTCATCATTGTTCTTTCTCACACTAACTAAAAGAAGGCTAAGCAATTATAGAGAGAGATTATTGCTTTCTTCCAATTTAAGGATTAATAATTATCTCCATGAATTTGATGATATTCTCTGGATTGTAATCTCTCTTAGGGTTGTAATAAAATCTTGGAACATGTAAAATATTATTTGTTCACATTCTAGATCCAACATGATCACGGAGTACCTCACATTGGCCATAGTTTCAAATATCATGCCCCACTTAGCATACCCTTTATTGATTTAGTCGGACAAAAGTGTAAAGATGCCTTTCTCATCTAATGATATTTCTGTCATTTTTGTCCGAAATGCCTTTTGTTTATCCTAAATGTCAACTTCTGCTGATTCATTGCCTTTTATATTCTCTTTGATTTTTTTTTATAATTCCTACAATGCAATTGGAGCTTATTAGTAGAAACGAATCAATTTAGATTTTGAAAGATATTAGAGAGGCATTCTAGTATGGCAAGAATACGACTTTTTAGGTCGATCTCCGAAACAGAAATGGAAGGCCCATCGGTGAATTCGGCGAAAAATAGAAGGAGTATTCATTGTATTTCTTTCCACCAAAAAAAAGGAGATTCCCAAATGGAGCATCAGGAAAGTATGATTCAATGAAAGCCCAATTACATCTCCTACTCCAACTGAGACTAATCGACCGATTTTATCTATCGTGCATGAGAAGCTCCTCTCTTTTTTTCCTGAAAAGAAGGTATTTGCCCTCTCGAAGGCATCAGAAGAGGGTTTTATCCCAATAGGGACTTTTAAGTCCATAAAAGGCAGATGGAATGAAAGGACATGCAAGAAGCTTAAAAGCCCATGCTGCTCTTGGATCACCCCTTCACTCAAAGAGACATGAATTTTGATGATACAATTAATTGAAAGATATTTGCATTTTCTCATCACCATATGGGGCATACAGTTCAATAATTGTGATTATTCGCTTATGCAAGAAGCGACTGCTACTTTTATAGCAACATTTGGATGCTTTAATATCTCAACTACGACCAATGCCTTCATTAATGGAAGGAAAACCGCAAGCATGGACATGGAAGAGCAAATCCTCAATTCGTTCAAGGCAAAGAGTTCATCAAGAGACCATGGAGGTTGAAGAAGCTTTTTATCATCATCATAAGAAGTCAACTTTTTATAGGCATGCCACAACATTTCAAATTATTAGACTATGTTGGAAGAAGAAGAAATCTTTAAAATGGACTAGGGAGAACTAGATTCGATGTTGGGTTTGGTATTTTGTTTGTTTGAATAAGGGGGCTGGTTTATGTCGGGCTAATTAATATGTTGCATTTGGCTGTGACTTTATGGGTTAAGGTTTTAGTGTGTGGACGTGTTGAGTAGGTTGTAATTAGGGAAAAATTCATAAATAAGGTGTATTCTTTACACCAATTCAATAATAAGGTTTATAGTTTGAAACTTCAAAATTCAGGTTTTTTTTTTTTTTTAATTTTAATATAATATAATATAATAAACCCACCCCACATGCACCACCCCCTGCTCCGGTGACTATTCCGACGACCATTCCGACCACCACTCTTCTTCGACGACCATTCCGGCGAGGTCACAGATTTTTAAAGAGTCACGTATTATTATAGTCATCGGTCACATTTTGGTCACAGATTTACAATTTAGTTAGTCACATATTATTTTTCAATCACGGATAATAATTTTTATACGTCACATATTATTTTACGGTCACAGTTCAAAAATTTTGTAGGTCACAATTATTTCTTTGGTCACATATTTCAAATTTAGTTGGTCACATATCAAAATTTATAGGTCACACGGTCACATATTTCAAAAACTGGTTGGTCACAGATTATTTTTGGGTCACATTATTAAATTTTTAGGTCACAGTTGAGTAATCAGTCACAGATTACCAAATATTTGATCACATACCCTCAAATACTTGGTTACATAACCAAGTAATTGGTCACATACACCAAATAGAGGTCACACACCACACCACACCACCGTCACCAACACCGCTTGTCACAGATTAAATATTTGGTCACAAATAACCAAATATTTGGTCACACACCACCAACAATAACCACCAACGTGGCCGCCCCCGCCACAAAATCGCCACCATCACCATAGATCCACCAACAATAACAACCAACGCACAGCACATCACTCAATAGCCAAAAAAAAAAAAGAAAGAAAAAAATAATAATAAAATGCAGCAGCGAAATCGCTGCTCCTTTCCCGGCAGCGATTTCGCTGCGGATGGGCAGCGAAATCGCTGCTGTGCAGCAGGGATTTCGCTGCTCCTTTCCTGGCAGCGAAATCGCTGCTGTGAGCAACGATTTCGCTGCTGCTGGGCAGCTAAATCGCTGCTCAGCAGCAGCGAAATCGTTGCTGTGCCGGCAGCGAAATCGCTGCTGGATGGGCAGCGAAATCGCTGCTATGCCGAGGAGGGGGGAGGGATGGAGGGGAGGGGAGGAGAGAGGGAGGCGGAGGCGCGGCGGCGGCGGCGGTGAGGAAGAGGGTGGTGGGAGGGAGAGAAGGGGGGGCAGCCGTGAGAGAGAGAAAAATTAGGGTTGAAAATGAATTAGATTTTGGATATATTTATGGTTTGATATTTAAAATAAAATACCTGAAAAGTGAATAAAAAACGTACAAACCTGATTTTTAAAAACCATTCTTTAAACACCTGATTTTTTATAATATCTCTTGTAATTAAGTAATGGTTGGGTATATGTTTTTGGGTTAGGCTGGCACTTTGTAGGTTGAGTAAGAATATGGGCCCGGACTAGTTTGAGGGAAGGGAAAAATTCATAATTAAGTTATTTTCACCCATTTCAAGTTTAAGAACTTAAGTTTAAAATTTCAAATTTCAGATATTTTAAAATTTTATTTATAAATTAATTAATTAAACATATATTTTATTAATTAAATATATTAATGTCACAATTCCATATAATTTGGTCACAAATTATATCCCAGTCACAATAAAAAAATTTATAGATCACAATTTTTTCATTGGTCACAAATTTATAAAATTAATAAGTCGTGAATTATTCATTGCTCACAAATCACAAATTTTATATATCACAAATTATTTTAATGTCACAATTCAAAAATTTTATAAGTCACAATTTATTCATCGGTCACAAATCAAAAATTGAAACGTCACAATTTATTTATAGGTCACAAGTCACAAATTAACAATTTTTTAGGTTAAACATTATTTTTTGGTCACAATATATCTTTTTCATTTGTCACAATTTGTTTATCTGTCACATTAATCAATTTAATAGTCACAAACAACCAAATAATCTCTGACTACCACCAACACTTGTGACTACCACCTCACCACTGCCACCAACAGCATGGCAACCGAAACTCCGTTGCCGGAACCACCACCCCCATCCTACAACCCAAAAAAATTCCCAACCCTACCATCATCGCCGCTGACCACCTTCAACAAATTTTCAACTTCAAATCCACCAACACCACCACTTCGTCACCACAACCACCAACAAAACCACCATCACCCACCGCACCAACAAGATCCAACACTGTCGCTCAAACACCATCACCAGAAACCACCGCCGCCAACATTATCCAATATTGTCGCCTAAACACCAAATCACAAGCAACAAAATTGCCGCCCAAACAACCCCAAAATCGCCATCACCACCACAACCACCGCCACTAACAAGCTCCAAGAAAACCAGCGCCACAGCAGCCCAAAAAAACCAACAAATCGAATCCACAAACGCCACCACCCGAACCAAAACACCGCTAGTTGTGTGCATCATACTCAGATCAAATCCACCAATTAATCGGCCATGGCTACGGTGCCGCTTCAAGCGGCACACAACGACAGTCACAGGATCCTCCGCGCATTTGTTGGGAGAAGAACAACGACCATGTGATAGAAGAGAGAGAGTAGCGATCGTATAGTGGTGTTATCGGACGATGACGGTGGTGGGTTGGTAGAGAGGAGAGGCAGAGGGTTGAAATTTGTTTCAGGGTTTGGGGTGGATTAGTTTACATTTTAAATATTAATAATAATAATATTTTAAATTTTAATTATCATCTTATTTTTGAAATAAAAACTTGTAAATCTAAATTTTGAAATTGAAAGTTGAAAATTCTGGTATTGTGTAATTTCCACTTGAGGAAATTGGAATTGGAATTGGGTGTCATTAAACAAAGAAAAGGCACCTGCAATTTGTGTTTTTATTTTCTTTATGAACTGAGAATAATGAAAGGAAACAAACTATAATACCCTAAATCAAAGATTTTGCACCGCCGATGAACAGTTTCGTTTTGAACGAAAAAGAAAAATTTTCTTCTACATTTTACTAAACTAAAACTAAAGCAGGTAAAAAAATTCTCTTGCATACTAATTCGTTCCCTTCAGTTGCTGCTGCCAAGTATTGAAGGACTGGTGTTATAGACTTATGTTGGTTTAGGCTTGTGGTTCAACGTTCTATGGTTGTTGGGGATGGCATTGGCTAACTGATGGGTTAGGTTGATTGCATTTGGGTGTGGATTTTGATGACTGCTGGATTAAATTCTTGAGCTTCTATACATGTCGAAACTTCACGAAACTTGCTTGATCAAAGGAAAACAACTTGTTCCGATACTGAGTTGATGTAGGATGCAACGAAAAAGAACGAAACTTGTAATAGAAGGGCAAAGGGGAAGAAGAAGATAAAGATAAAGAGACAGAGAAAGAGAAGAAGAGGAGATACAAAGGGGAGAGGAATCAGACAAATGCAAGAGAAAAGACAGTAGCATTCAAGGTCAAAGTATTATTATGCATAGACCCTCTTTATACAGGGTTCACGTAACCTAATTTAAGTAGAAAAACAAGTAAAGGTGTAATATAAAATCCTAAAAAACCTATAAAATTACACTAATTACTTTTCCTAAAATAAGTATTTTGAAAATCTTTCATATAATATATTTAGTAGGACCTACATAACATGTAGTTCGAATAAAAACCAAAATGATGAACATTCATGACCTTATCATCATGAGTTTTCTTTGCACTTTGCCAGATACCATTTACTCAATCCTTCTAAGGTGCAACTCATGTTGGACTTCAACAAATACATAAAAACAACCAAGTTCGCATATCTAAGGAGTTAATGAAATAACATAAGACGATTTCTATATTTAGATTTAGGGCTTCTCATAAGATATCAAAGGAAATAAAAATGGAAGTACAGTTAGAAGAAAAAATAATGACAGCACATTGATGTATATAAATACTAGTAGCATGAAACATTTATCTCTATGTTCAAACTGAATTTGAGAATGTTGTCCCATAAAATGTTGGAATCAACAAACTACTTACAGATAGGATGTTCTTCAGCAGAGATGCAATATTTAATGCTATTGACAGGGTAATACCAGATAGCATGGCTATATAGTGGTAACTTGTTAATAATGGTATTGACAGAATCTGCACGCAGTATAAAATTACACCGCATTAGTCAAATTAGTAATTAGCATTGGTTGTTACATCTATCAAAAAAAACCGATTGCCTATACTAGATTTAATATCTCTACCAAGTTTCTAGAACTTACTCCAGCAATTCGTGAAACCAAGATAGGTCCAATAATCTTCTCAACAAGTGGATATAAGGAAGATTGGAAGACTAAAAGGCCTAAACCTGAAAGTCAACAGGCTGTAAGCAAACAAGAGAATCGTCTTAATAGTTAGAGATACATGAAACTAAAGCATTTTCTTGAGAACACAAATATTTGATACTTTGATATTTTAGTTCAGCTTGACCAAATTAAGTAAAATTACATAGGAAGATCATAAAACGTCAGTCTTGAATGTCCAAAACTTTCACATGATTTTAATACTCATATAACATAGTATTATAGGTTCTTAGAGTTGCATAAGCATTAGTTAAAGAGATTGGGGAAATTGCAATCATCTCAACAAAACAATTTAATTGATAGTGGAACATCAGTAATTTGAATCTCCAATGCACATTGTCCATTTAACAAGATATGAGTGGAATTAAACCGAGGTTGAATCACGAATATTAAACACTTGAAGAGGGTATGACTAATTTGTTTATTAATTCATTTTCCTTTTTAACTTCGAATCTCTATTTGACTACATCCTCAGCATATTTAATTTGCATTTCACACCATATTGATTCCAGCAGTTCCCTTCGCTGAAACCTTTCAATATTATCACAGACATTGTTAGAATTTGGGTGTGACCCAAATTCCTAGTTGAAGTAGTTGAAGAATTCTAATTAAAGTGCACGTCATGAAGAATTCAAATTTGAAATATTATTGAAGTCCTATGTCATGTTGAAGTTTTATTTTGGAAGCTCATTGGGAGTTGGAATTTGTTTTGAACTCAATTTTATGGTATCCTACTTCATCAACAACTCTACTATGTAAGTTTTGACATCCCCTACTTATTCCTTATAAATACTAGGCTCTTCTATACAATTTTATAAGGTGAAAAAATAGATTACTAGAATTATAGGATTCATTGTAATTTTTTCTCTTCTCCATTATTCTTGAGTCAATAAAATCTCTTAATTCCTTTGACATATTCATGTCTTCTTTATTCTTTTGCTTGATGAAATACTTAATTATTATTTTCCATATAATTTCAACATCTCAATCTGGTGGTTTGTTCCACAACAATTGGTATCAGAGCTATTCTGGTATCTTGATTATTTAGCAACAATTGGTACCAGAGCGTCAGGTTCAACAATTCCGCAAGAGCGTAAGGTTTGATTTGTTCTAGGTTTTTATTCATGATGGCTTCCATAAAGTACGACATTCCGCTTTTGGATCGAAGCGCTAGATTTTCGCTATGACATGTTAAGATACATGCAGTACACACAACTAGATTTGGATGATGCGTTGTTGGGAATTGACAAGATGCCCGCAACTTTGACTTTGGTAGAAAAATTACGGAAAGATAAAAAGGCAGTTTCTCACATTCATCTTCATCAATCAAATTCCATTCTTCCAGACGTTTTGAAGGAGAGGTCAACAACTGCTTTGTAGTTGAAGGAGCAATTATGCATGACCAAGAGTCTTACAAGCAAATTGCATTTCAAACAGCAGTTATACTCTCATCTCGTGGTAGAAGGATCATTGGAAGATCACCTGATTGTATTTAAGTAGATCGTCACTGATTTAGAAACTTTGGAAGTTAAGTATAACGAAGAAGGTTTGGCCTTGATCCTATTGTGTTCGTTGTCGTTTCTCTTTCTTCATTTAGAGACACGATCTTATATAGTCATGATACTCTCACTATTGAGGAGGTTTATAATGCTTTGTTTTCAAAAGAGAAGATGAAGCATCTGGTTTCTGAGGCTAAAGATGTAGAGGGTCTGGTTTCTCATGATAGTTCTAGAAAGGGCATAGTTGAAGTCTAGTAATCAAATTTGTAACTACTGCAAGAAGAAGGGACATTTAAAGAAGAATTGTTACAAATTGTAGAATAAAGAAATGATGGCTACAAGTAGATATTCAAATACTTCAGGCGAAGCAGACCTCATGGAAAATGTTGTAAGTGATGGGGAACTCTTACCTATTTCTGACATTGAGTCTAAACCGGAAGATGATTGAATTCTTGATTCAGCATGTGTATTTCATATGTGTCATAATAAGGACTTGTTTGCTACATATGAAACTATTTCCAAAGGTATCGTGGTTATGGAAAACAACGCATCTTATCGGGTTGTTGGAATGACACAGTCAGATTGAAACTTTTGGATGGGATAATTTGAACACTTGGCCAGGTTCGACATGTTCCAGATCTGAAAAGGTTATGAATTCTTTGGTAGAGATTGAGCTTTGAAAGTTTGTAAGGGTGCCCAAGTTGTAATGGAGGGACAGAAAAGGTCTCGATTATACATCTTATATGGTCGTGCAGAATTTAGAAGAGTCAATCAGCACAAGTTCAGGACCGTGGTGGACATTCAGTTTGGTACAATACCTTTAGGAGCTCATAAAGGGTCAGATTTGAAGAATACAGTCAATGAAGTTAAGGAGATATGGAAAATGCCACTTTGCCACCATCACCTGAGGTCCCATTATATTCAATTGCTAGGAACGGATCCAATGGAAAAGGGTATGTGGATGCTAATTTTGTTGAACATGCTTTAAGTGGAGTAGAAAATGTACAATCTAGCAAGGAGCCTTTTATAAAAACATTTAGTATTGATTCTGCAGAGTAGTGCTTGGACTCATTGGAATCTGAGGTAATTCTGCAAAGTAATGCTTGAATTCATTGGAATAGTTGGAGTATTTTGTGCTTAGTTGATGAAATTAAGTTTTTGGTTATTGTTCAAGAAGCCAATTCATTTCTTAGTGGAATTCGTGTCAAGGTGGAGATTGTTAGAATTTGGGTGTGACCCAAATTCCTTGTTGAAGTAGTTAAAGAATTTTAATTGAAGTGCAGGTCATGAAGAATTCCAATTTGGAATATTATTGGAGTCCTATGTCATGTTGAAGTTCAATTTTGGAAGCTCATTAGGAGTTGGAATTTGTTTTGGACTCAATTTTATGGTATCCTATTTCATCAACAACTCTACTATGTGAGTTTTGACATCCCCTACTTATTCTCTATAAATACTAAGTTCTTCTATACAATTTTATAAGGTGGGAAAATAGATTACTAAAATTATAGGATCCATTATAATTTTCTCTCCTCCATTATTCTTGAGTTAATAAAATCTCTTAAATTCTCTAACATATTCTTGTCTTCTTTATTCTTTTGCTTGATGAAATACTTCATTATTATTTTCCATATAACTTTAACATCTCAATCCGATAGTTTGTTCCACAACAATTGGTATCAGAGCTAATCTGATATCTTGATTGTTTTGCAACAGATATCTATTTAATATTGTGTTATTCATCAATCTAGAATGCTAGAGTTTTCTAGAATCAAACTGGAATTTAGGTCTCCAGAGTCCATTTTCTCACTTTCCCTGATATAACAAGAAACATATATATATCCAAATAATGAGGGAAAAAAGAGGAGAAGGAGAAGAAAAATACCTAGAAAGATCATAAACCTATATTTTTCTCAGCTCAAAGAGAAAAAATACTTTCCAGTTCTACATTCATCAGCCAGAATGGACTGATCTCAAAGAATACAACATTGAAAATTAATATTAAACATACGGGAGAATGAAGAATAAATTATTCTTCAGGTTCCTGTGAGATCCATAATACCTGTTAACATATATACCACCATATATTGTGTAATAATAAATAATTGCATCATCATCAATTCCAAGATAACAAATATAAATCAAACAATAGTTAGAAATGATAGGGAGTTATATAGAGTGTTATCAACTTGGTAGATTTAGAGAGCATGTTAATGAAATCTTCTTATGAAGCCTACACCAACATATATTGTGCTAATCCGTGAAAATATTTGATATTTACAACACAAGTTTCCTTTTTATTAATCTGTTATCTTGGATCATGATGTCTCCATCATTTAAAGTATGTTTACTGATCCTAAAGAACAAGGGACCAAAAAACAGCATAATAAATGCTAAAAATGTCTAGCAAGCTGTGCTAAATCTAATAGAAATTGAACCTGAGATTGCAAGAACTACACCAACATCCTGAGTAGAATAACTTAACCCTCCAAGCCTTTTGGGACTCTCTGCCCACAATGAGAATATCTGTTGAAGCAAATAGGACAGTAATGACCTCACCTTTAACACAAATAGGGTTAACAGACAAAATAACACAGCATTGCATGATTTGTGATATAGTACCACTTAGTTGGAAGCTTAAACATAAAGTCCAACGTAAGACACTATTACAGAATTTGACATTTCATCTCTACATGGATGAAATTATGTGATTATTTTTTACCTGTATCATGTTTATGACTTATTTCCTCTTGATACTCTGAGTTGTTATTGTGTAATCCATTTATACTTCCTTTTCCCAGAATTTGACATTTCACATGGCCTAAAAATATTGTGTGTAAATTGAATATACATCTATTTTAAATTCAGAAAATTGGAAAGTAAAAAAAAATCATCATTTATCCTAAGTCCTCCATGATGGTACAATTTTCAGGAGAAAGAGGTATTCTAAAAACTATTATCTTAATAAATTATTATGGATCTCAAGGAAAATTAAGTAAAATTTTGTTGAATCACTTGATCTAAAAGTTTAAGCGGTTAAAGAAAGCCACAAGTAGGTGAGATTCATTTTTTCCCATCATAGCTGGACAGGTGCACAATTTTAATAAATATGTGGTGGCGAGATATGAATACAGGACCTTTGCTTGCTATGATACTATATTTATATCATTTAAAATTTGTTTTCAACAAAATTAGTATTATGGAAGAAAGCAAGGGAATTAAGCTTATATGAAAACAAATGTCAGTGGTCTTAAAGAAAATATATTAATAGTGTTTAATCATGCACATTATAGTTCATGTCCCCATGGCACTATTCTTTCCATAAATGCACTGTGTCTTGCATGAACGAAAATAACTTGGAAACAGAAAAGTGTCAATGAGATTATATTCCGATTGTAGTTACCAATTTAGGACAATTGTATACCATATTGTACATTACCATATTAGGTTATTAGGTTAATTACATACCATATATGTACATATTTCGATTTCTATATAATGCAAGAATAATCCGAGAAGGAAAGGGCATTCAACCTAAAAACTCTTACTTGGTATCAGAGCTTACCCGTAAAATCCATAATTGAATCTTTGATTTTCTGCCTTCAGTGTAGTCGGCGCTTCAATTTCTTCATCGGGGTTTTCAATTGTTTGGTTGTTTCTCAGATTGGGTATCTTGGTCGACCGATCGTTGGTCGACGCCTTTGTTGGTGCAGACCGCTGTCTTCGACTTGGCGGTGAGTTCGATTGTGGAGTGAGCGGGTAGTGACTTCCTCTTCATCCCCGACGTTTCTGTAAGTGCGATCGACGCGTCTCTGTGGTGTCTTCTCCAACTCATCGCTGTAGAGTCTTGGTTGTGGTCTCTCTGTAGTCATGTTCTTTTGAGCTCATAGGTGTGGGTTGTGTATTTTAAGGCCCAATTGAGGAGGTTTGTTTGTTTGTTTGGGTATCGTAGGCTGCGTGGGCTATTCACTTTCAAGCCAAATTGTGGTGGTCTGTTTCTTTGTTTATGTGGAGTGGGCTTTCACAAGTCAGACCCAATTGCGGTTTCTTTTATTTATTTCGGATATTAATTTAGGTGTGTGTGTTGCTACATGTGATTGTCATCTTAAGTTTGGTGATTGTTTTGCAATCAGGCGGTATGTTGATTGACGATTTTTGCATTAAATTTACCGGAAAGAATTACCCTATATGGGAATTCCAATTCAAAATGTTCTTAAAAGGGAAGGAGCTTTGGGGCCATATTGATGGGTCATCTACAGTGCCTGAGGATGCTAAAGATCTTAGTGCGTGGGAAACTAAAGACGCTCGGATTATTTCTTGGATTTTGGGATCTATGAAAGCGCACATGGTGAATAATTTATGCTCTTTCACTACTGCTAAGGAAATGTGGGACTACGGTCATATTGCTCGCCATTGTCCTCAGAAACTCTGCAAGTAAAAGGGACATCTCATCAAGGATTGTCCTATACGACCTCAGCAACGAAACGCTCAGGCATTTCAAGTTAATGTGCATGGACCTCCTCCAACACTCTCTCCGACAAGTACTAGTCAACCGCTTCTTATCCCAGAAATGGTTCAACAGATGATTGTCACTGCCTTCTCTGCCTTGGGCTTACAAGGTAAGGGTCAAGTTGTCTCTTCTCCTTGGTTTGTTGATTCGGGGGCGTCAAATTATATGACAGGTAGTTCTACTTCATTGCATAATATCCGACAATATACTGGCACGTAACACATTCAAATTGCTAATGGCAGTACCCTTCCGATTACTCTTGTTGGTGATATTGGGTCTTCTTTTGATAATGTTTTTGTATCTCCGAGCTTATCTACTAACTTGATTTTGGTTGGCCAATTGGTTGATAATAACTGTAACATACATTTCTCTCGTGCTGGTTGTCTTGTGTACGATCAGGGGTCGGGAAGGTGATCGCGAAGGGACCTAAAGTCGAAAGATTGTTTCCATTACAATTTAATATTCCCACTATTTTGTCTTTAGCATGTATTGATATTAGCCTTAAGCATGAAATTTGGCATAAAAGACTAGGGCATCCGAATACTTTAATTTTGTCTCATTTGTTGAAGTATGGTTTTTTGGGTAATAAAGATGAGTCTCAGTTTTTCACATTTATCTTTCCAATGCGATGCTTGTAAACTTGGGAAAAGTAAGATTCTTCCATTTCCTACTCATGGCAGTCGTGCTAATAAATGTTTTAAGATTATTCATTGTGACGTTTGGGTAATGGCACTCGTCACTTCACATGCCCATTATAAGTATTTTGTGACGTTTATTGATGATTTCATTCGTTATACTTGGATATACTTTCTTCCTTCTAAAAGTGAAGTCGGTACTACACTTCGGACTTTTATCGCTTACATTGAGACACAATTTTCTTCCAGTATTCGAATTCTGAGATCCGACAACGGTGGTGAATATATGTCTCATCCGTGCCAGACATTTTTACAACAGAATTTCGCCTGCATGGCACACATCCTAGCTATGACATGTTGCATTCTTTTGGTTGTATATGTTTTGTTCATTTGCCTTCCCATGAACGTCATAAGCTTGCTGCTCAATCCGTACGGTGTACTTTCATGGGTTACAGTATTGCTCAAAAAAGTTTTGTTTGTTGTGATGGTGTTGTTAATCGCTTCCATATCTCTCGCAATGTGATTTTCATTGAGAATCAGAATTACTTTCAACATCTGCCATCTTCTGATTTAGCTCAGCTCATTAGCTTTGAGGATTCTTCTCGTCATATTGATTGTTTTAAACCTAGTGTGATATATCAGAGACGACGAACTCCAACTTCATTGCCCCTTCCCAATACCGATCCTATCCTAGACTCTGATGCTCTTCGGCGATCCACTCACATTACTTGCCCTCCTGTTCGATATGGTTTCTCTACAGCCTTATCTCATATTATAGTTACTAATTCTTATTCTCAGGTCGTTATCCAACCTTGTTGGAACAAGGCCATGCAAGAGGAACTTCAAGCTCTTCAAGAAAATCACACATTGGATATTGTCCCTTGTCCTTCCGAAATCAAGCCTATTGGGTGTAAATGGGTGTACTCTGTTAAGTTCCACTCTGATGGTTCACTTGACCGCTATAAGACTCGATTGGTGGCTCTTGGTAATCGTCAAGAATATAGGGTAGATTGTAAGGAGACTTTTGCATTTGTTGCCAAAATGACAATCGTTCGCATCATTCTTGCTATAGCTGCCTCCAAGGGATGGTCTTTACAGCAGATGGATGTTAAGAATGTTTTCTTACATGGTGACATTAAGGAAGAGATTTATATGACGCCACCTGCAGGTCTCTTCTCTTTGCCCTCTTCCGACATGTGTAAGCTAAAACGCTCACTTTATGGATTGAAACAAGCCCCCCGCCATTGGTTTGACAAGTTTCGTTCCACTATTCTAGTTTCTCATTTATTCAGAGTCAATATGTTTCGTCTCTCTTTATTTCCAACACCGAGGCGGGTATGGTGCTTCTTCTTGTCTATGTGGATGATATAGTTATTACAAGGACTGACTCTAGATTGATATCTCATCTTCAAGACCGACTTAAGGATTCTTTTCATACGAAGGATCTGGGCCTTTAAAGTATGTCTTAGGTCTTGAGGTGCTTTCGAGTCTAGCCGGGACTTATCTACATCAATATAAGTATACAGATGAGTTGATTAGCTTAGCTGGACTTCAGGATGGTAGATATGTTGATACTCCTTTGGAGGTGAATGTGAAATATCGCAAAGAGGAGGGTGATCTTCTTCCTGATCCCTCTTTATATCGTCAATTGGTCGGTAGTTTAAATTATCTAACTATTAGACGACCAGATATCTCTTTTGCTGTCCAACAAGTTTG
Organism: Fraxinus americana; assembly: GCA_035079005.1. Taxonomy (NCBI): domain Eukaryota; kingdom Viridiplantae; phylum Streptophyta; class Magnoliopsida; order Lamiales; family Oleaceae; genus Fraxinus; species Fraxinus americana. The sequence continues at coordinate 15,303,692 of CM068719.1, read as the reverse complement.
CCAGTTTATGCATGCTCCAAGACACCTTCACTTAGCCGCAATTCGTTGCATTATTCGATACTTACTGGGTACACCTAATCGGGGTCTTTTCTTTCCTACCAATTCTACTCTTGAGCTGGTTGGTTATAGTGATGCTGATTAGGCCGAATGTGCACATACTCGTCACTCAATTACCGGATGGTGTATGTTTCTTGGGGGTGCCCTCATTTCTTGGCGAAGTAAGAAGCAAGATCGTGTATAAATCTTCCACTGAGTCTGAGTATCGTCCTAGGTCTGCTCTGAGATTGTTTGGCTTCGAGGTCTTCTCGCGGAGCTTAGTTGTCCTTAGCTTGGGCCTACTCCTCTTTATGCTGACAATACTAGTGTCATTCAGATTGCTAATAACCCAGTGTTTCATGAATGCACTAAGCACATTGAAGTGGATTGTCACTCTATACGTGAGGCTTATGATAGTCATCTTATTACTCTTCCCCATGTCACTGATGCTCAAACTACTAATTTGTTCACCAGGGCGATGACTCGACCACGTCATCAGTTTCTTGCCAGCAAATTGATGCTTCTTGATCGCCCCGCATCAATTTGAGGAGGGATGTCAATGAGATTATATTCCGATTGTAGTTACCAATTTAGGACGATTGTATACCATTAATGTACATTACCATATTAGGTTATTAGGTTAATTACCTACCATATATGTACATAGTTCGATTTCTATATAATGCAAGAATTCGAGAAGGGAAGGGCATTCAGTCTAAAAACTCTTACAAAAAGCAAAAAAAAAAAAAAAAAGACAGCATAGTATATGCACATGCAAAAGTCGGAAACATGTTCCTATTTAGTTGAAGCAATGAATTTTTACTTCACAGTGAGTTAGAAGGGACCATAATGACCATTGAACTATTAAATGCTATCACATTACAGATTCATTCAATTGAACTGATTAGTAATCAGTAATCAATATAAAGATGCAGACCAGCTGAAAGCAAATTTAGACAACTGGACTGAGATATTTACTTTACCTCAGTGTAAGCCATATCATGAAGAGAGAAAACACAGTATACTATGATAGATGACATCAGGGGCCAGTTCTTGATGAGGCTTTCTTTAGAAGTTGTTACACTTCCTTCCTTCATGTCCGCTCTATCACTAGACCCTAGAGATGCACACTCCGGAGCATCGAATGAAACTTGAGATTTTATCCTCTCCGAGTTGTGTGTGTGCAAAGTTTCCTGCATTTCTTGGAATTTAGATCAAATATTCATGCAAAATTATGTGCAGAAAGGAATTTGAAAAAGGTGGTGATAAGATTTTTTCAGAAGATAAAAAGTGTGAGTGATTCTTGTGGGACAAAAAAACAACAAAAACAAAAACAAGAAACATGTAAAATGAATATGATATAATGATGTTAAATTGAATGACATGTCTTAAATGGAGACAAGCTGAGCAAGGGTAAGCAACATACCGGGATCCAAACACAGGCAATAGCCACAATCAATGCAAAGAGTGATATAGTCAAGCATGGTAAGAAGTATGGGAATCTGCAGAAAAGCTCATGTGTAAGAGATATGAATACCAGAAAATGAAGATAATTATGCAAAATGGTGATGCAAGGAGAAAATTACCTTCCAAATATAGAACCCGACGAAAATATAGCAGGAAATTTCTCTGCAGGCTTGATACAAATAGAAAAATTAAGAAAAGAGAAAAAGCCAAAAGTTATATGGAAGGTAAGTTAATGTTTCTATTTGAATCTCTTTGAAACCCAAAAGACAATTAACTCCTAATTTTTATCCTAATAAATGTTTGATATATCAGAATGGACAACATTAGACAAGATTAATAAAAGGAGTTAAAAAATCTTGTATGTTGTTTTGTGCAATGTCGTCCAATATTGTGTATCAAAAGTGGAACTAAAGTCTTAGAAAAGTATATCCTCACTTTTTCCCTTTATGTTCAATTACATAAAATAAATTAAATTTATGGATAATTGCAGTGGCGGTCCCAAACCTTTCAACTTTTTGCAGATTTTACCCAAACTTTGATTTGTAGTAGAGTTGGTTCCAAACGTTTCAATCTTATGCGATGGAAGGACCTCTAGACAGTTTTTCGTCCAAAAATTTTTTTAGTAGAAAAAGTCAAGGGTCCGACCTTAATTTAACCTATTTTAAAAAGGACAAAATGGTAAAAATAATTAAATAAAAGTAACCAAAAAAAGAGAGAAGAAATTAAAATAATTTTCTTAATCTTTTATATCTTAATGGGGGTGGGCGTGAGGAAGGAGAATATTTCTTCTCTTTTTTTGGTTACTTTTATTTAATTATTTTTATTGTTTTATGCGGGATAATATAAAGTTACCGTGTTGCACTTTTTAAAATTGGTTAAATGAAGGTTAGACCCTTGACTTTTGCACAATTAACAAGTTTTTGAATGGAAACTATTCAGAGGTCCTTCCGTCGTTTAAGTTAGGAACCAAATCTGCCACAAATCAAATGTTTGGGTAAACCTGAAAAAATTTGAAAGGTTTGATGTCCATGGCTTTCTTCTTTGTATCTCTTTATATGGAATTTATATCTTGCTAGATTAATGAGCTCCCATTTTTTAACCATGGATTAAAAAGAAAAAAGAAATGGAATAAAACTGTGATGACCACTAGTTACAATGCAAATCAGGAACAGAATTAATATTGACCACTGGATATGGTGCAAAATAGGCTATCTGGATTATAGTTTTTGTTGCTAATTTTACCAATAATCTTGATTATATATGGAGTTCATATAACTGTCAGCTCATATATAAAAGTACCTGAGCGAGGAATCCACCTAAAGCTGGCCCAACGATTAATCCCGTTCCCCATGCTGTACTAACCTGAAATAAAAAAAATTTAATTCTCAGAACCTGCAATGTGACATAACCTAGAAATAAAGGATGTGAGTATGATATTGCAATATATATTGAAGACAATCTATGAAAGATAAAGGTGATTTTATAACTGCAATCTGAACTGAGTGCGTTGGAAGGTTAACATCTTAAGCAAACTCACTAGGAATAAACTTTCTAATAAAGGTGATAATCGTAGTATTCTATTTTGTTAGAATAGAGAGGAGCATCTGAAAGGAATTGGAGGCACAGTTTACAGGTGCATTGCAAATATAACTTTTAGAATTGGTTCAAAGATGCAAAAAGATGAAAGTACTAACAGTTTGACCTGTCATGTTTGCTGACCTTACGCTTTCTTTCTTTCTTTCTTTGTCGCGATGATTCATCTGGAAGGGTGTTATTAACATGCTTGATTGGGAGGATTCATCGGCTACAAGTATCTACCTAAAATGCATAATGATTACTTGTGAACTATTAATAGCAAATTGACATATGTTGCTGATTCTGATCTTATTTAATCAAAATAGGTGATTTCCCTATTTTGAATCACATGTCAAAATATGAAGTTCAAAAAAACTCAAGAATTTGCATCTTTTTTATCATATAAGTTGAACCATAGATTGAAATGATGATGGAATAAAAAAATCTCTAATATCAACCTAGAAAGGCGTATTATGGCCTAAGTCTCAGGATAGTTAGCCGAGCAACTGAACAGAAATGAAAACTATTGTGAAGTGGAAAATAAGTAGAAGTAGAAGTGATAGTAGGTTTCAGTAATATATGGTAGTCCAGTCCAGTCCAAATAAGGAGCATGATGAGGAAACAGATCTAACAACTGGTGCATGAAACAAAAAGGTGAGGGCAATATTTACAATTTGATTGACTGCAAATAGCTAGAAGGTGGTTATTAAACCATGTCATGTATATTGACGTGGCACGAGTTATTTTATAGTAGACAGAATGAAGGGCATGTAGCAGTACGAGGAAGGATATAAAAGAAAAAAAGGTTATTGTGCCTTTTTTACCAGTGGATGCTTAAGTCAGTGAGGAATCTGAGCTGTTAAGAATTAAGAAATCCATCAAAACGTCAAGATTTTTAATCCACACAAATTTTGAGGGAAAGGTAGATAAATAGCTTTTTGCATAGATTTGGCATTCCTCTAGCCTGGTTCCATTAGTTAGTCCCTTCCTAATAGCAGAATGCTTTACAATTATTGACCAGTATAGAGTATCAAATTAACAAGTTACTGCCAATACAAATGCTTACCGCTGATAGTCCAAGAGCTTGGTATTCTTCGTTAACTACTTCACATGCATATGCCTGATAATCGAGAAAAGCTAAAAGTTTAATATTCCAAATCCAAAAGAGAAAATAAAAACTAAACATAAGTAAGTTACTACCAATGAAATATAGTTTGCAAAAGAATCACATTTTGCATCCTATTCAACATGCTTTCAAAATGATTACATTAGAAAAAAGAATACCTTTATTGGTCCTAGTAAACCATGCAAAGTCCCAAGAAGAAACCTCATGGAAATGGCCATCCAAAAGTTTGTACTAAGCCCAAAGAGAGTGTTGAAAACGACTCTGAAAGTGAATAACTCACAAATTATTAGAACAAAATTGATCCCCAATAAGTCCTGTGACTTCCAAAATAAACATTTAAAAGAGAGACAAAAGAAAGTGATCACTGACACTGAGGCAGTGCCTATAATTATCACAGGTTTTCGACCATATCTGTCGGCAATGATTCCCCACATAATAGATGTCAAAGCTCTTCCAAGCATATAGGAGGCCCCTACATGAATTTAAGTCTCATTTGAGTATGAAAAAAATTGATAAGTCGACACATTAACGACATCACAGAATATGGAAATAAATAAATCTACCTATAAAACCAGCATAGAAACCAATGTCCTCTTCTCTTTTTGCAATGTGAAAATCCCTTACCTGCAAAAAATATTTACATTGTAATACCAATGAAAATAAAAAAAAAAAGCATAGAAACCTACCAACAAATCTTTTCTTCAAACTTTTAGCAATATTTCTTGTTGACCAAAATTTTCTTCATCAACGAGTTAACAATACAGAGAAAGGCCTACTCAATTATACAACTCGAAAGATAGAGAATGATTAAGATTGGGAATATACAATATTTGAATTACGATGCATACAAGACCTTGTTACTAATGAGGACAAGTTGGGAGGGTCAGAATTAGGTATTGCTTTAACATGCAAATTTTTCAAACAGACAGCTCTAAAGCCCTACTGTTAGTCCTCATAAAGCAACTCCAAGAGACTTTCAAGTACTTACCATAAAATAAATGAATGGAAAGAGGGCTGATATTGTCAAAGCTGTAAAGGTGAAAGAACAGAAGAGGGCAAAAGATATGAGTACAAACAACTAAGATGGAAAATGAGTGCCAATAATCACTCTTGCTCATAGAAGTTGAATAACACAAGGTCCATGAAAAAAAAAACAGTAGAACAATCATAAAATTCCATAATAGTTGCAAATATTTACTTAGACTACGACTATCATAAATTTACATTATACAAAGAAGGAAGAAAACTCAGTGATGGCAAATGATAAGATGTAACTTATGATGTCATTGTAGGGAAATGATGACCAAAAACACTAAGACTTCTGTGTAACTAAAAATTAAATTGAATTACAAATTCACAAATATTAGTTCACAAGTGTATTTTTTACACTTATTCAGGGTCTAAAATATCGATATTTGATAATTCTTTTGACAAAATATATCTTAAATTGTTGTATTTTATGTTATATTAGTAAAACTCAGTGATTAAACGAAAAAATTGAATAAACAAAAGAAAATCAATAACAAAGTCCAAAGTTTGAGGACCAAATTGTAAATATTCAATAGTTGATTTGACCACAAGACGACACTTTAAAATTGTTAGGAGACAATTGGATGGAATTAGAACTCAAAAAGGAATGGAATATGATCAAAATCAATTTTCAATCGCGTCGAACATTGAGACCATTTTTAGCATAGTAAATGTCCAAATTGGAAAATTTAAACTTCTAGAAAAGTTGTAACCCTTTGAGTTAACTTTTAAAGGCACTTTGAATCGCCTTAATTGGATACCAGGAGAGAAATTTATAACCAAAATACTGAATGCTGTACATAGACAAAAAAATCTGCGCGCGAAGACAACTTTTTTTATTTGATTAGAACTCTATTGGAAGTCAATTTGGATGTGGTTTTCAATCAATTTTTTACCCCTACAAATACCTAACAACGGAATACATATTAGAGACCTCTTATATAAATATTATACTCCAATACTCATGAGGAAAATTCATAGTTTTTGTAAGAAAATTGAAGAGGACTTACAAGAATTCAATCAATTGAAAATTCAAACTTATTTTTGGGCAAAGAAGAAAAGGCACATATGGAGATTCAAGATTTCAATATTCATCTTCTCAATTTATCAAAAATTCAGGTAATATCTTTTCATTTAAATATGATTTCTTGTAAGTTTGATTTGTTAGGCTAATTTTATACATTCTAGGATGAGATGAACTCTTATTATGATATTTTTAGTTTTTAATTAATTATTTTGACTTTAATTTGATTTGATTTGATTTGTGGATATTTATTATTATTTTTATCGTTCTTTTCAATTGCTTGATCACCAACTGAATTGTTAGTGAATTTTATTGTTATCGGGAGAGATAATAGGATTGAAGCACAATATAGCACTTGTCTAGTGGAGCTTTTTCTCCTTAATTATTAGCACTTCTTTAACCGTTTAAATGTCAGGTGGGACCAATGTGAGAACAAAAGCCAACAAAGATGGCTGGTTTTGGCTTGCAACGGTCCAAAAATTGATTTTTCTCCCCTGAAAAGCACATCTATACTTTATGTGGTTTCAATAGATGTTCTAGCACTTGTTAACTCATTTATCATGTTTGCATCTTTCATCGAGAGATAGAAGGATCACATGAGTAAATAAATTTGATCGCTATCAAGAGAGACTTTCAATTAAATTAGGAACATTGACCAACATGAATGATTTCAAATTGTCACTTTAATTGGTACACTAAAAATGGAATAACAATGGGGATTCGACATCTTAACAATGTATCTCACATATTTGAAAAACGCATTTACTTATTTTCATCAGTTTAATTGATAAGTTAGGTATTAGTATAGAAGAAATCACAAATTTTTTTTATTATTCGATTAAAGTTGCAATTAATTTTAATTCGATAAACACATAGTTCTCGTGGGTTCGACACTCTATTCATCATTTATTATTTGACCACGATTCCGTGCACTGCAGGTTTTCAAAGGACCATTAGTCACTTGAAAGACTTTTAAAAAGGGTAATTATCAACATTTATGTGGAAGATACTCTGTATCCATTTATTTCTAACTTGTCTTCAACAAGAATAAATGTCTGAAAAGGAAATTTATTCTTGATTTGTTCATGAATGTTATAAATTTTCTATTCTATCCGAATGATTAAATATAGTGTGTGTTTAGTAGGGATTTTTTTGGGGGAAGAATTGATTTTGAATAGTGATATGATGTGAAATGTGTGGTTGAAAAAGAAGATAAGATTATTGATGTAATAGAAAATATTATTTTATTGAAAAATGTGTGGTTGAAAATGAGAATTGATTTACTGTTGAAAATGAGAATTGGTACCAAACATAGCCATAATATTATCTGGAAAAAGGGTCAAGGTTGATTACCTAACAACATCCAGTAAGTAGATATTCCATTTTAGCATTAAATTTCATGAATATAGTTATTTGCAAACAGCAATCTCAATGGTCGGTTCTCTTTGTTTATGGTTCATAATATGTGATAAGCGTAAGTTTCCACTTTTTTCCCCCTTCTAAACTCTTGAAGAAAACAAAGAACTAAGAAATCACGTTTCCAATCCCTTTAGAAACATATGAAGTTTACTGTATTCGTTGCAAGTCTTATTATCTGGGCACAAAAAAATATTAACGTGATCCAGAAAAGATATGCTACCTATAGTCAGCCAGTTAAAATATTAATTTAAATGAGCTTACTGTGCCACATAATTCATTGATGCTGTCTCTTGATTGAGAAATTGAAAATTCATGATGATTGTTTAACTTTATTTAGTGAGTGTTTGACAACCATTTTAATGGGTTGAAAATTTTTGGAATAGTGATTCATGGAAAAATGTGTGGTTAAAAAGTGATGAAAAAATTTAGATTTGTGTGTAATATTATTTTATTTGGAGAATGTATGATTGAAATGAAAAAACAAAAAAAAATGAGAAAGAGAATGTGTGCCAAATAGGGGCTTAAAGATTATGTTGTTTCGTTGTAGTGGAAGTTGACTTCCATTTGTGAAAGAATAATGTTGCTTGGCCACGGTGATTGGCTGGCAACAATCGATTGGTTGTTGTGTTTTTTATTTGTGGAATTCTTGTCTCTCTCCTCAACTGTATTGTAAAGCATATGTCCCCCTCCTCTTTTATATTAGGATTTTGTTATTTGTACATCAGAGTTGACACTTTGAGAAATGCTACATGTACAAAATTGAATTACAAAATGGTTGACAAAATATTTGTTAGCAATATCTGAATCAATAATATAAAAAAGAATTTTTGAAATCATTGGTTCAGATCTTGTCAACACATATTTTGTCAACCATTTTTGTAACTCAATTTTGTACAAGTAGGTTAACTCATTGTGAAAGGTAGCAAAACCCTTTATATTATATCAATAAACATTGGTTCAGATCTTGTCAACACATATTTTGTCAACCATTTTTGTAACTCAATTTTGTACAAGTAAGTTAACTCATTGTGAAAGGTAGCAAAACCCTTTATATTATATCAATAAACAAGGTAGGGGTAATCCAACAACCACAAATGGGTCTAGGTGGAAGACCTAAAAGGGATATCCCTCCTATGTTCAATAATAAAAATGATCTAAACAAGAGTGAAAGGAACAAAGCAGATTATGGCAACAGAGAAAAATAAGAAGTAACATGGTTGATGATTAAATAATATGATATGAAGAAATATAATGACAAGAAAATGCAACTAAAATATTCCAAAATCAATCTATTTTACCTGAGGAAAGCACAATTATCCATAACATAAGGAATTGCTTGATGGGCAAACCGTGCTGCATTTCTTTTTTCCGATCCACCTTACATCCCGGGCAGTTCTCGTAGTATTCTTTCTTCAGCAGGCGCTCCTCTATATGCTCTTGCTTATCCATTCGATCCTACCCCAACTCAAATTCCCTACTATTCAATAAATACATGCATTACAAACAAAATATATTCATTCATTCTATATTCAGGAGATTGAGGAGTTTTGATTTTGTAAATACTTGGATTTTGGAAAGAAATCTCCGGAGCTTCACTCTTAGAATAGTGTGCAATCAGTGCATATGTAGGAACGTGTACGTCTTTTTCGCAGGATCTGTTCCACAAAATCATGACATCTGGACGGTCCACGTTGAATAAAGTAGGTAACTATTAGGGATTGTTAATTGCACGTGGCTCGCTGGCTCAACTTACCCCCACAAATGAGACGAGCCTTTCGGACAACAAGAATTACGCGCCAGCCAACGACATGGCTGACGTGCTAGTTCGAGTGCAAGTTCACCAGCTCGCCGAAGCTAACGCTAGGCCAGCCCATTGGCTCGACTATCCGTGCAGTCTATATGACCCTTTTTTGCAGCCATGCAAAGGATGCCATCAAATCGGACATGGGCGGACCCGGGGGGTCCTGAGGGACAGGTGCCCCCAATTTTTGAGATTTTTTTTTTTTTAAATCACATTTGGTATCGATTGAAATTTAAATTTTAATCTAAATCAAAGTTAACAATTAATTTTAATAACATATTTAATGAAATCCATAAGTGTTTAATTTTTATCAAAATTTACTAAAAATTTAATTTTAATCTCCACTAAATAGGGGCAAAATCAAAATAAATTTGAATTTCGAAATATACTAATTTTAAAAATTCTCCGACGATCGTACGTTAATCGAATCTACAAATTACTTATATTATTTCGAAATTTATTTCAAAAACTATATTATGAACATATCGAATAGTTCAAACAAATATCGAAAATAGTTAAAATACTTTAAACGTAAGCTTTTAAAAAGACGTCTAACCCGTATTTTTTAAAAAAAAATCAATTATTTCATTAACATTTATTATTTTTGCGATACAAGTTTCTCAATGTAATTTTCATCATTTTATTAGGAAATTTTCAAAAAATTTTAAAAATTTTACATCCGAAAAAGTTATATCCCATGTAAATTTTCAAATATAAAATTACATGGGGTATGCTTTTTTTGGTCGTAAATTTTTGATTGTAAAATTTCTCTCAACTTTTTTGCAAGTTCGATTGTGGCCCCCAACGTTAAAGGTCTGCGTCCGCCCCTGAAATCGGATATTTAATTCAAATTTGAATTTTTTTTCTCTCTTTTTCATTTGGAGTCTATAAATAAGGACGTATAGTAAACCAATTTTTATCACATATCAAACTGCTCTACGGTCTCTTAGTGTTGTTAATGATTTGATTATTAGTTAACGACAATTATACCTATGGAGTTTTTTATTGTCATTGTATTCCTAATTTTTCACTATAAATATAGTATTTTGGTTCTCAAAAAATTATACAACTTCTTTACTTTTCTTCACCGTAAATATAATATTCTGGTTCTCAATAGAACATACAAGTCTATTGAATAATATTAATATCTTGTTTTTGTATAAATAAACTTTAGATCTAATTTTTGAGATTAAATTTTGAAACATTTGGTTGGGTGTAGTTTCCACAATTATGCCTCCATTTGTTTCTCATTTTTCATCCATGAAAATGAAAAATATGATTATTATTCACCACATCAAGTCATCGATTTTGAATTTCTATCTCTTGTGTGGGACCCAATAACGACTATATTTTTCATTCACATTCTACAATAATGAGAATCAAACGGAGCCCTATATTTTCTATAATTTAGCCATGTGATTTGGATCAGTATTTTGTTGAGTGTAGTTTATGTGGGCTCAAGCCCTGTAGGGCCCATTTAGACTATTCAACCTACCAACAAGTGGATGATGGGCCCAATCTTTACCTGTCAAGTACTTCATTTATGAATGATGAACCGTATCTTTCACGGCCCCCACCTGCCCTGCCTTGAGCCTTGGTGAAATAGGTAAATTGCTTGTATACTTGCACTTACACAATGACCAAATCCATATTTCAGGATTCGAACCCTTGACGCCGTAGCCTCAAGCAAAGTTGGAGTTTTTCCATCTTCCCTTTTTACCACTTGGAGATATGCTCTGGGGGCAAAAGATTGGACTCTAAAGTTATAAAGAAGAACAAATTCCGAAATTTTTGGACAATCACGGGTCCCACCAGGGGGGCTGTTAATTGGGGTGTATACCTAGCACAACTTTTTTCGAAATAGATTACACCTTCTCACAACATTTAATTTGTTAAAACCAATAATTAGGCATTACTGTAGGGGTGGCAAAATGGCCTGATTATAAAAATAATCGCGGGCTCACCCCATGTGAGGGGGTTATCATCCTTAGTCTACACCAAGGTGTACACTCAGCGTAAATCTTGGAATAATGTATGGAGGAAATGGCTAGAATTTATAGTAGAATTGAACAGAAATAAATTAAATAAGTAAATTTAGAGACACTAAAAGTTTTAGTTTGCACAATAAAAAATCTAATACGAAAATTAATAAATTATAATAATTGTAAATTGATAAGGTGGAGATTTATAAAAAAAATTAGTGAAGTGAGAGTTTATATAAAAAATTATGATTGTTTTTTTTTTTTAATTGAAAATTATATTTTTGGTCAAACAGTCAAAATTATGCCAGTTTGGAAAAATGTCATAGCTGGCCCACCACCCACGAGTCGGCTTGAGGGCTACGTCGAGCTCATTTCAAAAGGAGCTTGGGCCGTCAATGGATTGAGATGGAACCAGTAAAGCCTAGCCCTCGAGTTTTTGGCCCTTTTGTCACCCCTAGGTCAAGTATAATTATATTTATATACGAAATGGTTCAATTGAAACAAAATTATAAGTGGGGTGGTTAAATTGCAACAAAAATAAAAGTCTGTCATCAAATTAAAACAAATTGAAATTATTTGACCGACATGGAACAAACATTTAAGTTGGATGGCGGGTGATATTTTTCCTATTTACACCAATAACATTTATCAAAAAAAATAATAATTTCAATGTTTAAGTTTGGATTGGCAAAGAATTGTATCATAATAAAGAACAATATATATATATATATATATGATCTAATGAGCACCGGTGCTCATCTTATCCTAAGCACCGATGAGTTGGCACATTAATTCATTGGTGGATAAAGATTTTGTGAGTTCCAATCCACCAATGAATTAATGTGCCAACTCATTGGTGTTTAGGATAAGATGAGCACCGGTGCTCATTAGATCATTTCTGTATATATATATATTAATTATCCCCACCCAATTATTAGCACCCCACCCCACCTCTCTCTACACCTTCCAAATTAATAATATATCAATTAATAATATACCACCCCCACGGACCTACCCCATTCCTCACCACCTGCAATTTTTTTTTTTCAAAAATTGAAAACTTTTCTCGAGATTACAACTCACCCCACTCTATTCCACCCTACTCCAACTTGTAAAAAAATTCCAAAAATTGAAAATCTTTTATGGAGATTACACCACACCCCGAGACTACCCCACACCAACTTAAAAAAAAAATCAAAAAATTTTAAAAGTTTTTGTTAAAAGTTTTTTTTGGAGATTACACCCTAATCCCCATGTAATCACCCTAAATTTGTGACTAACGGTGTTATATGTGATTAATTGTGATCAAATTTGTTTTTAGTGTGGTTGTCCATCTAATTTATGACTGTATCTAACTAAGTCACTAACTTATGTTATATGTAACTAACCGTAACCAAATTTGTTGTCAGTGTGACTATTTGTGACTGTATATAACCAAATCACTAACATGTGTTATCGATGATTAAGTGTGACCAAATTTATCTTCAATGTGGTTAAATATGACCAAATTTATTTTCAATATGTTCGTCCGTGACCTCTCAATCTTTGACTGTATGTGATCAAGTCACAATCAACATAAAATTGGCCACAACTGTCACAATAAACACACATTTGGTCACAGAAGGTCACTACGCACATATATGCACACTACGCAGACTGGCACCACCAGTTACCACCGCCATCACATTCAATGCACCAACACTACCACGTTAACTCAAATCCACAACCATAAATAATATCTTCACCTCAAATTCACAAAACAATCACCACTACATGTCAAATCTACAACAACAGAAACAGACTTATTGGCCAACTCAATGGCATGCCCATTGAATTTAGTTGTAACTAAATCATTTGAGTGAATTAGTGAAGTTTCACGATCATTTATTTGGCTAGCATTTTTCTTCAAAAATTCTACTACCAAAACACAAGATTGAATTCTAGTCCAATTGATATCTAGCGGTTTACCAATAGGTTTGTCTATTGACTCCAGAGGTAAAATCAAATACATATTTAGAGGATCCCATAACGATTCCTTAGTCTCAAGTAAAAATCTTGGGAATTCAATCTTGTATTTATTGGGAAGCAAATCGTCATTGCTGCTTGGCGAAGTAGCTAAATGTAGTGGTTCGCCGTTGTAAGCATCAGTTCTGCTCCACTGCGCAAAGCGACAAACTGCTGCGTGCGTCTACTTTTTCGATGGTTCTGCTCCTCCCTAGGGGTTAGGTAAGGTGGATTAGAGTGACCCGTAGAAGAGAGAGGGAGAGAGAGAGTCCGAGAGTGACCCGTAGAGAAAGATACAGAGTGGGGGGCTGGGTTTGGGATTAATAGGGGTGGGGATGGGTTTATTATGTACATTAAGGTTTAATTATAGAGAAAGTCTACTTGTACATTAGCCAATCCATCAAGGCATACATAATGCTGATGTGGCGATATTTTGAACCAAAATCTCGTTTGATTTAAAAAAAAAACAGCTAAAAATCCCAAAATTAAAACCCTCATTTTCTTCATTTCCCTCTTCAAATTTCCCGCTGCTTCGAAGATGACTGGAAGAGGGAAGCTCTCGAAAATAACTTTGTCCATGCTTTCCGATATCGACTCCGGCAAATGAGAAGCCGGCCAGTAGCACTGTAGCAGTCAGACTCGACCTTTCTGCCGGTAGCTATTTTCTTCTTCTAGTAGGTACTTTCTTCCAGTAGCTAGTAGAGATAGTTTCTTCTTCTAGTAGCTACTTTCTTCTTCCAGTAGCTAGTAGATAGTTTCTCCTTCAAGTAGCTACTTTCTTCTTCCAGTAGCTAGTAGAAACTTTCTTCTTCCAGTAGCACTCGTGCATTTTTTGGAGGCTTTCCGGTATGGATGGTGATGAAGTTGACGGGGAGGATGGCAACAATGGTGAAATAATTACATTTCCTTTTTTTGCCAAATTTCTGATTTTTTTCTGCCTATATGCACATTGAAATTGTCATGTTGAAAATCTCATATATCCCTACAGATAATCACACCCAGAGGAACCAAGAAACTGAACAGGGGTGCGACGATATGGTGGAAGTCGATGCTAACTATGGTAAAATTTAATGCCTTTTCATTTGGAATGCAATGTTTTGAGCTGAAATGAAATTTCAACTAATTAAAACTCATTGCCTTTTCAAAATTTTAATAAAAGTCATGAAAAAAAATGAACATGAATTGTTTACTTGTTTGCTTACAGGAATGGAGATTAACTCATTGGCGGTTGTCGGTGATGATTGTTTGTCTGATGATATGTTAGGAGTTGAAAAAGATATTATCGTTCCGAAGGTTGGTACGAAATTTGACAGCATGAAGGACTTGTTTGAATTCTATAAGAAATACGCTTATGAAATAGGGTTTCCTGTTAGAAAAAGAAATACTAAGAAGGGTGATGATGGGGTTATTCGCAATGTGTGTTTTACTTGTAGTCGAGAAGGTCAACGAAAGATTGGTAAGAGTACTTCTTTGAAACCTCCACCAACGATTGAAATAGGGTGCAAAGCCAGGTTAACAGCTTGTTCTGATGTTCTTGGAATATGGCGAATAAATGTTGTGGAGTTGGAGCATAACCATAAGATAAGCCCATCTAAATCTAGGTTGTA
This sequence comes from Fraxinus americana, assembly GCA_035079005.1. NCBI lineage: Eukaryota > Viridiplantae > Streptophyta > Magnoliopsida > Lamiales > Oleaceae > Fraxinus > Fraxinus americana. Next base: position 15,288,622 of record CM068719.1, on the reverse strand, counting down.
TCGATACAATCGTGAACTTAGTGCACATGTCAAAAGACGGCTTGAGGTGAACGATATAGCGGGAATTCCGTTGCATAAAAGCTATAACTCAACTGTAGTGGAGGTGGGTGGATTTGAGAACATGACTTGTGTTGAGAAAGACTGTAGGAATTTTGTTGATAAAGTGCGGCGTTTAAGACTTGGTGAAGGAGATGCTATTGCATTACAGGCTTACTTCTCGAAAATGCAAACATGCAGTCCGGGTTTTTATTTCAGTATGGACTTGGATGAGGATTCTCGGTTGAGGAATGTGTTTTGGGCGGACTACAGATGTAGACAAGCATATAAGGAATTCGGTGATGTAGTGACTTTTGACACTACTTACCTAACAAACAAGTATGATATGCCTTTCGCTCCGTTCATTGGAGTGAATCACCACGGGCAATCAACTTTATTTGGTTGTGGATTGATTTCGAACGAAGACACACATACATTTATTTGGTTATTCAGGACATGGCCTGAGTGCATGCATGATCAAGCTCCCGGTGGAATTATTACAGATCAAGATCGTGCTATGCAAAATGCTATTGAAATCGTTTTCCCCAACAGTAAGCATAGGTGGTGCTTGTGGCATATTCTAAAGAAGTTGCCTGAAAAGTTCGGTGGTCATCGTGAAAAAGGTGCAATACTTCATGCCATACATGGTTTAGTGTATGATACACTAGATTGTGAAGAATTTGAAGAGGGTTGGGCGAACATGCTTGAACGTTTACATTTGCAAGATAATGTTTGGTTGAGCGGACTTTATGAGGACCGAAGTAGTTGGGTACCATGCTACTTGAGAACTACATTTTGGGTAGGTATGTCGACTACGCAGCGAAGTGAGAGCATGAATGCATTCTTCGATGGCTATGTGCACTCAAAGACATCTTTGAAGTTATTCGTAGAGCAGTATGAGCGGGCTTTGAGAAGTAAAGTTGAGAAGGAATTCCAAGCTGATTTTAGATCATTCTCGCAAATGGTTCCCTGTGCTACCAAGTATGAGATGGAGAAGCAGTTTCAAGATGTGTACACAATTTCTAAATTCAGGGAATTCCAAGAAGAATTCACCGGAAAGGTTTACTGTGACATATTATCTGCGGAGGACTTAGGTGAGATAACGAAGTATGAGATCCGTGAAGATATCATCCTTGAAGAAGGAAGGAAGACAAAAATATTTACAGTTTCTTTTTGTAGAAACAATTGCGAGATTGTGTGTAACTGTCATTTGTTCGAGTTTCGAGGTATCATTTGCAAACATGCTATCTCGATTTTACTTCGGAATGAGGTGTCATTACTTCCCGAGAAGTATATTTTAAGGAGATGGAGGAAAGACGTGAGTAGACCATACATGCGGGTTGCACCAATATATAATGGTTTGATTAGAACTCCTGAACAGTTGAGATATGAGCAGTTGTGTGCTGCTTTAACCAAGATGGCAGACTTGGTTGCAGCTGATGAAGAACGTTCAAAGCAGCTTATGGGGTGGATTGAATTGCAAACTAATGAGTTGTTAAATGCAAAAAGTAATCGTTTGGCCTCCCATGGAATGGGAGGAGGTAATGTAGAAGGCGTCAACATTTTCGATCCGAAGTGTACAAAACGTAAAGGCGCTCCAAAGAAACTACGAATAAAAAGTTCGCTAGAGACGACGAAGAAAAAATCAAGGAGTCGTAATAAGGTTTGGGAGATCAATTCATAATTCAGTTAATCACATAATTCATTATTCACATGTTACAATGTTAATGTTAATGTTGACTCTTGTAGATGACGTTGAACTCGGCATCTTCCAATAGACCTACTTTGTCCGAAGACAATGTCTCCAACAATTTGCCAATGTCTCAAGTGATGAGCATATCATCTCCTCCACCACCTCAAGCATTTGGAACACAAGACAGCATGGAAGCTATAACAAATTTGCAATGAAACTGGTGAAGTGCAAGTAGTGGAGGAGATGATATGCTGAAACTGGTGAAGTGCGAGTGATGGATTTTTTGGGAGATTTTTTATTTTGTAATGTAACTGGCTAAGTGCCTATGACAGATTTTTGGGAGATCTTTTGATTTGTAATGTAACTGGTCTAATGCCTGTGTCTGTACCAGTAGACTTTTGATTTTGTAATGTAACTGGTGAAGTGCAAGTGATGGAATTATGTTTAACCTCTAAGTCAAATAGAGTTGTAAATGTGTAGAAAAACTTTGATAAATAAAGTAAATGTTTATTCCTTCTGCTGGTTTATCCTTCTTACTGGTTTATGCTTACTGGTTTATTCTTCTTGCTGGTTTACCTTCTGGTGGTTTAACTTTCTGGTGGTTCATTCCTTTAGCTGGTTTACCTTTGTGCTGGTTTATAGATGTTGTATGAATTATTGTTCTTGCTGGTTTATTATTCTGTATGCTGGTTTACAATTCTTGCTGGTTTATTATTCTGTATGCTGGTTTACAATTCTTGCTGGTTTCATCAATTTCCACCCCAATTCTTGCTGGTTGTATGCATGTTTACAACCTTAATCAATCCAATTTTCAATAAACTCAACCAATACACTTATGCACCTCAGCCACAAAAATGAAACAAACTGAATTATAACATGATTCATTCATTCATTGAACAATACAAAGATCATATAGCCAACTTACAACAATCAACTACATATACAACAACCAACTACAATACAAAGTTCATAAAGCCAACTGCTGGATATCAAGTAAAAATGAAAAGGAAAAGAAAATTGCTGCAAGCAAGCCATCCCTCCTCCCTCCTGAAAAATGGCCCACAGCAAACCCACCACCAGGCATACAACAATGAATAATCTCTGTATCTTCTTCCTCCCTTTCCCATTCACAAGTTCATCTCCATCCAGCTTTGAGGCTCGAGGATTAATGTCGATTCGCCCGATACCATTAGCCTCAATTCGGGCCAACTGGCCTAGCAATCTGTCAAAAACCGATCCCAGCAAAAACTCAGATATACTAGCAGGCAGCGGCTGCAAACCAGTTCCAGCTCCATCATCGTAATACCGTTCAAATCCTCCAAGGCTTTGATGGGGAGATGGGCGATGGCGCTTGTGGGGAGATGGGCTGGCTTCGTGAACGGATTTTGGGTTTGGGATTGAAGGGGTTTTTTTGGATCGGGTTGGGATTGAAGGGCGATGGCGCCGGTGGGAAGATGGGACGCCGGTGAACGGATTTTGGGTGTGGCAAGGAAGGGGTTTTCTTTTCTTTTTTTTTTTGTGATTATCGGGTTGGGGATTGAAGAGTTTGATTTGGGGGTAATTGATTTGGGGGTTAAATGGGGGAAAAGTTTGATTTCAAAAAGTTTAGGGGTGTGTTTTATAAATTTTGCAACAATTCAAATTTTAAGTCAAAATATCGTCAAAATATCGCCAAATCAGCATTATGTATGGCTTGATGGATTGGCTGATGTACCAGTAGACTTTCTCTTAATTATATTTTTATTGATTACATAAAAACTAATATTTAATTGGAGGGTTTTAGGTAAGCTGGTAGATCTTATGAAATTTATGAGTCAAAATTAGATAAAAGTTGTGAATTCAATATAATGTATGGTTAAATATTATGTCAAACATTTTTGGTTTTCATCATGGTAAGCTTTTAAACATGTTTTACTAACTTATAATCTCATAAAACTCTAGGGCTTAATGGGAAATTTTTTATTGGTTTTCAACATATTATTAGAATAACAAATTGATTTCAAGCATTTTAAAAAGGCCACCGAATGCGCAACTATAATAAAATATTGTTGACTAGTTTGCTCTTTTTACTTGTTATTGGCGAACTTGCCATTGGAAATAGTCTGGGACCAACAACTTGCAATTGTAATGAAAAATTGGTGACGTTTGCTCTTTTTTACTGGTTAGAGATGACCTTGCCATTGGACAACAAAATTGCAATTTTCCCTTTTAGCAATGACCCTTTGGGTACAATACATGTCATTATAGTTCTGGAACTCGTTCAATAAATAAAAAATCGACATCTACAATACAATTGGTTCTTTGAAGTTGATAGGTTTAACAATGAGTAAGACATGAAGGGAAACTAGTGCCACATATTTTCTTGAATAATGCCCTACAGAAAAAAAATGTTTCAAAGGGGCGGTTAAAGCAAGTCCCACCTCTGTCTTCCCTGGCAGGGAACTGTGAGTTCGCCAAGCAAAATTCTATTTTCTTTCTATTTGTCCAATCACAATCAAGACATGGACGTGTTGTCATAGTCAATGGCAGGTGGGAGTTTTTAAAGCAAAACAATAATTGTCCTTCTATGATCCATGTGAGTTTATGAAACCTTCTTTATCATATTGGATAATGCTATTTAATTTCGTAGGAATTGTAATCTCAATTCAGGTGGTGTTAATATAAGGGTTTATTTGATTCATCAACATTTTTCATGAAAAATGGAAAACAAATTTCATCTTCCACAAATTTCTTGTTTGATGCACAATATTTTCTTGGCATTTGATTTTCTTCTTTGGTGCTCACATGGTGGGTTTTATTAGCAATTAAGGAAAACCATTTTCCACCAAATTGGTGGACAATGGCTTTCCAGGTTATATTTTATTTTTTTACTTTTATTTTAAATTTTTTTTGGCAATAGAAACAAATTTCATGAACAATTGTGAATTTTTTTTCCTTTCATGGACAATTTTCATGAAAATAAAGTCAAACGAACACCAAAAGATCTAAAATTTCAATATTTTTCAGGTGAAAAATTATACTAATCAAATACAGTTAATTGACAATTTCCAGGAAAACAATTTTAGGCAATTCAATTCCCTAAAATTCATTTTCTTTCCACCCAAATTCCACTCTTAAAATCAAACAGACCCTAACATTAAATGATAAGTGAAATTAAATGATTTAAAACAAAACAATAATTGTCCTTTTATGACCCATGTGAGTTTATGAAGCCTTCTTTATCATATTGGATAATGCTATTTAATTTCGTAGGAATTGCAATCTCAATTTAGATGACGTTGATATAATATTAAATGATAAGTTGAATTAAATGATTAATTTAATTTCACATTTCATTTAACATATCATCTAATGTCACTTAAATTGGAATTGCAACTCCAATAGAGATACATAGAAAATCAATAATCACATAAAAAAGTATAGTGTTTATGTTTATGACACGTTGTTGCGTCTTTTGACGTTTTTGTTTGCGTCGATGGTGATGGAGGTGGTGATTTTGTGGTAGAGGATTGAGAGGTAGTTGTGGTGTTAGGCTGGGATTTGTGGGGGATTTTGTGTTGAGATTGTGCTTAGTGATTTGTAAATAAACTTGATTGAACCAAACATGTCCCATGTCTGGATTAGTTCAGTTTGGGTTGGAACCCAAAATGAGTTTGATTTTTGAACATGGCATCGATCCAAACTCGACTGTCAATTCGATGATCGGATTATACCTAGCGCTCATCCCTAATTATCACTGTGAGACTTCAATGAACCAAAACTCTTAACATTCAAAATTTTCCTTCGATTTCTTCTCCCGGAAAATTAATTTATCAAGTTGCATTTACAAATTAGAAAAATTAGATATATTATTATTGCTGTCACGCCAAACATAATATAATAATCAATCACATTTAATGCACACAGGTTATAAATACATATAGAATTTTTATTTTATGTTATTTGTAGTTATTTTATGAATATTTTTATGTATTCCTATTTTCAAACCACCAATTAAAAGAAAGAAATATATAGAAATAGATGATTACTTAATAAAAATTACAAATTACAAAAATCTTAGGAAAATCAAGGCGAAACCGAGTTTTTACCCATCCATTCAATATTTAAAGTTTTAAAGCCCTCAAATCATTAGCCTCTGTTTGAGCTCATTATTTCACATTTTAATGAGCAGAATTGTAATTTTTAGAAAAATGTGTGGTTGAAAAAGAAAGAATTTTTTTTTAAGTTTATGTGTAATATTATTTTATTAAAGAATGTGTAGTTGATAAGAAAAATGAAAAATGAATTTTGATTTAATGGGAGTCAATCATGTTTTAATTGTGTGCCACTTATAATCCATTTGTTTGTCGGTGTGATGTAACGAATTCCAAGTTTTTCACGACGACATGCTGTGTGGCTATCGATATTAATTCTCCAAACCAGAATGCAATAGGACTAATATTTACCAAAAACACAGTATGGAAATTTATGGTTTATACTTCTTAATGATTCGGTAGAGTGGAAAAGTTATAAATAATACCATGGTTCATACAAATCTTTTTCCTTTTGATAAGTGCGTTTTGTGGACTTATTCGAGACAATTACTAAGCTTTTATATAGCCTCAATTTAGGTTAATATACCAACGTTGTTCTCTTTGCCATTATCATCCCGTTTTCTATTTTCAATTTTCCAAAATAGTGAAAATACGTTTACTTACCTATTTTCAAAAACGAGTTTAAAATTTATAAAGAAAACTGAAAATGTCAAAATGTTGGTTTGGGTGTTTTTAGTTAAAATCAAGTCAAAATTTTCAAAATGTGTTTTAAGTGTTTTCAGTTAAGCCACTAACAACCACCGCCATCACCGTTTGCACACACCACCTGTACCATACCGTCGCACCGCCAACCACCGTCGGCAACGTCACAACCACAACAGCAGAAGAAGTGGGCGACACCACCGCCCAAAACCACCACAGCAGAAGAAGCCGACGATGCCACCGACCAAAACCACCCTAGAAGAAGAAGTCGGGGATGATACCGCCATAGCCACAACACTACCGACCCAAACCACCGCCACAGCCACAACGCCACCGCGAGATGACCCCGACCTAAAACCACCACACACCACACCATGGACCGAAAACCACTGACCTAAAACCATTTTGTACCAACTATAGTCACCATGCCACCGACCCAAAAACCACTGCAAGACGACATAGAGAAAGACGACAGAGAAAGAGAGGAAGAAGAGAGAGTGTGAGACGAAAGACGGAACAAGTTTTGGGTGTTTTCATTTTTGAAAATATTTTTCGAAATGATAAAAAGAACACATTTTCAAAAATCTCAAAAATGAACACTCAAAACACAAAATTCAAAATGAATTCAAAACAAAAAGTCAAAATCGAAATACGAAAAGAACAACCCCTTATCTTTCAAGCACTCTGAAGATCGAAGCCTTTTATCACTGAGAAAACTCTAAAATTCTCGAAACTGTAACAATTATTATACTAAACACAAAGGTAACTCTGATTCTTCCGCTACAAATCACTCGGACTTGTGTATAACACTAGGATTAGAAAGGTTTTGGTCTCGAATAAGATTTCCAGCATAGCACATCACAGATGAAGAACCCTAGAGCAGAGGCCTATTTTTCTCTCTCAAAACGAAGAGCCAACAATCAAAGTTTAATAAACGAAGAGATGCAGCCCCAAGTAAAATATCAAATCATCCGGAAACAAGAAATAAGCCAATTGTCATCATCTAGTTAAATGCGTTACCATTAAAAGAGTTGTCAAAATGTAAAGCACAGCCAATTCCAAATTTTGGGAGTACCAGGGTTCGTATGCTCAACAATACCTTCAATTAATTCTGCAAACTCTTTTACTTATCTTGAACACGAAGGATCGCGATTAATCCATAACTATCCAATTGTTCTCCAATGAAAATCTACATAGAAAACAACAACGGGAGAATTATGATTTATGTACTAGCAAGATAATGATTTGTATATTGTATGATTTCTCAAACCCTAATAGATTATTAATAGAAGCTCAAGTGGGTTTTGCCCGACACTTAAACTTAATTCGGACTAATTAATCTAATTAATTAAACATGGTCTATTAATTAACTAATCTGATTAATTAATTTGGTTCATTAATAAGTCGTCTTATTAATTAATTGTCCAACACTTGACAATTAATCAATTACTATATTTCATTCTTCTAGTTATCCTTCTATATTTGATCCATTAGATTCCCGACCACGATATCTAACGACGTGAATTGTTATTTTTATCTAATTAAAATTAGATAAATTAAAACACCCTTTTAATTTATCATTAATCCACATAAATTAATTAATTCATATTTGTCGTCCCATATTGACATTTAGTAATATGTCAGGACAACACGTGATAAAAAATGTCACGTTGATAAAATTTGTTTGTTTACTGTGAAAGTATAATACCTTCTTCAATATGATACGATCAATTACGAGATATGAAGTGTGTTAATTTCGATTATCGATCATATCTTTTATCCCACTATTAAGTCAACGTAAGTTGAAAACATTTTTCGACTTGTGGGTACACATTGACCAAGAATTTCGTTATTAACTTAACTGAATGAATTGTAGATAATAATCTCTTATTATGTAAGAGTGACGAATTCTCTATTGATCATTTACAACTTTCATATGATTCTTGACATACCCGAATGATGTCTTATCGACAACTCTTGGCAGATCAACATCCAATATCACCAAAGCATGATTATCCTTATATAAGGCATTATGATGTCCTCAAGTCAAATGGCTAATATCACTATCAAGCGTTAAAGATTTACTCCAGACACTTAAATAATTATCCATGTGAAATCTCTTTAGTGGATCTCCAATATTTTTTTTTTTTGACAAAATATCAACGTGTTCATTTAAATGTAGAACATTTTAGCTTGTGAGATCAACTATTCATTTCAAAAGTGAGAAGTGTCACATATGATGATATATCCATAATAACGATATATGTACCTTTTTATTACTCACGACCACAAAAAAAATCAAAATTCAATCATATGTAATTTGTCTCTCACAATCACAACTATTTGTGATTAACAAGTCACTAAGACTTGAATCTCAGAATTCTGTTAATTTGATAATTTAAAAAATACATTCAATTAACTAATAGATCTTGCCAAAATATAAAATGCATTAATTATATTAAAAGTCGATTGAATTTAGCGCACAACACTTACAAATTGTTTATATTTTGTATGGATTTGAAGATCTCAATTTTTTTCTTTTTGTAAAAATTCCCTACTTTTCTTTATCTTTTGTATAAAGAATTGGTTCAAATTCCATCTTTTGTTATTTAGAAGCAATACTTTTAACTTGGAACTAGTAATTGATGCAAGTGAATTTTACAAAAGAAAACGCCCATCTTGTTGCTTCATTCAACTAAATACTAAATTCTCACTTCAAATTTTGAAATTTATTGCTCATTGCTAAAATTCTTACGTCTATATTGAATTCAGTCTGTTCGTACGAATTTTCTTCTACATTTCTTTAGGTTGAACCACATAATTGCTAATATCTCCTGCTAAGAAATTACATGTTATGTATTGTTGTGGGACTTGATCGATATCTCCTTATGGTTTGAACTTAAACACATGTGACTTCTAGTTTTCCAACTTATAGATTCCTCGTAAGAAAAAGTTTTTCATCTGATTAGTATCACCGGTGTTACTATTTTCTCGTGTTTTTCTTTGCTGGATCAAATAGTTTAGTGATGAAATATTGGTCAATTTCGGCAATTGCGAATGTTCCCTACGCAGCTTGCTTTAGTAAGGCACGAAAATATAGAGGTCGTCCAAGTGAATATTACCTCTTTCGGCTTACGCGTTACATGGGCTTTGGCCTCTTACTGCTGGTTTAGGAACCAAAAATAAGGTTAACATATAGTCAGGTAAGGCAAAGATCTCGACTATGGCTATGTAGCCATTAACAAAAATGTTCTTGGTTGAAAAGAATAAAATTTGCTACATAAAGGTAAAGATCTCGACCACGATCGAGTAGCCTGTATGAGATATTACACCGATAATGTGCATATTATATTCATCAAGAGCATGCCGTTAATATGTGTGAAATCGAAACATCATTCGACTTACCGAAATCTGATTTGAGAAGATAAAATAGCGATTTACCGACTTCGAATATAATAATTTGAATTCTTCACTTCCCAATATGAGTGAACGCATGTTATTCTTCAATTCAAACCCTTCAATAAAACACATAAATAAATTAACCATATTCTGAAATCAAGCATAAATAAAATCAGAAATGAGAAAGATGAAATGCAAGTGATGCGATCGGTCGAGGCAAGTGTTTGACACTTTTTCCTTAAGATGAATTTGCCCCACATCGGTGCTAACGGTTTCTCGGCAATCATCTCCCAAGATACAACGACCACGTCAAGCCATAGGAGCACTCCAAATGACTTAGACCAACAAACTCGAACGGAGTTCCCTCTCTACCATAGCCATGATTTTGATGTAAGAGAAAATCACTTCTATAAAGTGTTTTATGCAAAACTAAAGTAACCATGATATGAAACTATCAAATGAATTATTTGTTGTGTAGTTAATCCAAACACATAGGGAATCTATATATATAGTAGTTGGAACATTCATACCAAGAGACACATCTCTTGAATAATCATAATTATTGGAAGCCACTCATACCAAAAGTCATGCTCTCCAAGAGTCATGATCCATATGAAAAGACACATCTTTTCATCTACATTCTCTAGAATATTCCACAATATTCTACACAATTCCAATAATTTCAAGTATTAAGTGGTTTAAGTTTAGCTTAATTTCTCATTCACCAAACAAGGAATTTCCACTTAAATCATTTCAATTGGTCACAACCAATTTCCAATACAAAATTCCAACAATCCTCCACATGAATGAAAATTAATGCAAATGACTATGCAGACACTAGTAGAGTGAGGGCGGAAAAACACTGCATCAGAGAAGGTAGCTTCTGGCCTTGAACCTCCCTTAGTGAAATACTATCGGACTTACTGGTTAATTGGTGAACATGATGTCTTGAACCATTCAGCCGTTGGTGTAAGCCGAGACAACAGTACTCACATAATGTCTTCCCTAAACCGTTCATGGTTCTCACGGTTGTGTCCATTTTGGCCATGGATCACTCTTGGTTTCATAAGTCTTTAGAGAATTTTAGCTTCGAACAATTCTCATTGAAGCAGACCCACTTCACACTTACATAGGTGATCTCCTATTAAGAGTATTCTGCCGTACTCCACTTGACTGAATCAAGCTATAGGAATCATTAAAAGAGTATCTTAACATTCAATCATTCAGCATAAAGCACTTTAATTATCATAGGAATGAGTAGGAATAATTTCCTAAGTACTTCATGGGATCTTCATAACTTAGTTGTCCATTTGAACCAAAATCTTGGGATCTCCAGTCAACAAGGTAGGGTTACCATTACAAAGACTCTTACGTCGTAGGCTTTAATCTCATTCCCCTCGATATGCAGTATTCTTGATCTCTCGGTAAATCTCTAAAGGTACCACGAATTTACACCATTGAGATCGACTGCTTAACGGTATTATGTCTACGTCTAGACTTACCAGTACATGTGACTTAGTATCTCATCAAATATAGCTAGCTAACAATTAATTGATTTAATAGATACAACATGTCACCACCAAGAAATCCTCTCATGAAGCTACATGCTTCTAACTAGCTTTATCTAAAGCTTTATAAATTTCAAACAACAATGTTAGAGGATTTCTATCACACACTATACTAGCCAATCACTTTTACTAGTGGATTTCAAAAACATGGGTATTCAATACCACTATTGAAATATTACAATGCATTTCAATTTTTTTTGAATATTTTTCAAATATTCTAATTGATCTTGCATATCCAAACAAACGCCGTAATTGGATTTTATCTCATTTCATCCACTTTAGACTTAGTGTATATCATCCTTATAATTAATATAAGGATTTTCTACTTTTTCCACATTCATAGACATATTTCTATGATTATAAAGTATAGAAAATTGTAACTTTTAAACATAAGTTACCCCCACAAGTCCTCAATTAGGAATGCATGTGCAACTAGTAATGTTGCATCTACAAATCTTGAACTTTTCATATAGTTTTGCGTAAATCATCTCATTTAATAGTTACAATTTTGACTTTCAACCATTCTTCACATAAATCTAACACTTTAGATTTCTCCCATAGCTATATGCTTAGCAATTCATGTTATAGAGAATAACTTGAATAAACACAATTTTTCAAACTAGAAATTGGTCACTAGTATCTTTCCATCATGATAATTCAATCAGAAATTCTTGCAAAAATTTTACTGCACAAAATTTGATTTCACACCAAGCAACTACATGCACTTGTAGCCATACATATATGACTACTCGACCATAGAACCATTAATTACGAACTTCTTAAAAGTCATGCACATACTTTATTCAAATGAACCGACAAGAAAACTTGTCCTATAACCATTCATAAAATCATTATAATAACAGGGTCATTGTATTTCCATCTTTATATAAATAGACCTAATGGTTAGGGTAATAAAGGAAGAACCCCTTCATGTATATAATGGACACGAAAATCTCAGACAATTGACATTTTCTTATCTTTCATTATTCCATTGAAAAAGACATAATGATCACATCAAAATATGCATTTAATTATATTCCACCAGCAACCACTATTTGCCATTACAAATTCTTCATTCTAATTGCTGAATAGACATGAAATTAACTACCCCAATGCACAATTATTTTATGTTATGGAAACATGCAATTGAAACGAATTTAAAATGTCATGTTCTGTCATTTTACATTGCCAACCACGTAGCCTTATAATACTTGCATAAATCAACCAAAACCTCTGATTAATTTCACTTATAACACACACATCAAAATTCATCTTAAGATTGTAGGAGATATTACACCGATAATGTGCATATTATATTCATCAAGAGCATGCCGTTAATATGCGTGAAATCGAAACATCATTCGACTTACCGAAATCTGATTTGAGAAGATAAAATAGCAATTTACCGACTTCGAATATAATAATTTGAATTTTTCACTTCCCAATATGAGTGAACGCATGTTGTTCTTCAATTCAAATCCTTCAATAAAACACATAAATAAATTAACCATATTCTGAAATCAAGCATAAATAAAATCAGAAATGAGAAAGATGAAATGCAAGTGATGTGATCGGTCGAGACAAGTGTTTAACACTTTTTCCTTAAGATGAATTTGCCCCACATCGGTGCTAACGGTTTCTCGGCAATCATCTCCCAAGATACAACGACCACGTCAAGCCATTGAAGCACTCCAAATGACTTAGACCAACGAACTCGAATGGAGTTCCCTCTCTACCATAACCATGATTTTGATGCAAGAGAAAATCACTTCTATAAAGTGTTTTATGCAAAACTAAAGTAACCATGATATGAAACTATCAAATGAATTGTTTGTTGTGTAGTTAATCCAACACATAGGGAATCCATATATATAGTAGTTGGAACATCTATACCAAGAGACACATCTCTTGAATAATCATAATTATTGGAAGCCACTCATACCAAAAGTCATGCTCTCCAAGAGTCATGATCCATATGAAAAGACACATCTTTTCATCTACATTCTCTAGAATATTCCACAATATTCTACACAATTCCAATAATTTCAAGTATTAAGTGGTTTAAGTTTGGCTTAATTTCTCATTCACCAAACAAGGAATTTCCACTTAAATCATTTCAATTGGTCACAACCAATTTCTAATACAAAATTCCAACATAGCCCACAACAAAAAATTCTTGGTTGAAAACCTAAATTTCCTGCTCAAGGATGAAGATCTCGATCATAGTCGAGTAGTCTACAAAAAAAATTTCTTGGTTGAAAAAGGAAAGAAAAAACCAAGTTTGTTGTATAAGGGTAGAGCTCTCGACCACGGTCAAGTAGTCAACAAACAAATCAAGTTTGCTGCATAAGGGTGAGGATATTGACCATGTTCAAGTAGTCCACAACAAAACCCATGGTTGATGCACCAAGTAAATGGCCAAGACCTCAACCCTAGATCAAGTGGCCCATTCAGCAGAACCTTGATTGATACACCAAGTAAGAGGCCAAGACCTCGACCATGGTCGAGTAGCCCATTCAACAAAAGGTTGGTTGATACACCAAGTAAAAGGTCAAGAACTAGACCCCAATCGAGTAGCCCACTCAACAATAAAACCTTAGTTGGTGCACCAAGTAAAAGGCAAAAAATATAGACCAAGTAGAAGACGAGGAACTCGAACCGATCAAGTAGCAAAACAAAACGATAAAGAAAGACTCCGACCAAGCATGCTAAGCCTTGATTCTGATCAATCACAATCTAATAAGCCTCGACTTTGGTAAAGCATCGCAAGCATCAATGCTTGACTTTAGATGATAATATAAGCCTCGAGCCCGATGAAGTGGATAATCATTGATTAAGAATCAGGCAACATTGACTCAACATCAGTTGAGAATGGACAAAGACTCGATTGTAATAGAACATGTAAAATTTAATTCAACAACATACATGATTAGAAATTGAGAAGTCTAGTATGTATGTGAATATGGATGAATAGAGTGCTTGTACACTTGCAAATGATGACTCATCAGGGCGAGTGAGGTGGCTTATGATGATGGTGCATTTAATCGACCTAACTGTGGTCTTGATCGATCTCAATCTTCTAAGGAGATGCAAACCCTAAAATCTATGGGTCGGTCGATGTTAACATGACTCGATCGACCAAAAGGAGATGCTTTTAGTGAAATAGTTGTGTGCTTGCCATGTCAACTTTAGTTGCCTATTCAACATCTATAAAGATGAGTCATTTCATTCATTGGAAGGATCAATAGAATCATGACGTTGAAAAAAATTCTCTCTGAAGATGCTCCCCTTGCAACCCACGTTCTTCGGAGGCTATCCTCTCCACGGAAACTGTTGCGAACCCTAGCCTCATAATCCAAATGTACTAAGTAATCAATTTTGACGAGTTTTACTATATGTGATAAACCTTTATCACTAGAAGAATGGACGGGAGCTCAAGTTGGGGTGCAGTATAACCAAGTCATTACATGTAGTATATGTTTAAATTGGCTTAACTTAAAAGTAGATAAGCATGAGGTGAAAAATCTATGGGTTAAAATGCATGGATAATAAGTGAGTAATTGTGAATCATACAAGTTGTGTAGCTAAAATTAAAGTAATCTACTTAATTCAATGAAAGATGCACTTAGTGAAACACATAATGGCCTGGCACACATGGTTTAGTTATAAAAAAATTGTAAGGATTCAAATTCCAGTTTATAGTCTCACTTTTAAGTGACTTATTTTGTTAAATATTATTTTCAATTTTTTTTTTCACTAAAAACCTATTTTTTATAAACTAAAATTTTACCTTAATTTTAAAAAAACTAATTTTTAAACACAGCCAAACCACAAAAGATATTAAGCCTTTGGGCTCATAGGATGAGCTTAGACAATCAATAATCAATTAATTAATTGGTCATAGCTCAATTTAGGATATATTACGATTTTTTTGAGATAATATGATATATGTTATAATAAAAATTTGTCAAACTATAACGACACACGATTCCATCAAGGGGTATTTAAACACGTTTGAATATATCATTTTTTTAAATATAAAAAGTCACTTATTTTAAGATTACTCTTACTTTATTATTAAAATAAATTACTATTTATTTATGACTTCAATCAAGAAAAAGATTTTTTTTTTTTTTTTATAACTTACTTATTTACTTTATAAAGTATAATTTTAATTTTAGCAAAAAATGCTAAATAACATCTTGTTTGGCCAAGTTTAAAAAGAAGTAAAAGTTACTTTTCAAGTAACATTTTATTTTCAAACATATTTAGAATAAGTTATTTTTTTACTTGTAACTAAAAATAATAATAACTTAGAAAAATTATTTTATTAAAGTGAAAACTAATAATTTGATTAGAAAAACTTATTTATTCTGAAATTTTAATTTGATTAGAAAAACTTAGAAATTAAGCTCTTGTTTGGTGGAGATTAATATTAAATTTTTAGTAGATTATGATAAAAGTTGATGAAATATGTGGATGAGAAATTGTATGTAATTAAAATTAATTGTTAACTTTAACTTAAATTAAAATTTCAATCTATATCAAATAAGGACTAAATTCTTAATCGGTATAGTATTTTTTATATGCTACAATCTACACGCTGTCAAAGTCAAATGACTAATTGGAAATTTATGCCAACCTTTTTGTATGTGACTACTTTTATCTCGACACGTTCCACTCCTTTTGTTCTCATGTTAAAGGCAATTAACCTTAGATGGAAAACAAATCAATTTTTGGCACATTACTACATGGCCGTTATTATTTGCGTTCGAACTGGTGTACGATTTTTTGTCAATCAAGACTCGACTTTT
This sequence comes from Fraxinus americana, assembly GCA_035079005.1. Taxonomy (NCBI): domain Eukaryota; kingdom Viridiplantae; phylum Streptophyta; class Magnoliopsida; order Lamiales; family Oleaceae; genus Fraxinus; species Fraxinus americana. The sequence goes on along the minus strand of CM068719.1, from coordinate 15,272,376 downwards.
TCTCAAGAAAACTTTTGATAACATAGTGCACCTAGGTCATCTACGAAGCGAAAGTATAACTTAAAACAATTTTGAATGTAATTTTGTATTATTAAGATTTGTAAGTTCTTTATTAGAAAACCTAAGGTGATATATTTTCAACAACTAATTTTAAATGTTATTCATCTTTACTTGTGATTAGAATTAACCTACTTTGTAAATCTTGGTTGACATTTCAAGATGTGTAAAAATAGAAATCATTGATTGTTTTAAGTTTTGTTCAAATCAATGAAAAAACTGTGTACCATATTGTGAGATGTAAATAAAAATTGTCAACAAAAATGTAGGTGTAACAGAATTGTTGTGATTATATTACTCTAGGTGACGGTGAAGTTTAAAATTGTCTAATGTAGGACATCCAACATGGTTACAAATTTTAAGAACGGAATTTTCAAGCCTAAAGTCTTTTATGGCTTTGCATGAACCAAATTTTGTTAAAGAAGCTCTATGACTTGTTCATTGGAACCATTCACCCAAAAAATGCGAGTCAACAAATTTTAGACCGCCTCCTTGCTAAGTCATCTCTCTAGATCTTTTTTTTTGGCTATCAGAGCTTTACTAGAAGAGTTTTCATATTTTAATTACCGTCAAGTAAAGTTCTAGGAGATGACGAGCAAGAATTTGGCTAAGATTTATAATATTGTTCGCTTTGGATATAAAATCACAAGGTATTCCTAAACTTTGGGGCTTCTTGATCTTATTGTATCACTAGTTATAAAATCACAAGATTTATATCTCGCGTTTTTTTGTAACGACCCGATATTGCGTCGGAGCCGTCATCATATCGTACGTACTGTACGCTTTGGAAGGGTCTGTGCCTATCTTACCCCTCACGAATTTCTGAAGGGTCCCCCAGAATTCAAAAGCAACTTGTCCAATTGATACCAGGATTCAACTTAAATCTCCCATATGATGGAGGTCTTTGGTTCGAATCATGGGGGACTCGTCAGAAAGCCATGAGAGGTAAGATGAGCTTAGGCCCTCCCAAAGCGGACAGTACGTACGATATGATGACGGCTCCAGCGCGAGGTCGGGTTGTTACAAAAAACACGCATTTTTTTGTAACAACCCGACATTGCGCCGGAATCGTTGTCATATCGTACATACTGTCCGCTTTGGGAGAGGTTAGGCCCATCTTACCCTTCACGGCTTTCTGACGCGTTCCTTAGGATTCGAAGTCAAGACCTCCATCATATGCGAGACTTAAGTAGAATTCTTGTAACAATTTTGTAACGACCCGACCTTACACCGCAGTCGTTATCATATTATACGTACTGTCCGATTGGTACCAGGATTCAACTTAAGTCTTCTATATGATGGAGGTCTTGGGTTCGAATTTTGGGGGACGCGTCAGAAAACCGTGAGGGATAAGATGGACCTAGACTCTCTCAAAGCGGACAGTACGTACGATATGATGACGGCTCTGGAGCAAGGTCAGGTAGTTGCAATGACTCCCGAAACCAATCTTTAGAGCAAGAAACTAGTGGCAGTAGGTTCCATGGAGAGGTTATGTTAGTCTTCGTTTTCTTCTGAAGGAGTCATGTTAATAGATGTTTTACCAAATTTAGGGGGTATTCTCACCAATGAAGTTCTTACAAAGATAGACTTTTCTCGTCTAAGTCAGAGTTCAAGCTAGAACCAGAGCTAGAGAAGTTAGGCTTACAACAGAGTTAGTTGATGAACCCATTAACATAGGACCCTTTGGGGCCGAAATAGAGGATAAAGAGAATGAGGGGAAGAAGTTGAGGTAGTGGTTTTTAATTTTTGTTGACCTCAAAAAATGTGCCAACAGAATCTCAACCGCCCATCTCCATGTAGGCAACATTTGCGCACTGGAACGCCCCGTTAGGAGGCAATGACCACCGATCGAGAAAAAGATTCGTCGACCGTTGCACTCTAACGGTTAAGTCAACTGCTAGATGAGAGAAAGATAAGTGCAAGAGATGAGAGAGGGGATTTGGATAGAGTTAGTAACCATACCTTAATTGTGAAATGAACTCACATATATATAAAGAAATAAATGGGCCAAGTATGCATGATGGGTTGAGCTCCAAGCCTAATCTAATGAATAGTCGATGTCACATTGGCATATATGGGATCCCTACCGTCATGTGCATGTCACGTAATTTATAGGTGTAACAATAGACCCCCCAAGTCCGAGTCATACATTTATGTACGAGTCGAACTTCAAAATATAAGTAGTCAAGTAGGTGAGATTTTACAATTGCCTAAAAAATATGAGTAGCTCTAATAAGTGAGGGATTACGAACTTCTTCAAAAATATAAGTTGCTCTAATAAGTAAGAACTTACTGCCTCTAAAATATATGTGCTAGCCTAAACAAGCGAGGGCTTACAGATTGCCTCTAAAGATGTTGTATATAATTTGTCAAAATTTCGGTAGCATCTCATCTATAATGTGGACTAAACCAACCATAATACAATATATCCATTGCACTTATACAAAATAAATTGGTGTCCACTTGCCCTTCCAAATAAGGTAAACTAATAATTAGATCAAAACTTACTAATGTCCAGTTGCTTCTCCAAATAATGACAACAAAGAAAAATATTGATAGTTTAAATTTTTCCAAAATATAATGTGTAGAGAGTCTATCATGCATCGTAGTAAATCATATGCTTGCACAGCTCATGGTAACAGTATTGCTAATGTAAAGTAAGTAACAAGTTGATAATGTAGGTAATATGACATACTTGTAGTAGTGAAAATAGTGTCATAACATGCTTGCGGTAATAATGAAATGATAATAAGATACTAGTATCACAATAGTCCCCCAAATCCAGATATAGATATTTATATCATAGTTGTAGTTAAAAAAAAAAATAGGAATTTTCATGGAAAGCCTTTAATTTATGTAGAAGCCTTAATTTGAATGTTGAGTTGTTCGCAAGATACTAAAGTGATGCACTTTGGCTGAAATTTGATGTAGAGACGATGCTATGAAGTGGTGAAGCGATGTTTCAATTTTGTAGAATTTTGAAGTTTATGCTGAAGTGAAGATGAAGCATTTTTAAAATTCATCTTCAAAGTTTGAATGTGAGCTCCTTTTTGACACATGAGAGGCTTCCCACATGACTTTTTGTACATGGGAAGCATGTGCTATCCGCTTTGAAGAATTAAGAGGTAATCCTCTTTAGGATCCAACTATTCGTCGAAATACTTATGCTTCCTTACATAGCGGATGGTTCATCCATGCAGATATTTATCCCGTGATTTTGTCAATGGCAACGAATTAAGAAGTGGTCTCTTTTAGGATCCAGCTCTTCATCGAAGGTAAGTGCTATCTGCTACGGTGAATTAGGAGGTGGTTCTCTTTGGGATCTAGCTTTTCGTCCAAGCTCTCGCGCTTCCCTGCATGGTGGATGATTCATCCATGTAGAAGCTTCTTCCATGACTTTTTGTACATGGGAGGTATGTGTCATTCGCTTTAGAGGAATCCTGTGAATAGCTCTCAAACTATCGGAGTCTTATCAATTGGCATTGGATAGACGAGGTCTAACAGCAAGGCTCAACAATAGCGAGACACAAGGAATAAACATCTGGTGAGGTGGAGAATAAGTATCAAGCGAATAGCTCTCCAACTATCAGAGTCTTATAAACTGGTTACAGAATAACAAGGCCTTACAACTAGGCTAAACGATAGTGAGAGGCGATAAATAAACATCTCATGAAGTCAGGGATAAACATCTGGTGAGGTAGGGAATAAATATGTCGCGAATAGCTCTCGAACTATCAGAGTTCTATAAATGGCCTCAAAGTGACAAAATCTTACAGCTAAGCTCAACGATAGTCAGAGGAGAGGAATAAACATCTCGTGAAACCAAGGATAAGCACATGATGGTGTGGGGAATAAACATTCTGTGAATAGCTCTCGAACTATCGGAATCCTATAAACAACCTCGGATAGATGAGGTTATACAACTTGACTCAACAATAATGGGAGACGAGGAATAAAAATCTAGCGAAATCGGAATAAGCATCTTGCGATGCGGGGAATTGACATCCCACGAATAGCTCTTAAAGTATCTAAATCTTATAAGTGGCCTCGGATAAACGAGGTCTTTTAGCTAGGCTCGACAATAGGGAGATACAAGAAATAAGCATATCGCGAAATCAGGAAGAAGGATCGGCGATGAAAGGAATAAACATCTCACGATTTTCCTTTTCCTTTATTCAAGGAACAAGGACTTATAAAATGCCATATTTGATAATAAGAAATCCAAGAGTTTCGGGTGCCGTCGAGAAACAATATTCATTGCCTAACTTATCAACTCAAAAGCTTCAAATTAAAGTAGGTAGAAGTGCATATAGTTATTTTGTTTTCAAGTTATGATTTTTTGTTAAAAGTATGAATGAATTGGTACCTTCGAGTATGGTGATTTGGCAGTACTATAGTTGTAATGATCATTATTTGCTCTACTTGTTATGAAATTCTTTAGAAATTTTGTCGAAAATCCATCTACGTGCAATGGTATAAATCTCACTACTAGAAATGGAGGCTTTAGAGACCCTTTTTTTACCAACGGAAGACATCCATTGCTGTTAGAAACGGATTACCAATGATTTTCCAACAAAATGTTATGAAAAATGTATAACTATAAAATAAATGTGGTGGCAACGGAATTACCGACAAAATATAGCCGTCATTAAGATTTCGTTTTTAATCCGTTGGTAATTTTTTAAAAATATATATATAAAAAATCACCAACGACAATTGTGACGTACTAATTATTAATTGTAAAATTGTAAAAAAATGAAACATTAATTGAAATTTACCTACCGATTTATTCGTTGTTAATACAATAATTATAGGTTTGTATTATATTCATATAAATTTATATGTAATTGTAAAATATTTCCTACAGCTTGTTTTGTTAGTAAATGATTTAGAATTAAAAATAAATGAAAATCAAATATTCTCAGTATTGAGGGCAAAATCCAGACTCATCTCATCGCTTCTCTTCACCCTCTCTCGCTCATCTTAGCTTCCCCTCTCTCGTTCTAAATTATCGTCCGGCCATCAAAATACAGAGCATCGCTGACGAAAGCCATCAATTGATTCATACAATCATACATTCCCTTTCCCTCTCTAGCTCATCTCATCCCCTGATCGTTTGTCTCTCGAAATACAGGGCATCATCGACACCAGCCATCAATTGATTCATATAACATCAACTATTGGGAATCTTCTTCTTCATTGCTCTGAGGTAGGCTGTGTAAGATTTAACTCTTTTAGATTTTTTTTCTTCTCCATCGTTTTTATTGCTACCAATTTTGCTATTTCCAGAAATTTGTGAGAGTCTTTTCTTCTCCGACGAAAGTTGTATTCGAAATTTCATTCCACTGCATTTGGCTGAAATTTGTTTGAGTTTTGTGGTGGAGTGAAGAAGACTGAAACTTGGGTGTTGGGCGAACTTATATTTAGGTAAAGCATAATCCGTTATAATTCATATTTTTGTTGATAGTTAGTAACCTATTTCGATTTTAAGTCAGGATTACTAGGTTATGCTGCATTTGTAGTGGAAGATCACGTTTTTTATAGTTGAAACTTACCTTCAATGTTGGAACTTTTAGTTAGTAAATGGTAAAATACAACCTTTGAATCAGTAAGTTTGCATCTGTACTGGATAATCATGCTTTTTAGGCTTGCTTTGAATGGTTTAGGGGCCTTTACTTAGTAAATGGCAGAGTATAACCTTTGAATAATGAGACTAGAATGCATAAATTCTGTTGACCGACATATTATACTCAATTGTTAATTTAAGATTGATAGGCTATATATATATATATATATTACCAAGAACATACAAGCCAAGTTACTTTCTCAGACAGTAATATGAAAATGTAATTCATGCAACAAGCAAATAACTAATGTTGGAGACCAAAGGTACAATTTCCCAGTAACAAAAGATAACTAAATCAGTAAAACAAGAACAAAAAGTTTATGCACTAATCAGTTTCTTCTTCTGCAAGTTGTACGACTTTCTTGGCAAGCTCAAGTCTCATTTTCTTCTTGAGCTGAAGTCTTTTTTTGGCATTCCAGTTGATGTGTAGATATCATTTTTGGATTCTAGTTGATGTATAGATATCATCATTCTCATAATAATAGCCTCTCTTATTGTTCCAGATCTTACACAAAACCCAATCGTCCAACGCTCAACACCGCATTGCGGGGGCAGATGATCAATCACTCTAAATTCATGCATAATCCAAGATGTCTTTTTATTGCTACCAGGTTTTTCCATGTAGAATTGAAAAATCTATTGAAATCCAATAGTTTTCCCATTATTTTCCACATTTTTATCATCTTCTTTTATTTGTCAATATCCATCAACTCTAGATATATATTCCGATTTTGGTATTTTCAATCGTTTAGTTCTAGAAAGGGAATTAATTGGATTCATTTTGCTGGTTTAACATTCAAACCATGTAATAATTCATAAAGAATATGTAATTAAGATTTTATGAATTGTTGTTGAACATTATGGCATCAGACAGCAGTTGGATGTTGAATCGGTCAAATGAAGGATTTCTTTTGAACAGATTCATTGAAGGTGTCGAAGAGTTCATTGAATTTGCCATGTCTCGAACATAAGATGGAGATATGATCAAATGTCCATGTTCTATATGGAAAAACACTAGGTTTCTGAAAGGAGATGATGTCAAATTTCATCTTTACAAAAATGGATTTATAAGGGGTTGTACACAGTGGAACGCACAGGGAGAGCCATTCAGTTTCAATGGTCCAAATTTGGTAGAGTCCTCAACTGCACAAGCTACAACCATTGAGAGCTATGAAGAAATGGTGATAGATGCGATGAGCCCTGAAATGTACCATAATTACATTAATCCTAATGTTTGTGCTTATGAGGAACAAACCCCAAATCAACATGCTGCAAATTTCTTTAAACTATTGGAAGAAGTTGACCAACCTGTGTGGCCTGGTTTTAGTAAGCGCACAACCCTTTCTACTATGGCACGACTCTTGAATCTGAAGTCTGAGTTTAATATGCCTACAGTATGTTATAATCATATGTTGTCTATCTTCAAGGAAATTATGCCAAAGGGTGATCGGTTAGAAGATACGTTCTATGAAACAAAGAAAATGTTATCCAGTCTTAGCCTTGGTGTTGTGAAGATCCACGCTTGTGTGAATGATTGCATGTTGTACTACAAAGAAATTGAGAGCATGACTCAGTGTCCTACGTGTTTTAGTCCACGATACAAAGAGAAGATGTCTCCATCTGGACATAGGGTACCTGAGAAGGTACTATGATATCTACCTCTAACTTCTAGACTTCAAAGATTGTATATGTCGAGGCATACTGCAGAGCATGTGTTATGGCATTCGAAGAATCAATTAATTGATAATGAAATGTCACACCTCATACACAGTGAGGCATGGAAGCACTTTGATAGAACTTTTCCAGATTTTTCCCTTGAACCACATAGTGTATACCTTGGTTTATGTACGGATGGGTTCAACCCCTTTAGCATGTCAAATGTGAAATACATGTGTTGGACAGTAATCATTACTGTGTACAATCTTCCGCCATGGATGTGCATGCAACAAGACAACTTGTTTTTTAGTATGGTTATCCCTAGACCGAAGAGTCCCAAGGAAAAACCTTGATGTTTATTTGCATCCTCTCATTGATGAACTAAAAATGCTTTGGAATGAAGGTACTGAAACATATGACATACGAATGAAGCAGAATTTTCAGTTGAAAGCTGCATTGATATAGACTATTACTGATTTTTCGGGATATGGCATGTTATCTGATGGAGTACACATAGTCTAAAGTCTTGTCCATACTGTATGGGTCAAACTAAATCTTTCAGGCTTAAAAAATGGAGGTAAAACATCTTTTTTTTATTGTCATCGTCAATTCCTACCACTCGACCATGCATTTAGAAAACAAAAAGACAAGTTTTACAAAGGTAGAGTTGAGAAGAATATGGCACAACATAGGCTAACCGGTGAAGAGTTGCGAAGTATAGTGGAGAACCCTCCATACATTGCAAGTGGCAAAGCTAATAAAAGAAAAGAAATCGAAGGTTTTGGTTATAGCCACAATTGGGTGAAAAGAACCATTTTCTGGGAGTTGCCTTACTGGGATAAAAATCTCATAAGGCACAATTTAGATGTGATGCATATTGAAAAGAATGTATTCAAAAATATATTCAAGACAATTATAGATATAAAAGGAAAAACTAAAGATAACTTCAAGTCTAGGAAGGATTTGGAGCTATATTGCAATCGTCCAGAGCTTCATATGTATGAAGATGAAAGAGGAAAACTATTCATGCCAAAGGCCTCCTATAGCTTAACTAATGTAAAAAAAACGAGAAGTATGCAATTGGATTATGAATTTAAGAATGCCTGACGGTTATGCATCAAACATTTCACGTTGTGTTAAGGGTGATTGTGAGTTCTATGGAATGACAAGCCATGATTGTCATATTTTTATGCAAAGATTGCCGCCAATTGCATTTAAAGACTTGTTGCCCAAAGCAATTTGGGAAGCTTTAACTAAACTTAGCCATTTTTTATGGATATATACTCTACTGTTTTAAGGGTGAAAGATATGGTGCAATTGGAACAAACGTTGTTGTGACGTTATGCAATCTTGAAAAGATTTTTCCACCGGGATTTTTGATTCAATGGAACATTTACCTGTTCATTTAGCATATAAAGACAAGGTTGGAGGTCCTGTGCAGTATCGTTGGATGTATCTTTTTGAGAGATAGTGCATGCTTCAATATTTAATTTACCTTCTATAGTCTTAATGATATTTGTTTCATGTATCACAGGTTCCAACACCACTTAAAAAAGAAAGTAAAAAATCGGGCTCATATTGAGGCATCTATTGTGGAGGCATACTTAGTAGAGGAAACGTCAACTTTTTGCTCTCTTTATTTTGATCAAAATATTCCAATAAGATTCAATCGTGTGTTGAGGAATGATGATGGAGGTCTTATTGATCATCAAGGGACGCTTCCAATTTTTACCCATCCTGGACGACCCTTTGGTATTCAACGTCATAATAATAGATTAATGACGAATAGAAACTTAGAGTAGCATCGATGTATGTTCTCTTGAACTGTAATCCCTTTTATCACGTAAGTTGTTATAATTATATTTGTAATATATATATATATTTGTATCCCCAAATGTCTGATGCACAATTTGATGGTTTACGGGAAGAACATTTCTCGTGATGGTTAAGGAAATATGTAAGTGATTTCGCAAATAATCTCTCAATTAACCTGAAAAAGTATTTTCTAAAATGAATTCTAATGCATATTATTTCTTTCTTTCTTTCTTTTTTTTTCCAGGTTTTGGATGATGATAATAAAGTTGATACTTGCATAAATTCTTTGGCTCTGGGTCCCTCACGTATAGTGAATTTTTATAATGGATATTTTTTCAATCGTTTTAAGTTTCACACTTTAGATTATGGTTCCCACAAAACAACAAGAATAGTGGTGCGTCAGTATTAGGAAGTTGTCATAATGACTATGAGCGTATCTACTATGATATGTTAATTGAAATATTGGAATTGGATTATTTAGGAGATGTTGGAAACCAGGTAACCTTATTCAAGTGTGATTGGTTTGACATCAATGGTGGAGTTAGAGTCCATCGACGATTCGGTCTTGTCGAGCTTAATAATAAGATGAAATTACAAACAAATGATGATACTTGCTCAACAAGCTCAACAAATATATTACACATGTTTTCCAACAAAGGCTAGAGATAGACTTGATTGGTGAGTGATTTTAAAAACAGAAGCGAGAAATGTTCCCAACATACAAGGAATCATATCAGAGAATGAAGAGTGTAATGTGTGGGTGGAACTTGCATTCCAAGAGGATCAACCACCATCTACCCAGATACCTGTTCGAATAAATTTAGAATTTGATAGCCAAAATTTAGTTCGTACTGATATTGGGGCTGATGAAGTGGATGTAAATGAATCTAGGATCTTTGATGTAGATTCTGAAAGGCATGATGTAGAAGAAAATACACAGCTGGAGGACATTGACAGTAGTGATGGTTTCACAACAAGTGCTAGTAAAGGAGAAAATTGTCCTGTTTTTATTCCTATTAGTTTGAGTTCATGTTCAAACTTCATATTCTTGTCATATCTTTACCGTTTTCGTTGGCTGAATGTAGGAACATTTGACTTGTTTATGGAAGAGGGAATAATGGCTAGGCTAGACAAGAAGCTAGGTGATTTTTTGTTTCATTTTTTTCTTCGAGCTGAATGGCACATTTTGATCAATGATTGCTTTTGTGCCTACCTTACATATGCTTCATTTCACTTCATAGTTGTGCAAAAAACTTTAGAGCATGAAATCAAATATCATTGTATCCAAGTCTCTGCATATCAGAATGGTGATTCCCTTAAAATTATGAGATGCACACTGCTATTAATGCTGGTAAAGATTACTAAGTTATTAAAGAAATACTTGGAGAAAATTTGATGGACGTAAACAAATATAGTTAGTTTATCTTCTGAGTGTACTCATGCAGAGATTGTACTCTTAATTTGGCAGAACAATTAAATATAAGCAAATATGTGATTGTATCCAAAACTTGAATTATCCTGGAATCAGAGAAAGTGCAAGTTCTCTCCAGTTAGCATGTAGTTTGAATTGAGATAATAGAACAAATGCACCTTTATATAGGTCAACAAAGTTCTACCAGCTTAATATTGGATTACTGGAATTCTTTTAGTTTGAGTTGCTGTTTTTAGTTTATTGTTCTTGTCGTACGTTTATATTTTTCGTTGGCTGAATGTAGGGAATAATGGCCAGGTTGGAGAAGAAGCTAGGTGTTGTTTTGGTTCAAGAGACAGAGTAGTGGTATATGCCAACTCAACTTCTACTGAATGTGCCCAAGATTGAATTGACAGGAGCCATGTCAATAATCTCTTCAATCTCCTAATGAGACCTGAGTGTTGCCGCTTGTAATCTGTATTTGGAAGGATTTCTGTATTTATTTCTTTTTGTGAGTGCAGCCTTGACCTAATGTTGGATACAATTTGTTATGTTGGACCCCCCTAACTATGGTATGGACAATATTGTATTGTATTTGAGACCTCTTTTGCCTTGGAAGTTTTAGTTTTATTTCTATGTTATTGGTTGTAATTTCCAAAAACTACGTGTGGGTGTTTTTCTGTGTGAAGTAGTCAGAAACATGTTAGATGTGGGGGTGTACCTTTACCCAAAAATAGTGAGTAAGTTATATTATTTGTTGTACATTGTTGATACAGTGAAGTTGGTTTAATAGCCTAATTAGTATGTATTAAGAAAGGAATTTGCTTAATTTTGTAGCTGAATATCTTGGATTGCCATTTTCACTGCCATACTTTAGTTTAAGAGGATCACCTAAGTTGATACGAAGTTCATTATGCATCTGCTGCCGTGGCATTTGTGGTGAGACTGGAAAAACAGAAAGTATGATAATCAGAGAAATGGAAATTCTCGTTTTTATATATTTTCTTGAAAACAATTGTTAATTTGCATGCTATCTTTTTTATTTTTGGGTTAATTTCACAAACCGTCACTGAAGTTACGTTTGGGTGTGCCATGATAGCATTACTCATCGGGTGACATTTCACTCATAATATATTTCACTCTATTGTATGCGTTGAGTGATATTTCACTCATAATATAAATGCAATGATAGCATTACTCATCGGGTGTACCAATTACTTATTCTACTCATTGCATCATCAATAAAGCAGCAGCAGCAAATTATATTCTACTCATCAATAAAGCTTTCGCAAATTACATTATGCTCATCAATTGCAGTCATTAATGACCTAAGGGGCACATGATAGCATTATTCATCACAATTAACAAAAATGAGAATGTAAGGATGCTATTAAAAAAAAAATTGGGAGACATCAAGTCTCCGTGCAGCATGGAGACATCAGCACGGAGACCTGATGTCTCCCAATTTTTTTTTCTCTCCCTCTCTCGTGGGGGTGGGAGTTTTCATCGTAAACCGTTTGTAAAATTAACCCTCTTTTTTCCTGTCCAAGGGAATATGCTTAAATTTCAATGTGCAACTCAACTTGCCCAAAGATTTTGTAATTATATCACGATGAATGTGGAACAAAAATTACTCGGAAAATAAAATATTTCTTTAATTCGCATGTAAGTTATAATCAAGAAACTTAAATTAAGAATTTATATAAATTCAATAATCTAATCTTGATTCGAATCCCGATGTAAATCACAAACTTTCAACATTTGATTTTAAAAACTTGATACTACCAACCTTCAAGTCCTTTACAGTATTATGAGGGAATCTAAACATGTGTTTTGTTCAATACACTTCAAGTGGATTGTGTCACATTTAACTATTCTTCAAATATGTCATTTTCCTTTAATTCTCAATAATTTGATCTTCGCCAACGTCTAGATCCGACACAAGTTTAAAAAGTTCATGATTTACTTCCCAAAATTTCAAAATGTAAAGTTTGCCTCCATGAACTCATGAATTTCATCCAATTGCTTGAATACTTCTTCCAGTTGATTGATTACAATCCAAATGATCTTTGAGTGCCCCAAATCAAAATCTAATTAAGCTTTTGTTAAAAAAATTTGAGTAAAAAAATTTGTAATTCAGTTCATGGCTTTTAATCTTCGTCATTATTTACATAATTGAATGTTCTCATTATTCGTAAAAACAACTCACGTTCAAAAAATGAAATTTGGCGTGCAATTATAGCTTTGGGGTAATAAAAAATAGTTCGATATAAATGTTTGCTCGAGGCTTGAAGAGTTGGGAATTGAAATTGAACGAGATGTTTCATCGAGGCTTGAGGAGTTGGGAATTGGCATTTTCCTCGAATTCTTTTTAGCTTTCTCCTCATCATTCTCAATTCATAGCGTCTTGATCTGAATGAAGATTCGAAAGTTTACGATTTAGTCCCCTAAATTTTTGATTGTCAACTTTGCACGACCATCATATTTCTTCTAATTAATTGATTGCAATGCGAATGCTATTTAAGGAACCTGAATCTATATCTAATTAAGCTCGAAATTGTCTTATCCATTTTTTGGATAATTTTAGGTAGTGCAATAGATCCAACGAGCAAAACGCCTTTTTTTTTTTTGATATTTCCTTCATTCTACGTTGAGTTTGAAACTTTCGATTAAGAGACAAACAAGCTTACTTTCACTATGACAATTTCAAAGATAAGAAAGGTAGGACTAGTGAAAAAATTTTAGCTGGGATTCAATCACACGAATTAAAAGGGGAAATTAATTTTTTTTTTTATAATGAGAAGTCAATTTTACATATATATTTAAGATGAAGCTTTAATAAACATGTAATTAATTAATAATTGAATTAATTTGAATGCTTTATTTCATTTAAATTAATTATAAACTAACATCATTTTTACTAATATCATACCTTAATCATCAATATATACATTTTTTTTGTGCAAGAATTTCTTCCTGAACTAACTCAATTTAAACCTTCATACTTTATTTTTTAGGAAAACATTGACTTTCAAAATATCATCTATAATTCCAAAATTTCTCCATCTAATTTTTCCCTCCCAAAATTTCAACCCTTCCCTCCAATTTTTCTAGAAAGCTTGTACATTGTTCCCTCATTTTCCCCCATTATATATTCCATTTTCCCGCATTTCCACCCCACACCGTTTAATTCCCCATTCTTCCTGCTCAATGTAATATTCTGTGTGAAAGCATCCTCACCACTTTTCAACCTTTCATCCTTCTCAAAACTCATGCTGACGTTAACTTCAACCGAGGATGACTTCTAGAGTAAGGTGGAGTTCCATGCCTAGGGTTCCCAGATTACAAGATGAGGAAGATAATGACTGGATTGAGAATGGATATGAGGATAGTGATGGGTCTCTGTCTGCAGATGATAATGATGGACTTGATTGTAGAAAAAGGGGTCCCAACCACGGTAGCAACATTTGTGCAGATGAAACTGGAAGAATTCCTTTAACTGTGGGAGACAATAGGTATATAGCTGCACTTTTTTTTTTTGGATTTCAGTTTGAATGCAAAATGGTATCATTGATTTTAGATGGAGTGAATTACTGTGGGAGATAGGAAGTACGTTTTGGCTTCTCATGTCAATATTATAGTTAATAGAACATCGTATATTTTGGAAAGTTTACGTTTTTTATTTTGTTCCATGTTTATGATTTTTATCGTTCTTTTTAGATTCCAGAAATTTTGTGTTTTCTTTATGCATTTAAGTCTACATTTGCAATTTTGAAGTACCGTTGTGTTGTGGTTTAGATGGCTGGCAATTTCATGGGTTATTCTTAATTGAACAGAGTATTTGGGGTTGACTGGTAGATCTTACTTCTGTTGATGATATGTCTTCAGTTTTTTTTCTTTTTAAAGTTTCTTGTGTTTTTTAGTTAAGGTGTTGAAAATATGTTGTATAACTTCTTTCTGTGTACATTGTTAAATTTTTCATTAGTGCATTCGCGTAGAGGAAGCATGATAAATGAATATTTCACACTCATCTTTTCAGCAGAGAAGAAGAATAATGTCATATGAACTACCAAATAGAAGTACAAGATATAGAAGTATTGGCCAGTCAGGAAAATAAATATTGAGAAAAACTTTCAGAGAGAGAAACTACCAGTAATTGTGCATAACACACTGAGTTCAAAGTACTACATAAATTTAACAAAATCACAAGTAATATATTGATGCTTAATGACATGTGTAAAGCCACTTTGGATACAAAGAAAATAGTTCACAATTCACCTACCTGTTTGAACATGAGACCAATGGCAGGGCGGCTAGCAGTTGCAAGACACTCGCTGAACCCCTGAATTACACAAATGCTACATTGACTAGAGTATACTTAATTTCAATTCACTATAAACTAACATGAAAAGGCCATAGCAATACGCTACTTCTGAATCAGGTCAATATAAATAAGTAAGCATCACATTAAAAAAATTACAAAAAATGGATAAGGAGTGTTGATACATAATTTAATACACATAATTCATAACATGCAATCAAACTTGACCTGATGACAAAGAGGAGAGGCAATGAAGAAAGGTAATCAGACTGATTGTCTAGTGGTATATCTTCCATCCCAATGAACAAGCCAATTGCATATAAATTAGCTATCTTCTATGACAATCTGCATGATGCACTTCTATGCAGCTTGATTTTGTAAGCACCTTGCAATTGATTCCGCTTTTCATGGGATTGGATCAATTTGTAAAATTCACTTTCATCGTTTTTTTTAAAGTCATGATCATCCTGATTTTGTATGCTTCTAGATTCATTACTATCTCGGCATCATGTTCTATAAGTACCAATTTGAAAGCATACTTGGGAGGACCTTATCCTACGTTTAGTTTGGGGTCGGTTGACACAAAAAAAGTTCTCGTGGGAAAGATTCCAGGTAATACAATTTTCTTGTAAATATACTTATTCTCCATTTATAATTTTCATTTTTTTCCGTACTAATGGTTGGCACCTACATGAGCAACAATACTCATGTCCAACAAACAAAGATAATGAGGTGAAGAAGGCGTGGAATATTGTCTCAATTGATTGACTAAGAGATATATTTTGTTTGGCTCGAAAAGAAGGCTAAGGAAAATAGTAGGTCTCGAAATTAATTGATTGGAAGGATATGGACCACTGTGGTTAAGTGTAGAACACTTGAATGATATAATTGAGAAAAAGTGGAACAATGAAGGATGGAAGAAGTCCAAACTTGGCCGTGATAACCGGCTGACTGTGAAGTCAGGAACCATCACTAAGGACACTGCTGGTTCAATCACAATTGCTGCGTACAAGATGAGTCTGGTAATGTTTAACTTTCATGACGAAATTTCATAGATGATTGACATGTTATACATAAGCATCTGATTCTATATATTATGTTCATTTTTTTACCAAAATTTCGTTCGTTAGAAGAGGTTTTTCTATCCATTTTATGTTCCATGTGAGAAAAATCAGCATGCTGTCTGAATTTCATTGGGGAAAAATCAGCATGTGATGTCTTTGGTTTCAGCTTGCTCTGGCTGAATTCAATCCGGGAAAATCATCATGTTTTGACTTCAAGATGAGGAATTTATATACATTATGCATGACATGCTATTTGATTTATTCCTAATCAAGAATCTTTTAAACTAAACTCTTCATTTATTGATTGTTTTCAGCATGAGAAATTAGGCAAGCCACCTACTGCTTCACAGTTATTCGAACGTGTACATCGTTGAAACAAAGGAGAAGGAGACTTCGTAGACAACAAGTCACGAATTGTGTGGGTAAGTAGAAATAAATTTAGGTTTTGATTAGACTCTACACTCTAAATTTCATGTTATTAGCTAACTCTGTGTTGCTCGGACTCGGCGTTTTGGCCTCCATACCCGTGTCGACACGACACGACACGGGTACGGGTACGAAATATGGGTTGGACGCGGCAAGTTTAAACAGGACACGGCCAGTGAAGAAGGAGGAGGAGGAAGAAGAAAGGCTGTTGTGCTGTGGAGCAGCGAGTCGTAGGGTAGTTTAAACCAGACACGGCCAGTGAAGGAGGAGGAGGAAGAGGAGGAGGAGGAGGAGGAGGAAGGGCTGCTGCGGGAAGAAGAAGGGTTGCTCTGCGGGAAGAAGCTGCGAGTCGTAGGGTAGAAGAAGAAGGGCTGATGTAGTGTTAGTTGGGCATGTTTTTAGTTTTAAGTTTTGGGCCTGCTTTATTTTTTGTTTAAAAGAAGTTTATCAATTGTAGTTAAAATATATTTACAGTCTTATAGGTTTATTGATTAGGTTTATTTATCTTTTTCTTTGAATTTTACAGCCTTATTGGTTGAGTAAATTACACGATATTTATTATTTTTTTAATTATGCTTTTAGTTATTTTAATCTAGATAAAATCATTTTAGTTTTAAAAAATATCATGATTAATGTTGTTACAAAATTTTAAAACAATTTAAAATATGATTTTTCTTCAACCAAAATGATTGACAGATAATTATAAAATCAACATAAATAAATTATTTTATAAAAATTAATAGCATTTTTTAAAATTAATATTTTTTTTAAAACTTGACAAAATAGAAATAATCAAATAATATTTTTGATTGATTTTACATGTGAAGTTTTTGGGAAAAAAAATCAATTGAAATTTCAAAGACGTACCCGTGTTCGAAATTTGGACTTTTTTTAGCCATATTCCCGTATTCTCCATTTTAAATTATAAAAGATCCGATACTTAAATACGTACCCGTAATCGGTACGCGTACTCGAGTTCGAGCAACATAGAGCTAACTAGTCCTAGACACTAAATGGTGGTTGGATAAATACCTTCTTAGAATTTTTGTGGACTCATTATTTGCTCATGTACATTAAGTTACTTAGGAACTTCGTAGAAGTAATAGTGTCACCACTTCATTTGTTCTATCACATTTCTATATAATCTTGGTTTTCTTATAATAAAGAACTATATTTGTGTCTTCCAGTTAAGTGAAGTTATTTATTGTGGTAGCACTAAATAATTTTTAATTCATTGTGACTTTGGGTCAGTCCAAATTTGGTTGATTTGTTGATAGCATTTTTTAATCCATTTTGATACCTTGTCATTGATAGTTTATGTAAATCAGCATTTATCTAGAATTGATTGGTGATACACAAAACATGTTTTTATGGTTTTGGTTTGAATAACCGTTCAATTTTTATGGTTTTGGCTTGTTTGCATTCTGCCCATTGGCAACGTTTAGATTCACTTGTAATATAATTCATGCCTTTTTTCCTTTTATAAAGTTGAGTTGCTTCTCGATTCATAGGAAAAATATGATACTGCAATTCATGAAAAATATGGTTCAAATGTGTCATAACCTGAAATTAACATTGAAACATGGTGTGAAGCAACTCAAGGTCCTTGTAAGGGTGGTCGCTTGTATGGCCAGGGCCTTGGTATAGAACAAAAATCTTTGTACAAAGATGTCACCTCCTCTGGTTCACCTAATGTTTCATATGATGGACCCATTGATTTCATTTACAAGAGGAATTTCGTTCTGCTTGTGAGAAGATAAATCAACTTACAAGGGAAAATAATGAATTACTTCAAAAAATGGAAGATGGTAGACGAGAAGAAGAGAAGAAGCGCATTGAATTCGAACAAACCATACTTCAAATGTTGGGAAAAAGAAATGCTTCACGAGATTAGTCATTCGAGCACAATGATCTTCAATGGTTGGGCATAGTAAATGTTTATTTTGTTTATAAAAAAGTACCATTGAATGTGAACTTTCTTTTGCTAATTGATCAAGTGTATAACTTTAATATTGACTTTTGAAATGTAAGCAAAACTGATGATATTTTGTGTAACTTTGAATCTTGAATTAATGGAATGAAAATATTTGTATTTCGTGTTTTTTATTTTTAACTTTTTGTAAATTGTTTATTCACAATAGAAATTTATTAATATCATAATTTATTAATTATTATTTTGTAAATGTCATCCAAGTTTTCGATGAAAATAAAAAAATGGAAGATTCGTAGCTATTTAAGAACAAATAGTTCCGTATGAAATATTTGTAGCTATTTAGGAATAAATAGTTCCGTATGAAATATGTTGGTGGTTAGCAACGGAAACAAAAACGAAACATTCGTAGCTATTTAGGAACAATTACTTCCGTAAGAAAATATGTTGGTAATTAGCGACGGAAACGCAGATGCGCAGCTAATTTAGGAACAAGTTATGAAATCATCGTTAATCACAAAGAAATCAGCGACTATATTTCAGTCACCAATTAGCTACGAAATATTCAGTGGTGAACAACGACACCCTATTTCCGTCGCTATTACCGATGGCTAGTATAAATCCGTCGCTCATTTTACCTGCGAGGTGTGTACCGTCCGATTTACCGACGACTAAATTCTGTCTCTAAAGGTTATTGCCAACGGATTTCGAGGCTTCAGCGATAGATAAGTCCGTCTCTGAAGCCGCATTTTTTTTATAGTGTCTATAGTTCGAATTTTCTAATTTAATAACGAAATGCACTGATGATATCTTTCGAGTTTCAAACTTATAAGTTAATTCCCTTACTATAGGTTAATTTGATTTGCTCAGAGTTTGGATGATGTTAGATGAAGATGTAAAATACTATGGAGAAGCAGGTGACTTAATATTTTTATTCAATTATGAAATGTTTACGTGTTTTCAAATAAATAGATTTCTATGAACATCATTTGTGGAACATAATTGTTAGTGATAAGATTTAGTGTTGGCATTTTTTTTAAATTCCAGCTTCTGTCTTTGAAATTTGTTACTCAACCGTTACTTGAAATTTTTGGACAAAACCAGTGGGGTTTGATACCTCATGAATTAGCTACTGAATAAACTTGAAATCTTGTCAATTCGATGTTTGTAGAATTTTATGTCACTTTAAGTAAAATGTGTTGGTATACTTCTTCTAAACTGAGTTGTCGGGGTTTTGGAAAATATTTTTGTACCGCATATGTTGTTGACGGAAGCCGATTTTTAGATATGTCATATTATAAGAAGTTTCGTACCTTTCTCTAAACTTTCATGAAGTTTTGAGATTAATAATTATGTAAACGAATTATTTCAACACTTGCACGCAAAATAGAAAAGCAAAACAGCATATATGTGTTTTTTTTATTCACTGCCTAGAAGTTCTGGATGCATGCAATGTTCACGTAGGCATATGCGTGGAAATTTTGCTAAAGAATTTTTTTGAATTTGTTTCTTTTATTATTAAACAGTATTATTTTACAACAACAACACCACCACCACCACCACCACCAACAATAATAATAATAAACCTTAAGTCCATTTTTAGTTTAGAAGTTTTTATGCATTCCGCGAAAAGTATAATTAATTAAACTGATTTTTTCTATATAAATTTTAAAACTACGACTAAGGTACAATTTTTCCTAGCGACATTTGGGTCCATACGGGCCGGGGCATTACATCATGGCATCAGAGCATGAGTTTAGTCGATTTTGTAGACTCGTCACTTTTTATAAAAAAGAATACTCTAAGTATAAGTGAGAAATTGAGAAGAGAAAAGCGAAATATTTACGGTACTCTATGACATCTTACTTCCATCGATCGACCTCATCCTACGTTTAACTAAATAAAGTTCTAATTCTTGCTATGAATGGATATGATCCTATAGTCATGTTCTCCGGGTTCCGATACATTCTACATTTTACTTTATGTACATATTATATGCAAAGATAAATGTAATTTGAAAAAATGTGTTGTTTAAAAGACATGTATTGGGCTAAAAGTTAAAATGTGGATGATAGATGGATAGGGAAAGACAAAATGCTAGGAGAAGGATTCATGTCAGGCAACGGAAGATAGATATCTGACCTTACCAAGATTTTGAGGTAGACGAATCCTTAAACCTTGACAATCACATACGTGTACCAATATTGGCTGAAAGCAAAGAATGCGGGTTATAGGATTAGTGACCGATGGACACTAGGCCATTTGATAGAAACTCTTACACCTTGTGATAAACGTATCGAGAAGCTTATACAAGAAAATATGCTATCTCAAATTTTGGAAAGTGAACCTAAGGAACCTGACTTTGAGGGTTTTTGCAATGCCAATGTGCATAATTGGGAGACTATGATTGGTGATGTTATCACTCACTCAAGATCCGAATCGACAGGTACTTTAGATAACGAAGTTGGACAACCAATTGTGGCAAATGCTAACGAAGATGAAAAATAAGATCCAGAGGAGGACCCAGAAGAAGACTAAGAGTGAAACGAGTATAGGCTATGGAGATTATTCGTTTATT
This sequence comes from Fraxinus americana, assembly GCA_035079005.1. Taxonomy (NCBI): domain Eukaryota; kingdom Viridiplantae; phylum Streptophyta; class Magnoliopsida; order Lamiales; family Oleaceae; genus Fraxinus; species Fraxinus americana. The sequence goes on along the minus strand of CM068719.1, from coordinate 15,251,492 downwards.
ATTATATATTTTATTAAATTGTTTTTCCTATTTCAAGATGTAGTAAAAAAAATCAATTATGTGATCAAGTTGCGAAAGATTTTACCTTGCCCTTTCATTCCAAGTATTTTGGTATTGGTATGCAAACTTGATAAAAGATTAATTTATTTTTTATTTTAAGGAAAATGTCTTGAGCAAACCAGAACAACTTGATAAGGAACCTGCTGCAAGTGGTTTAAGATCTTGGCAATGTAAATCAAAATCAAGCTCCTCCCACACCACCAGTTCCTATTATTTTCATGGCTCATGCCTCGGTAGTTAACTTATTTCGGAGGCATAAGCCCCATAACTTTGATGGAGCATCCAGTCCACTAGTAGTTGAAGAATGGATTCGTAAGTTAGAATGGATTTTTCAACTCATAAACTGGACTGACGCTCAAAAGGTCCAGTGTGCAGAGTTTATGTTTACTAGTGATGCAAGTCATCGGTGGGATTCGATGTCTAGAGCTAGGACCCAATAGTAGCAGTTGGTGTTAACTTGGGAACAATTCAAGGAATAAGTGATGAACAAGTATTTTCCTTGGTCTCTAAGAGATTTCAAGGAGAGAGAATTCCTTCAGCTTAAGCAGGGTAATATGTGCCTGATTGATTACTAGTGAAAGTTCGACCAACTCTTTTAGTATGTTCTACACCTGGTGGACATGGAAATTAAGAAGACTAGAAGGTTCGAGAAAGGGTTAAACCCAGACCTAAGCATGATTCTTATGTCGCATCATTTTACATCATACCATTAGATGCTGGAATGAGCTCACACTATTTAGTATTAGAAGGCTAATGCAGAGTAACATAGTCAACCAACAGGCTAAATGGAATATTTAGAAAGAGAAAGTGGAATGGTCAAGACAAAGGAATGAGCAAATGGCAGAATAAGAAAGCTAATATCGGATCAATTGCCAATAAGGCCATAATAGCTACAGTAGCACTGTGTTCTAAGTGTGGTAAATCCCATCATGGTGAATGCTTGTATGGGAAGAATGTCTGTTTTCGGTGTTGTAAGCTAGGACATATTGCTAAGGATTTTCCGATATTTACTTAGAAGAAGGATAATAGCATTGATCAGAACAAAAAGGGAAAACACACAAGTTTTTACACTGACTCAGAAGGATGTAGAGGAGAACTCAAACGTAATAGCAGATATTTTAGTGATATTTGATACACCTGCTTATGTACTCTTTGATTCGGGAGCTACTCAGTCTTTTGTATCAACGTCTCTCATTGCTAAATCTAGTAATAGTTGTAATAAGTCACATAATATACAAGAAGTTAGAATTCCCACATGCGTTCTAAATATTGATCAGTTAGCAAGGTCGGTGAATCTTGAAATTGAGAGAAAAACATTATAAGCTAATTTGTATCAAATAGAAAGATGAAAGACTTTGATATGATTTTGGGCATGGATTGATTAGGTTGTAATTATGCAACCATCTGTTGTAGAGAAAGGGAAATATCTTTCCAGAAACTAGGAAAAGAACAATTTTCTTTCCTCAGAATGGAGATCAAACCCTACCTCCAACTGGTATTGGCCTTCCAATGTTGAGAAAAGAAACATATTAAGGATTTCTAATTAACATCACGTGATAAAAGTGGTGACAATAAAGATTGAAGATGTACCAGTGGTACAAGAATTTATAGATGTGTTTCCAGAAGATCTTCATAGTATCCCATCAGATAGACAAGTGGAATTTGTAATGGATCTAGTTCCCGGAGCGGCACTAGTAGCTCAAAGATCCATACATAATGGCCCCAAAGGAACTTCAAGAATTGAAAAATCAGTTGAAAGAATTGTTGGACATTGGTTTTGTTCGACCAAGTGTATCTCCATAGAGTGTACCAATGTTGTTTGTAAATAAAAAAAGAAGAAAAATATGAAGAGTATATCGACTATCGGGAGCTGAATCATTTAACCATTAAGAATAAGTATCCCCTCTCGAGAATCGAAGATTTGTTTGATCATCTAAAAGGGTTGAGGTATTTTCCAAGATTGACTTATGATCTGGATATCATCAATTGAAGGCTAAGGCGAGTGATATACCCAGGACGGCTTTCAGATCTTGTTGTGGACATTATGAGTTCACTGTTATGTCATTCAGTTTGACTAATGCTCCAACGGTATTCATGGATTTGATGAATCGTGTATTTCATTAATAATTGGATCAATTTGTTATAGTCTTCATTGATGAAATTTTGATGTATTCCAAGAATAAAGAACAACATGACGAACATCTTCAAATAGAGTTAGAAATACTGCGTAAGGTAAAATTATACGCCAAATTTAAAAGGGCAAATTTTGGTTGGAGGGAGTTGGGTTTCTTGGTCATGTAGTTACTGCTCAAGGAATTGAGGTGTGTCCAGTAAAAATGGAAGTGGAAACTAATTGTAATACATCTACTAACGCTGGTGAAGTTCGAAGTTTTTTAGGGTTGGCCAGGTACTATCGAAGATTTATCATAGGATTCTCCAAAATAGATGGACCCATAACACAATTGACAAGGAAATGAGTAAAGTTTCTATGGAAAGATAAGTGTGAACAAAGTTTTCTGGAGCTAAAGCAAAAAATTGATTATAGCACCTGTGTTAACCATACCCAGAGGTACAAAAAGGTTTGTTATATATATAATGATGCATCCAAACAAGGCTTGGGATGTCTACTGATGCAATATAAATATTTCTTCACATAGAAGGAATTAAATACGAGTCAAAGATGATGGTAGGAGCTAGTAAAGAATTATGATTGCACTATTCATTACCATCCGAGTATGGCTAATGTTGTTGTCGATGTTCTAAATAGAAAGTCGACAGGACAATTGACATCATTACCTACTAACGAATAGAGTTGATAAAAGATTTTGAAAATTTATGAATAATAGTGGTTACCATAACAAAGCCGCTCATTTAGAAACTTCTGTTGTTCAACCTGCTCACAAAGATCGAATTATAGAGGCACAGGGTAAAAGATGCATTCATGTAAAAGATTAGGAAAGCCATTGGCATTAATAGAAGAAAGGATTTTGGAATCGCTACGGATCAGGCACTGATATTTAAAGGAAGAATTTGTGTGCCTAAAGATGAAGTTTTGAGGAAACATATATTGGAAGAGGCTCATTTCACCCCATACACCGCACATCCCAATGATACAAAAATGTATCGAGATCTTCGAGATACATTTTGGTGGAGAATAAGAAAAGAACTTATAAGTGTATTTGTGGCAAAATGCATAGTATGTCAACAAGTTAAAGTAGAGCATCAAAGACCGACAGGGTTGTTAAATCTATTAGACATACTTGAATGGAAGTTGAAGAATATCGCAATGGACTTTGCGGTATGATTCCCAAAGTCAGTAAGAGGACATAATACTATATGGGTAATATTGGATTGTTAAACAAAGTCAGCTCATTTTCTTTCGATAAAAATGGCATTTATTCTAGATCACCTAGCACAGTTGTACATTAGAGAGATTGTAAGAATGAATGGTGTCCTTGTCTCTATTGTGTCTGATAGAGATCTAGATTTACATCTAAATTTTGGAAGAGCTTACAAGGAGCTATGGGAATGAAATTGACTTTTAGTACATCATATCATCCTTCTGATGGTCAGTCTGAAAGGACTATTCAAACTTTGGAAGACATGCTAAGAGCTCGTGTTTTAGATCCAGGAGGCAGTTGGGAATTGTATCTACCTTTGATGGGATTCATGTATAATAACAGTTTTTCAGGCAACTATTGGAATGGCACCATATGAAACTCTCTTTGGTAGAAGATGCAAATCATCTGTTCATCGCGATGAAGTTGGAAAAAAGAGTGTTTAACCAGATATCATTGATAGGATAGTTAAAGTCATTGATAAGATTCGTACTAGGATAAAGGTAACATAAGATAGATAAAAGAGCTAGTTGCATTAAAAACAATTTTATGCATTAAAAGTCATTCGTATACAATGATTTGATCAAATGTAAAAATGATTTTTAAAAATGATATTTGGACACATAAAACACCTTTTATCTTGGAAAGTTAGTCAAAAATACTCTCCAAAAGTCCATGCTTTTCAAAACCTTAAAATTGGAACAAACGGAGGCAAAACATGAAAAATGCCAAACTTTCAGGGTCCAAAATTTGACAGTGCTGACCTCTGACTTTTCTGTACAAACGGCTATATTGGTCATCCGGATAAGAGGCGGTTGACCGGACGCGGTCATCCAAACTCCCAGATTTTTTTGACGGTTTGATTACTATAAAAACCACTTTACTTTGCATTCATTATAACCACTAGAAGAATGCTTTCTTGAGAAATATATTTGAAAAATCCTCTTTGAGCTTACATTTTAACATTTATTTCTTCATACCAAAAACTTTTTATTTCTCTTTTACTTAATTTACTCTCCTTGTTGTAAGTCATCGTGTGAGTCATATTAAGGTCCTTGAAAGCTCAATAGTGGGTCATGTTGAGATCCCGTAAAGCTCAACATTGTATAAGGATCGGTGGTCATTGTTTGTAAATCACCAAAAGCGTTGTAAAGGGTTGGATTGCATCATAAGTCAATCAACATAGTGAAAAGGTCTTGCTCGTGCCTGAGAGCTTGGTAACAGAGGACGAGAATCATTGATTTGGATCTTACCTCTATAATTATATCGTTTGCATTCTCTCTCCCTTTTACTTATCGCTTTTATATTTGTGCTTATTATTTGAATTAATTTATTTAGTCTTTACTTGCTTGAATTTAGATTATTTTTTCGAAAAAGTTTTAAAACCCAATGCTCCCGCTCTTGGTTAGTTATTCTTCGACTATCAATTGGTATTAGAGCAAGGTGCTCACAATCTTGAGTAATAGCTAACCATATTTTTCAAAATCTTGAGGGGCATTCTACAAATCGTCATTCTTTCTTTGATGGTACTCATTATAACTATTGGAAGGCTAGAATGACAACATTTATTCAATCAATAGATAATAATACTTGGAAAGTAATTGAATCTGGTCCCTATGTGCCTTAAAAAGTTATTAAAGAGGATGGTAAACCGGATCAAATAATTTCTAAACCTAGAGAGGAATGTGATGAAGAGGATAAAAGAAAATTGTCTTTAAATGTTAGAGCCAAAAATATATTTTAATGTGCTTTAGATAGAAATGAATTTAATCGTATTAGTACATGTGATTCCGCTTATGATATTTGGCATGCTTCAGAAATTACTCATATTTTAACTAGCAAATTGAAAGAAATTAAGGTAAATATCTTAGTTAAAGATTTTGAAAATTTCTTTATGAAAGAAAATGAATCGATTGCTGACATGATCACCCGTTTTACTGATACTGTTAATGGCCTCAAAAGCTTTGATAAAAAATTCACTAACGGTGAACTTATGAGTAAAGTACTTAGGTCACTCTCGGAAGAATGGAGTTCATTGATAATGTTGATAGAAAGCACCAAAGATATAAACACATATCCATTGAAAGAGCTCTATGAAACATTGATAACATATGAGCTAAATCGCACCGAGACAAAGGAGAAAATGTTGAAAAGCAAAGAAGAGGAAAGGCGCCAAATTACGTTAAAATCCGTAGTTGATGAAGGCGCTTCAAGAGAAAACATGAATGATGAAGAACTTCATGATCTAGTTTTTCCTGTTAAGAAATTGAAAGGTTTTCGCAAAAATCATCGATTCCAAAAGAAAGAAGAAAAGGGAGGAGAAAAGAATGGATTCGTCAAAAAGAAAGCACTCCAAACAACATAGGATGAAAGTGACGATGATGACCATGAAGAAGATGAAAGTCAAGAGGAAATTGCCAACATGTGTTTCATGGCTATTGAAAATGAGGTAAAGGAAAATTGTTCATATGATGAATCATCTACCTCTTATGATGAAATTCTTGAAGAATTTGAAAAACTTGCTTTAAATCATTCGATCCTCAAAAAAGAAAAAATTGTTATTGGAAATTGAGGTAAATGAACTTTTAAAAATTCAAAATGATTTTGAAAAAGGAAAAGTCGATTATGATTCTTTAATTAAGGAGAATTCTTCTTTACAAGAAATGATTTTAGATTTAACTTAAATTATTCACAAATTTACTTAAGGTAAGAAAAAATTTGATTTAATACTTGGTGAGCAAAAATGTGTTTTTTGATAAATGAAGAATTTGATATAAACCATTTGTGAAACAAAAGTCTCTTAAAAATTTCTTTGTTAAATATTCAACTTCTCTTATTTCAAATGTCACATGTAATTTTTGCAATAAAAATGGACACGTAGCTATAAAAAAGAAATTACATTTTGAAGACAATTATAAGTGGATTCAAAAACGCACTAACATTAACTATCGAGGACCCAAGGATGTAGGGGTACGAAAGACCAAAAATTGAATTATTACTGTAGGTACCAAGGAAAATAGAGAGTAAATGGACCTTGGATAATATATGCTCAAAGCACATAACCGGAAATCAAGCTTTATTGTCAAGCTTCAAAATAAAGGATGTCGGTCATGATACTTTTGGAGATAATGTGAAAGGAAAAATCATTGACATTGAAATTATTGGTAATCATTCATCTCCCTTGATTGAAAATGTCTTCTTAGTAGATAACCTTAGACATAATTTACATAGTTTTAATCAATTATGTGATGAATGTTATCATATCAACTTTGATTCTTTCAAGTGCATTATTGAGGATACTACATCAAAAGAGGTGATATATATAGGAAGTCAAAGTAAGAATGTTTATGTCATTAAGTTTGAATGCGGAGAAAAATGTTTATCAAGTTTAAAATATGATACTTTGTTATAGATAGAAGATTATGTCAAGTTAGCATGGATCTACTTTCAAAATTTCCAAAAATTATTTTGTTGAAGGTTTGTCAAGTTTGAAATTTGAGAAAAACAAAATTTGTGATGCATGGAAAACAAGTAAAGAGTTCTTTCAAATTAAGGCAACATTCTTTAACTACAAAATCTTTTTTTGACTTCTCCACACGAATATTTTTAGATCATCTAGTATCACAAGCATAAACGGTAAATATTATGCTTTCGTCATTATTGATGACTTTTCTAGATTATTTGAGTCCCATTTTTTGAACCTAAAAGATGAAGTATTGAATGCATTCGAACACTTGTAAAAAGGTTTACAATAAAAGGGATACACTACTACTACCATTAGGAGTGATCATGGGGGAGAATTTGATAATATTGCTGTTGATGATTTGTTCACAATCGATGATTTGTTCAAAACTTATGATTGTGAACATAATTTTTCGGCTCCTAGAACTTTTTAACAAAAATGGTGTAGCAAAAAGAAGAATCGCACATTGCAAAAAATGGCTCGGACTATACTAAATAAAAATAGTTTACCAAAATACTTTTTGGCTGAAGGCGTTAACACTACTTGCTATATTGTTTATAGAGTTTCAATTAGTTGAAAGAAAACACAAAACCCCCTACGCGTTTTGGAAAATAGAATTTCAAATATCAGTTATTTCAAATTTTTGGTTGCAAATGCTTCATTTTGAATACAAAAGAAAATTTTGAAAAATTTAAATCAAAATTCGATATTGGAATATTTTTAGATTTTTCATTGACTAGCAAAACTTATTGAGTTTTTAACAAAAGAACTCTAGTCGTTGAAGAATTCATGCATGTCACTTTTGATGACACTAACATTCTTGATCGTGAGAAAGGTATTACTAATGATGTAGGATCAAAAACTCCTTTCGAACAAATGATTATTCCAGACCAAAATAAGTAAGATCCAATAAATGAACACTCCATGAGCTCATCAATCAAAATTGACAAAGATGATTGCGGTACTGCCATAAACAAAATAAAATATCGAGGTATGATTAGATCTCTTCTTTACTTAATCGCAAGTAAACTCGACTTTATGTTTAGTGTGTGATTATGTGCTAAATTTCAACTCAATACTCAAGAATCACACCTTAGTACCATAAAATGAAATTTAGATATCTTAGTAGCTCTAAGATATTACATCTGGAACCCAAAAGGAGGATATTGTATTCAAATTTGTGAATACGAAGAATCAATTGATCAACATTCTTACTAAATATCTAACACTTATAGATTTTTATATATTTAAAGAGGGTTAGGAATTATCAATGAATTTGTAGTAGGCGGCTAAATTGAATCATACTAAATGTTCTCATATGATTGATTCTATGTGCACAATTGATTGAAATTTATTTAAATTCTATTCAAATGATCTCACTTTTGTCATTTCATCACTCATACTTTGATTAATATTTTACTATAAAGTGATGATTAACCTTTTTTTTTTTTAAACTTGCATATATTTAACATCTCGTGTTTAATTGAGGGAGAATATATTACTATTTTCTATGGTTGATTTAAAGTTTTGATCTTATATACCATACTATTTCTCTTATATGTGCTACCATTTCACTTATGTTAAAAGAGGAAATTGTGTGTTGATCTTAAATGCTATCCCTTTTTGCTTATGTCAAAATGGGGAAATAGAATGATTATGGATATTTTGATTTGAAAATATAATATGCTTAGAGTATATTAAAAAGGGGGAAGAGGGAAAATCTGTTATATACTTTGAATGTATAGTTATTGATTTGTAAAAGATAGAGGTAACATAAATTACACGATAAATATATAATGTATATTCATTTATCAATATATATCAATTGCTCAATCTTACCTTGCAAATCATCTTGTTTATCATAATTAAAAAAGGGAGAAATGGTTGATCTATGGTTGATTTCATCCTTAATGTTCTAACAATTGATTTATCAATATATATCAATTGTTCAATCTTACCTTGCAAATCATCTTGTTTATCATAATAAAAAAAAAAGGGAGAAATGGTTGATCTATGGTTGATTTCATCCTTAATGTTCTAACAATTGATTTTGAGTGATGATAGTTCAAGGTTAAAATCAATCAAGCATTACCAGAATCAACACATCATAAATTAGACTCAAATGAAGATCAAAGTGAAAGTTAAGCATTCAAGTCAAATCATTCGAGACGAGAGCTTAAAAGATCAAAATCAAGAATGTCAAATTGGGCTCATGAAGAAGGTCAGATCGAAGTCAAGCATTAAAACCAAACGTCAAGAAAAATCAAGATCAAAAGTTTAAGAGCCCGACAGGAAAGAAATTTTGAAGCAAGATCAAAGACTAGACTTTCAAAATCATAAGTAAATGTATAACACTATGATCTTTAGTAACGAATGCTTAATCTCAAAACCCCTACATGCATTAAAAACAATTTTGTGCATTAAAAGTCATTCGTATACAATGATTTTATAAAATGTAAAATTAATTTTTAAAAATGATATTTGGACTTGTAAAATACTTTTTATCTTGAAAAGTTAGTTAAAAATACTCTCCAAAAGTCCATACTTTTCAAAACCTTTAAATCGGAACAAATGGGGGCAAAACATGGAAAATGCCAAACTGCCTGCCGGTCGACCGGGAGAGGCGGTCGACAGGAAATTTCCAACGGTCCAAAATTTGACCGTACCGACCTCTAATTTTTCTGTACAAACGGCTATGTTTATCATCCGAACAAGAGGCGGTTGACCGGACGCGGTCATCCGAACTTCCAGATTTTTTTGACGGTTTGATTACTTTACTACGTCACTTTGCATTCATTATAAAAACTAGAAGAATGATTTCTTGAGAAATATATTTGAAAAATCCTCTTTGAGCTTACATTTTTACAGTCATTTCATTTATTTCTCCATAGCAAAAACATTAATTGTTGATTCAATCTTCTTGAATGATTTCTCCCATCAAAGTTTTTTATTTCTCTTTACTTATTTTATTTATATCAATTTTAATAGAGAGATATATATTTGAAGAAGATCTTTACATTTATTTTGTATAAATATTTCTGTAACAACCGGAAAATAAATTTTCATCGATGTTCATCTTGACATGTTTTGGTACATTTTGAGGTATCGAATGACTAATTTTAAAAAAATTCTTTATGTCAAAATTTTAGTTTTTGGTCAGATGATCAAGTATTCATCTAGCTAGAATTTGCATATCAATATTGAGATTGTTTCGAAGCTCATATTAATTGACAAATTTTGTACTCGAGAAAACGTTATTTCGGATAAGTTAGGCCCATGATATTGGTGTTCAAAGAATGTACATGATTAATTAGGCTAATTGAGGAATTAATAATTGTTGGGCCAGCCACGTGTGATTGAATCCGATATTTTATTTGTATTAGTTTAGATGAAAGCTATTAGGAGTTTGTTTTATTAGATTAGGCAAATTGAATTTGATTTGGTTTTGGATTAAGTCACATTCTATCCTATACCAAGAAAGCCTATTTCTATCCAAACTCTACTTTGTGGAGTCCCTTAGTTAATCAACTTCTGGGGAGATACACCACTTCCCATCCGGGGAAAAGAAAAAGAAAAGACAACATGGAAGCAGAAACTAATTTTGCACGGCCATCCTTAGAAAAAAGGGGGTTTTGGAGGAAAATATCGAATTAACGTAGCCACTATGTCTTCACCACGATTTGAGGTAGGATCCCCACGCGAAGTTATTGTTATGTGAATTAAACTTCTGTTAAGCATGTTATTCGTTATATTTGCTCATGAAGTATGTGATGTTCTTTTAAAGGGTTTCACTTAAATGTTGATGCAAGAAAGATTTACGTGTTTTACTGATGGCCGTAAGCTCATCAGAACTTTAAGTTTATAGGTTAACTGATGGTCGCAGAGGCTCACCAGAACCCTAAGTATATATTAAACTGATGGTTGAGAGGCTCATCAGAAATTTAAGCAAAATGTTTGATCATCGATTTGCTTATTTATGAAGGCAATATATAAGGATGCTTGATTAAATATATGATTGTTATAGCACGTGTAGCCTACTAAGTATTTCTTGAGATGCTCACTGCTATTTCAATTTTTCAGAGTAATCGGAGATCAAGCGGTGGTTCAGCATGGATGGCATGTGTTATTTTTTGAGAAATTTATTTCTTATGATTTAGATGACCGCTTTCTATTTAATAATCATTTGGGGTGTCCCCAGATTGTAGTTTAAAAAAAAATTATGTTTCAAACGGAACCTTTACTGTTTGAACCGTTGTTATGTTTTAGAAGATTTTCCAGAATTCTGCCTCTGTTTTTAAAATGGTGTTGTTGTCGGTATATTTAGAATTTTAGCCCGTTTTAAATTGGAAAATGAACCCTTGTGAGTTGTTTATTATGTGAAACTGGAAATAGGTCAATCTTAGTCCCGTAGAATTTACTGTAATAGTTTTAACCAAACTGTGGCAGCCAAATTCGGGAATATGCTGATCAGCTTGTTCGGAATAATTTCGAGCTTCAAACGTAGGGTTCGAGATCCCAAATTCTTATATGTTGTTCTTATATAAGTTATATAGTTTCCTATAAAATTTCATACGTTTTCATGAAAGTTTACTAGGTCAAATAATTTTTGTAAACTCGTCCTCTAACTGTAGAAAACTGTTTCAGCTTTTTGTTTTTAAATAAAATAAAATTATGATTATATGGTTTGAGTAAATAAGTTGTAATTTGGAAACTTTCTTAAATCTTGTACTTAGGGGATTATCGTTAAAGAACACATTCTTGGTAACGCGCTGGGTTATTAGAATTCGGGGTGTTACAGTTGGTATCAGAGAACAAGTTTACCTTTCTATAGACTTGCGAAACATGAACTTGATTTCCAAAATTTTAGGAATTTTGGGTCAAATAAATTATTTTGTTACCACCATGCCTGCCATTGCTGCCAATCGCCGATTCTGAGGTAAAGAAAGTTTCAAGACATTTATGTTATGTTATGATATTTCTAATGTTTATGGGTGATTGTATTTATTTAAAATCACGAGAATTTATGTTTAAAGAAGTCAAGTTTGAAAATATGATTGAGATATTCCTGAGATTTGAGAACATAACTAAATTATGAAGGTCTACCTTAGTCCTTCGAAAGGATATTAGAAACCAACCTATTTGGACTTTATATATTTGATTCGGCACAGATGGCACGAACTAAGAGAACATGTAGGAAGACATGTTCAATGATGCCTTGTCGATATGAGATCGTGAGTCATGTCGACGAGGTAGTGTGAGGAGTATTAGTGGAATCCGGTGCATGATATGGGTCAGCACATTTCGAAGATGTTAATAAGGTGGAGAGAGGTGAGGCAACTAGGTCATATGGTCACTGGTCGTCGGGCCACCCGTCGTCTCCTTATTGATACCTTGCTAGAAGAATGGCTAGACATGGCCGAATCAATTTACAATTATTTGTGGGAAGTTGCTATACCCACCTTACCTCGAGAGATAGACTATGAGGCCTTCTATAGAGAGCTGACGGCACAGTGGGAACAAGCCCGAGATGATGCACTTGCATATTCTGAGGACGATAAAGTACCTACTGAGATGTACATCCCTGAGGATGCACCTCCACCTATTTCTGATGATGAGTCGTATCTTTCTTAGAAATCTAGATTTCAGGGAGGATGGATTGATGATGATGATGTCAAGAAGGATTAGTACCATGGATTTTTAGTAGTACTTATCAGTTTAGATCATGTAAATGTCGAGTAGGATTTTCCTTTTGCTTCCAGTCAATTAGTACCAGACGTTTTTTTCATAAAAATTGTATTCCCTATTAAGGATTTATTTAATAATAAAGGTAGTTATATCCTAGTTGTAGTTTCTCATTTTCTTTTGTGCAATGTATGATTTTGTGATTTTCCTAAAGATTACAAACATATTCCATTGTGTATGAAGGAAAATGACACCAATATCACACACGAGAGCAATTAGGGAATTACAACAAGCAGTGGAAGAAATGAGACGGGTGTTAATGGGACAAGCTACTCCGACGGCAGAATTGGCTCCTACCGGACAGGATGCACCGGCAATGCCACCTAACGCAACACAAACTGCCCCTATGCCACCCCCTCTTCCAGCACCAACCACTTGTTCCACGTGTACCAATCATTGAGCAGTTTCGCCAATACTTCCCTTCTAGTTTCGATGATGGCAATGATCCTTTGGCAGTAGAGGAATGGCTTTACACAATAGAGAAGATCTTTCGGCACATATCTTGTCCAGAAAATCAGAAGGTGCTGTGTGTAGAATTCATGTTGGTCGGAGGAGCCGGTCATTGGTGGGAATCCGCATCACATACACGGATAGAGGAAGAACAACGTAACATAACTTGGACCCAATTCAAAAGGGAGTTGACTGAGAAATATTTTCCGCAAGCCCTCCGCGACCATAAAAAGACAGAATTTTTACAACTAATACAGGGAGATAGGGACATCACTAAATATGAAATGAAGTTTGAGGAATTATCCCGTTATACCCCGTATCTTGTGAGTACGGAGCTCATGAAAGCAAAACGATTTAAGAGGGATTGCGCCCTGAGATCAGGCAGATAGTGAGTTTGCATGAACTTACCACTTATCGAGAGGTTGTAAAGAAGACTCAAACTGTATCATTTTCAAGTTATAAACTTCAAAGCCAGGGACTAGTAAGTGATACTGGAAAAAGGAAGTGGCATGATCAGGACAAGGATAAGATCTCTGGATAGTTGAAGAAGCAGAATAACGAGCCCACTAGTGGATAATCAAACAATCTTTTCCCTTCATGCCCTAAATGCAAGAAACCTCATAGGGGTAAATGTTTGTTTAGCAGGAATGTTTGTTATAAGTATGGAAAGTCAAGGTCAATATGCTTCTGGATGTCGGCAACGCCAATTAAGGATGCTGAATAGGCAAAGTAAGGGACGGCGAGAATTTTGGCCATGACATCAAAAACTTGTTCGCATGAAACCGGCAAGTGTACGAGATCGTTGTACAAGTAATAAGATTTGTGAGCTAAGAGTATCATTCCCACGAGGAATAATGTCTGATTTGTAGTTTAATAGCTACTATTAAATTCGAAGTGTGGTGAAATCAAAAAGATGGTTTGTATATTTTTTATACTAATCATAAACTAATGATGCAAATAAAGTGTTTATCTAATATGTTAGTGTTTGTATTGGAATCATGAATCCCCCTACAGCTATTTAGTTCAATTCTTAATCTAGTAAATCCCTGTATTAAAGACAATCGATAATCCACTGTTATTCAATATTTTTTTCCAAGATATATTAAACCTATATTTAACACGACACGACACGACCCGATCCTATTCCTAGTTCGAATTCATATGAAAAACATGCATTGATTCACATGATTTATCATACATGATTGCACATTAGATATTATTCCTAATAACTATTGTCCATGTGTTGATTTTACCACGTTCTAGACTTATTGTGAGTATTCATACACTACAACAAACAACTTACTATCTAACAATCAAATAGTTCAATGAGAATGCAAAACCAATCAAGAAAAGTCAAGAAGTACTAAATTAATTGTCTTGAATTAAAATAAATAAGAAATATGGCTCATTATTCATCCAATACAATAAAAAGCAATACAATAAAAAACTTAGTCTAACATCCTTATCATTAAATTACACAAGAATAATTGAAAAAACACCACCCGGAAATAAAAAAGAGGGAAGAAGCAGAAAAAATCCACGCTCTTGACTCAAATCCCTAAACGGGGCTATGAATATTCCAAATCCTTGTATGATTCACCTTGAATTGATGTGCTAGACTCTTTCTTGTGGTGAAAATTTGGATTTGATATGCTCTGAGTCATTCACGCCGTTCACCTCCCTTTGAAAGTAGGTTAAATTTGGTTTTTATAGGTATTTGGATAAAACCAGAAAATTGGCCGTGTTATTCCTTGCCCACTCGCCGTTCAAGTAGTTTGCTCCTAGTAAATAAAAACAAAGCTCGTGCACGTGCAAAAGATTTTACCTCTGCGCGCGCGTAGGCATAAAATCTTCCAATTGTTTCACTTTGGTCCCCGAATTTCATTCCTTATATATTTTGGTTCCTTCTTTGTATTTTCTTGAACCTCCATCTTCTAACTTCGTTTAATTGACTCCAACATCTCTCCAATCATTGATACTAGGTCTGAATCATCTATAAGCATTTTCAGTTTAGTCCCCAAACTTTGTATTTGATAAATGGAGCCATTTTCCACTATCTTTGCATTCTTTTCTCCAATTCTTCATCAAATATTGAGTTTTACCTACGAAATGAAATATAACTCAAATTAGGTAGTATTTTATTCAAAGAACAGCAAAATATCATCATTTATGACCTCGAATAAGTGTAGAAACTACACTTATTACACCCCCAAACTTAATTCTTTGTTTGTCCTCAAACAAAACTAAAACCTATCAAACACACAAACACACATTACTGATTACCTAATTGGTTGACAGTCAATCAAATAAAGCAAAAATTTTAGCTAGCTAACCTGACTTTTTATTTCATGATCGAAATCATAATATCAGATCTATGCACAACTTCAAAATCACAATACAGAAATTAAAATTTACTTCTCCAGTGTAAAATCGATGTGTGTGTGAACAATTTAGCATTATGAATTCATGAGTTGTTTCAATTCCCAACCCTCAATGGTCAAATATATTCTCTCATCACTCGTAAGATTTACACACCCCTAAACTTATTCTTTCACTCTTTTCAAGTGTGTGATCTAAGGTTGAATTCTATATTATCATCACCTCTCTAGTTTAGGTAAATCTCACTAATTGCCAGTCAATATCTCAATAAATAAAGATTCTCTATTAAGTTTGATTGTTTCAATTTTTAGGACTTAATTAGGCTAACAATCTCTTATCAAAAGTCAAATTTTCTTAAACAAGTGCTTGAGACATAATCAAGGTATTTGGTGTGTTTATTTTATACACTTTTTTTTTTATTATTTGCAGCATTCTCTCATTTAAACTTTCTAAATGACCCATGTAACAAGCTTTAGGCCGATGACTCCCAAGTCAGTTGACTTTAGGGCAATAGGTTTTAACACCCTTACAGGCTTAATGACTCGAGTCATAAAGGCTACGAAAAGAAATTTTCAAATAAAATGTGTTTTTTTATGCCTTGATTAGTGCAATATCCCTCATCAAACACTTATCCAAGTAAAATGACTTCTAACTTGATATTTTCACCCAATTTCATCAGATTGATCTTAGGCAATCCATACAAAATTTTTAATTTCACACATGGAATCCCTATTTATCTCAACATCTTCCTATAACAGCAAAATCTCCTAAACTATTATAAATTTGGTCTAAGGATGTAAAATTTAGTGGGTCTAAATTTAGCGTCTATGGTCAACTATTTCAACCTATCCAATTATGAAATCAACTCATTCATATACAATGCTTAACTTAATTCATGTGCTCAATATATATGAAATTTCACATGAAAAAATAAAAATTAATCTAAGCATGCAATTTATTCACCATTCATAGATCAATTAACGATTCAATATATTTTTATATTACCAGCCATACCAACTAACTCACACAAGCACATAAAAAGAAAATATTTTTAAAATTTTCAATTTTTTTAAAAATCTAAACTAATGCAATAAAATCACACAAAAATACATAAATATAAGAATGACATAAATACATAAAAAAATGAAAACAAAAAAAATGAACAATTATGTTTTCCACCCCCAAACTTAAACTAGATATTGTTCTCAATATCTTAAATTCTAAATCCGCATATAAAGGGGTGGGGAAGAAAATGAAGAAAAGACTCCCCTGATATAACTCATAATCCAATGTCTAGCTTCATATTGCTTCCGTTGGCTCCTTGGTCAATATTGGTTTAAATATTCTGCGACGTCATGTTCTTACACAATGCGATCAAATAAAGTATTAAAGCTCAAAAATTTGGAACAAGTGTTACTTAGTTCTAACATCTAATAAACCAACTAACATATCGAAAACTAAAGGGAAAACGAGGTATGGATGATGAGTCCCTAAAATTGAATAATAAACAATAAAATCTAAATTATTCTAAATCTAAAAAGCAGAATAAATAAAAGGGATAGAAGTATTGGGTTGCCTCCCAATGAGCGCTTTGTTTAAAGTCCTTAACTTGACTTTGTTGTTTCAGTATCATGGATTCTGAAGAATACTTTTGATGTCGTGCGCTGCAGAGAGGGTCACGAAAGCGACATATCTAGCTGATCGTAGCGTTCGCGCTTAACGAATCAACAACGCAGCTTGCTACGATCGACGCCCGATGTAAGACAGCGGCGACATCCGCCGTAGTATGTCTTTGCGGCGCCTCTCCTGCAATTTGTGAAATTGCAGGCCCTTGCCTGAAATTATGGAAAATGGGTCATTTTGCAATATTTAAATGGAGACCCTATCATGCAATTTTTGAAATTGAAGGGCTTACTTTTAATTTTAAACTTGGGTCAAATTGCAATTTTCAAAAAGGGGTTTTTGAATTTATAAATTAAAATGGTTTGTTTTTAAAATTTCAAATTTGACCCGTTTAAAATTTTATTTAAAATTGACAACTTTTTATATTTTCGTTAAAATTGGATTTTAACTTAAATATTAAACTTTGACCCTAAATTGAATTTTATTTTATTTAGGAGTTTTATCCTAAATTAAAATGTTAATTCATTTAAAATTAGAGTTGGACTTTAATTTAATATTTAATTAAAATTTGATTTTAATTAAATTATCCACCATAGTATGTTGTTGAAATTAGAGTTGGACTCTAATTTGACATTTAATTGAAATCTGATTTTAATTAATTTGTCCCACCCTAAATTTTCTTGAAATTTGAGTTTGACTCTTATTTTGTATTTAATTAAAATTTGATTTTAATTAAATTCAACTGTATTAATTCGATTATAATTAGAGCTTGACTCTAATTTGACAATTTAATTAAAATTTGATTTTTATTAAATTGTCTCGCCCGAAAATTTTATTGCAGTTAGAGTTGGACTCTAATTTGGTATTTAATAAAAATTTGATTTTAATTAAATAGTCCCGCCCTATAATTGTGGAATTAGAGTTGGACTCTAATTTGATATTTAATTGAAATTTGATTTTTAATTAAATAAACCCGCTAATTAAATTAATTATTTAATTGTTCCGATCCATTTGTCTAAATTAGTTTAGACGACTTTAATTGCTAGAAACTTGAAACATGTTTGCATATAATATTAGATATTATATAGGAAATCATTTATGTGATGAATATTTTATTAGTGGATGATTATGGACTCGACCACGTGAATGTGTTGAATGGTTAGTTTTGTTCTTGTTGTTTTATGGGCCTGCGAGCTCTTAATTTATTTTGGACCTGCGAGTCCGTTATTATTTTTATTATTTTGGGCTTGCGTGCCCAATTATTTAGGCCTGCGTGCCAACTAGTATATGATACATGTTGCAGTTGGACTAATTGGAGATGCAAGAAGAGGTGGATAGAGATGGAGCATTGTGTGAATCAATGCAATACCCCCTAGGAACTGACCAACTAGTCTTCCTTATGGCTCGTGAAGACTAAATAGTATAGTTCATAATCGTCCACACTATTATATTTGTGTTTATTTGCATGCTAGATGTATAATGAAATATATATAATTATTACGATGAGAACTTTCCATGCAAAACCCCTCGTTAAAAATATTAAGTCAATCTATTGTTCGCCTTCCATCATTATAGTGAAAAACAAGAGTCCTAAATCGATCTCAGTTTGTTGAGTACACTCAAGGCTGGTCTATTAGGGATATGTTTGACACTATGAAATATTAGATATTTCTTAATGATGGATTTGACTTAACTAAAATTTATCTTTTGTTGAGCACACTCAATAACATAAATTTTAGAGGCATGTTAAAATATTAAGTCATATTTATATTCGCCTTCCACCATTATAGTGAAAAATGAGAGTTCTAAATCGATCTTAGCTTGTTGAGTAAACTCAAGGCTAGTCTATTGGGGATATGTTTAACACTATGAAATATTAGATATTTTTGAATGATGGGTCTGACTTAACTAATATTTATCTCTTGTTGAGTACACTCAGGGAGATAAATCTTAGAGGCATGTGAAGCTAACACATAAGATGCGTGAAGATAAAGAGTTGTCAGATTAATGATCTAGGAGTTGTATGGAGATACAATTGATAATAGTATCTACCCAAATGTTTTATTAGGATTTGTTGAGTACACTCAAGATTTTAATATAACAAATGGGATCCCAACCCCACTGGGAATCAAGTATGGATTCCATAAATTTGTTGAATGTTATATATATATATATATATATATATATATATATATATATATATATATATATATGATAGGCATATTGGATGCCAACAACCAACCAAATTTTCTTGATTGACACCGTAATCTGAAAATTGTTCTCATGCATGAAAAATTGGTTGTGTCATTGAGTAGCCCTTTGTAGAGACACTTGCTGATGACTCGATAAAGAAAGAGATAGCTACTATAATAAACACAATGATAACGATAGTACTACAACATGTGCGATGTTTGTGACTATATCACCTGAGCTACAAAGCAACATAAGAATGTAGATGCTAACACATGATTTTTCATCTCAAGGTGTTGAATGATGAACAATCGCGTGTGGAAAGATATGAGATTTCCTAGCAACTATACCGGTGCATAATTGCAGAAGAATCTTCAGTCAGTGCTCGTATGCTGAAAGTGCTTAATACCTTGAGAAGTTGTCTCGATTGCGTTTAGTCATGAACAATGAACTAAGTATAGACTTGGTTCTGCAATCTCTGTCAGAGAGTTATTCATAACTAATTATGAATTTAACATGAATAAACTCGTAGCATGCTCATTGAGTTGCTGAACATGCTTAAAACTGTTAAACCCAATATTTGTGTTTGTAGTGGGTAAATCTTAGTCATAGATTCCTCTAGGGAAGTCTAAAGGATGCTTTAGGAAAACAACCAAGATGGCTAAGACAGTTAAAGTAAGAACAATATCAAATCTGATGATCCTTATTATCATTTTGGAATGATAGGTCATTGGAAATGAAATTGCAAGGCTTATATCTACTTCATTAGTTTTATGGGTATTAGATACTATATATATATCTCATATTTATATAAATATGCAGAAACTAAATAAGGAGAAGTTGACCTACACGTTGAAAATGAGCAAAAATTGTTGCATTGCCTGTAGAAGCATATTTCTTGCTATTGCCTTTAGATTTGATATTAGAATTAGAGAAATGTTAATTTTGTTCTCACCATTATCAAGAGCATTAAATAAATTTCATGTGTTTGATATGAATTATTTTAATGTTAAGGACAATTGTTGTTCATATTTAACTTGATAAGATCTTAATGGTTATGGTAAATTACAAAATGACATTTATATTCTAAATATTGAGTATTCTATAATGAGTATAGAAATTGAAAGGCATAAAAATGATAATATGAATAACACATATATCTGGCATTACGAATTTGGTCACATAAATGAGAATGCAATTCCAAACTTACATAGAGATGTATATTTTGGTCAAATGATTTTGAAACATTTGACAAATGCGAATCATGTCTGTAAGACACAGTGACCAAATCTCCTTTTACTTGAAAAGGAAAAAGATCTGTACAATTATTAGGTCTAATACATAGTGATGTATGTAGACCCATATCAATTAATGTCAGGTGAAGTTTATCTTATCTCATCACATTTACTAATGACCATTTCAAAAATGATCATGTATATTTGATGAATTTCAAACATGAAACTTTTGAAATGTTCAGGGGATTCAAGCTAGAAATAGAGAAACAAATAGGTAAATATATTCTTACACTAAGACTTGATCGAGGTAAAGAATATCTAAAATGAAGAATTTTAGATTATCTAAAAGAGAATGAGATTCTCACGCAGTGGATTCCTCCACATACATTGCAACATAATGGTGCATCTGAAATGAGGAATCGTACACTATCAGATATAGTGCAATTAAGAACAAGCCATGTAAGCATTCAAAAATCATTTTGAGGTCATGCATTGATTGTAAAGTGTTGCGCACTAAGTCGTGTCTCATCTAAATCAGTTAAAAAAACTTCATACAAGTTATGGAAATGCCTAACTTATCTCATATGAAAGTTTGGGCTGTGATGCTTATATGAAGGATATTGGATCGGATAAGTTTGAGACTAGATCCGATAAATACATATTTGTGGATATCCGAGACAATTGGATATCAATTCTATAATCCCGTTGAGAAGAAGATGTTCATCTCAAGACATGTATACTCCTAGAGAAAGTGTTTATTCTAGGAGAGACAGTGGGAGTAGAATAAATTTTGAAGGAGTTCAAGAGTTCACGGATATAATTGACCAAATAGATGAACCCTAGTCTTATCCCACACCAGCTGAGGGACATACTCTTGATCGGAAAGTTGAGACTTCTGAGGGCACGTTAGCTCCATGTAAATCTTGTAGGATCATTCGACCTCCTAGAAGGTACGAATCCATGATTACCAATAAGGTATTACTGATCAAGGATAGTGAACCTACTAATTACGCAGAAATAAAGTCAAGTGTTGACTTAAAGAGATGGCAAGATGCCATAGAAATTCGAGATGGACTTGATGTATGTAACCAATGTTTGGACCTTAGTCGACCTGCCTAATGGATTAGAACCCATATATTGTAAATGAGTTTACACGAAAAGGTCAATAGGATTGAAACAAGCCTCTTGGAGCTAAAATCTTTGATTTGATTAGAAAATCAAAATGTTTGATTTTATCAAAATGAAGATGAATTATACGTTTACAAGAAGATAGTGGGAGCATTGTCGCATTCCTGATATTATATGTATAAGACATATTATAGAAAACTATATCTCTATATTTCAATTGTTGAAATTATGGTTGTTAAATACTTCTCCGTAATAGATATGGAAGAACCAAGTTGATCTATAGAGATAGATCTAAATGATTACTTAACTCATCCAAATCTATATACATAAAATCTAGATAAGATTTTATATGGAGAAAATGAACTGAGAGTTCATGGATAGACTGATGCTAACTTCTAGTCAGACTAGAATAATAGTATATCTCAAATAGGATATTGGTTTACTCTTAAGCAGTATGTTGGAAATGTTCCAAATAGGATATAGCCGTTGATTCAATAATGGAAGCCTTGTACATCATTACTTTACAAAGCAACAAAAGTTGTGGTCTAGATCGGGAAGTTCATTAATGAACTTAGAGTAGTTCCTAACATTGTTGATCACACGTTTTTACATTGTGATAACAATGGAGCCATCGTGCAAGCAAATGAACTAAGGTCTCATCAATGATCTAAACATGTGTTAATGCGGTATTATCTCATCGGAAAGATAATACATTGAAATGACGTAAAGAAAGAACGAATTCCCACAAGTTATTAAATTGCAGATCCACCGACAAAGAGTTGTCGCGGGATAAACATGATCGTCATGTAGACTCTTATGGTATAAGAGATTATGATCTATATTTTATCCAGTTAAGGTGATAATGAAATCCTTGGCCAATGTGAACTCATAAGTCGAAAAGGAGTTCTCGACTTACATTGACTTAATAGTGGGATAAAAGATATGATCGATAATTGAGATTGACACATATCCATATCTCATAATTTATTGGATCATATTGACGAAAGGATTATAATTTCACGGTAAACGAACAAGTTTGGTTTGTCACATTACGTGACATTTTCCATCACATGTATTGTCCTGACACATTGCTAGTTGTCAATCTGGGACGACGAATGTGAATTAGTGATAAATTAAAATGGATGTTTTAATTTATCGATTTTGATTAGATCAAAATAATAATTCACGCCGTTAAGTATCGTGATCGGGAACCTAATGGGTCACACACAAAAGAGAACCGGAAGAATGAAATTTACCAATTAATTAATTGACAAATGTTGAATAATTAATTAATTGGATTGCTTATTAATATGTTCGAATTAATTAATTGGATTAATTAATTCATGGACCAAATTTAATTAATTTGATTAATTAAATATCAGACCGGGTTAAGTTTAGAGATGGGCTAAGCCCACTTGGGCTTATATTAATAGGCTACTAGGATTTGTAAATTGTAGAGAATTTTTTCATTATTCTTGCTAGCGCAAGAAAAGATACCCTAGCCGTCTTCTTGTTCTCTGTGTGGATCACCATTGGAGGCTGGACAATTGGACAACTTGGACTGTAGATCGTGATCATTGGAGTTCGAGAATCAGCAAAGGAATTTGCAAAATTCGTCAAAGGTACAATTCTTATCACAGTTTCTATCTAAATACATTGCAGATCCCTGGTGGGAATTGAAAATTGTTTTATTTCCGCTGTGCATGATTAAGTAAATTCCCAACAACTGCCACCTGAGCTATCAACAATGACGTATTTCATGTTTCTATGTTGAGAAAGTACTTCCACAATCCTAGCCACGTGGTTAATGTTCAATCGTTGGATGTGCAGAGTGATATGACTTACGAAGAAGCACATGTAATGGCTTTGGAAAGGAAGCTACACATTTTGAGAAATCGAGAAGTGCCATTAGTCAAAGTCCAATGGGTAGACATGGAAATGATGAGGTAACATAGGAAAGAGAAGCAAGTATTTTAGCCAAGTACCCAGACCTCCTTAACCAAGCAAATTAAATTTCAAGGACGAAATTATTTTAAGGGGGAAGGATTGTAACAACCGGAAAATAAATTTTCATAGATGTTCATCTTGACATGTTTTGGTACATTTTGAGGTATCGAATGACTAATTTAAAAATAATTCTTTATGTCAAAATTTTAGTTTTCGGTTAGATGATCAAGTATTCATCTAGCTAGAATTTGCATATCGATATTGGGATTGTTTCAAAGCTCATATTAATTGGCAAATTTTGTACTCGAGAAAACGTTATTTCGGATAAGTTAGGCCCATGATATTGACGTTCAAAGAATGTACATGATTAATTAGGCTAATTGAGGAATTAATAATTGTTGGGCCAGCCACGTGTGATTGAATCCGGTATTTTATTTTATTAGTTTAGATGAAAGCTATTAGGAGTTTGTTTTATTAGATTAGGCAAATTGAATTTGATTTGGTTTTGGATTCAGTCAAGTATCCTTTCTATCCTATACCAAGAAAAGCCTATTACTATCCAAACTCTACTTTGTGGAGTCCTTTGGTTAATCAAATTCTGGGAAGATACACCACTTCCCATCCGAGGAAAAGAAAAAGAAAAAGAAAAAGAAAGGACAACAGAGAAGTAGAAACTAATTTTGCACGGTCATCCTTAGAAAAAAAGGGGGTTTTGGGGAGAATATCGAATTAACGTAGCCACTACGTTGTCACTGCGATTTGAGGTAGGATCCCTACGCGAAGTTATTGTTATGTGAATTAAACTTCCGTTAAGGATGTTATTCGTTATATTTGCTCATGAAGTATATGATGTTCTTTCAAAGGGTTTCACTTAAATGTTGATGCAAGAAAGATTTACACGTTTTATTAATGGTCGTAGAGGCTCATTAGAACTGTAAGTTTATATATTAACTGATGGTCGCAGAGGCTCATCAGAACCCTAAGTATATATATTAAACTGATGGTCGAGTGGCTCATCAGAACCTTAAGCAAAACGCTTGATCATCGATTTGTTTATTTATGAAGGCAATATGTAAGGATGCTTGATTAAATATATGATTGTTATGTTCATATAGCACGTGTAGCCTACTGAGTATTTCTTGAGATGCTCACTCCTTCAGAGTAATCGGAGATCAAGCGGTGGTTCGGCATGGAAGGCATGTGTTATTTTTTGAGAACTTTATTTCTTTTGATTTAGATTATCACTTTCTGTTTAATAATCATTTGGGGTGTCCCCAGATTGTAGTTTAAAAAAAATTTATGTTTCAAACGGAACCTTTAATGTTTAAACCATTGTTCTGTTTTAGAAGATTTTCCAGATTTCTATCTCTGTTTTTAAAATGGTGTTGTGGTCGGTATATTTAGAATTTTAACCCGTTTAAATTGGAAAATGAACCCTTGTTAGTTGTTTATCATGTGAAATTGGAAATAGGTCGATCGGAGTCCCGTTGAATTTACTGTAATAGTTTTAACGAAACTGTGGCAGCGAAATTCGGGAATACACTGACTAGCTTGTTCAGAATAATTTCGAGCTTCAAACGTAGGCTTTGAGATCCCAAATTTTTATATGTTGTTTATATATAGGTTATATACTTTTTTGTAAAATTTCATAAGTTTTCGTGAAGGTTTGCTAGGTCAAATAATTTTTGCAAACTCGTCGTCTAACTGTAGAAAACTGTTCCAGCTTGTTTTTTTTTTTAAAATAAAATAAAATTATGATTATATGTTTTGAGTAAATAAGTTGTAATTTGGAAACTTTCTTAAATCTCGTACTTAGGGGATTATCGTTAAAGAACAAATTCTTGGTAACACGCTGGGTTATTTGAACTCGGGGCGTTACAATTTCTACTTCTTCATATTTAAAACATTGATTGATTTAATTAAACTTGAAAAATCATCATATTTATCAAAGTTTTTAATCTCGCTCTTAGCATTAATTTATCACAAATTATTCATTGAAAGACATATATATTTTTGAAGAAGATTTTTTCACTTACATTTCATAAACTTTTCTTCTTCTTCCTCATATTGAAACTTTGATTAATTGAACTCAACTTGTAAAATCAACATATTTATCAAAGTTTCTCATTTCTCTCTTAGTACTTAATTTATTACAATCATCCATTAAAAGAGATATTTCTTGAGAAGATTTTTGAACCTATATTGTATTTATTTTTTCATCTTCTCATTGAAACATATTGATTGATTGAATCTAGTTTTTGACTATCATATTCATCAAAGTTTTTCATCTAATACTTGAGCTATCATTTATTATTATTCATTGAAGTTTTAGCCTCTCTTAGTACTTGTTTGTATTATTTATCAAGAGAGGTATTCCGTTGTAAAATCAATTTGAGAAAATGTGGATCGTGTTGAAGTCCCTTAATATCAATATTGTATAAGGATCGGTGCTCCTTGTTGTAAGTCACCATGTTGGTCATATTAAGGTTCCCATGAAAGCTCAATGGTGGGTCATGTTGCAGTCCCGTAAAGTTCAACATTGTATAAGTCAATCAACATGGTGAAAAGGCATTGCTCGTGCCGGAAAACTTAGTAACGGAGGACGTGGATCATTGTTTTGGATCGAACCTTCACAATTATATTGTTTGTATCTTCTCTCCCTTTTACTTATCGCTTTTATATTTGTACTTATTATTTGAATTAATTTATTTAGTCTTTACTTGCTTGAATTTAGATTAATTTTTCGAAAAAGTTTTAAAAACTAATTCACCCCCCTTTTGGTTAGTTATTCTTGGGCTATCAAAGGAGACCAGATTGATTGTATGAAAAAGGATTTAGGGAGAGATTCTTAGGAGAGAAGCTAACTTGTGGCATTGAGAAATAATTAAGGTACTACAATCTGCACGACCATTCTGCTGGGAAATATACAGATAAGATAGAAGAGAAATAATGTCATCCTCTTTAAAGATGTCGATCCTCCATTGCATTATCAAATCGAAACGTTTTGATCGCGTAATCAAACTGAGATTTTATTGTCTACTTAAAACCATGAAATACAGTCAACAACTCAGATCAATAATGTAAAAGATAAAACCATGTGTAGTTTGATATAAATATAATATAACAAAATAATGAAATTCACCCTTGTTAGGATTAGGGGAACCCCATACATTAGAATGGAGAAGATCAAAGGTGCAAAAGATAAAGAGTTGATGTTATTGAAAGATAAGTCTTTCTGTTTTCCCAATTAACAAGATACACAATCAAAAGAGTCAACATTAACTCTTCCTAAATAACTATAAGATGCTAAAGACTGAACATGAGATAAAGATGTATACACGAAATGAAAATGCCAAAGACTGGAAGAGACCTCACTAGTTTGAAAAACATGAACCAAGAACTTGCAAGAATGAATGCTCAAAAAGACGACCAACTTTATGCAATGTCCTACTAGCTGACCCATCTTCTGATCTAGTACATCACATCCTGTGCTAGAAAATGTTAAAACAAGACCATGCTCAACAAGTTGTCCAACAAAAAAAAAAAAAAAAGATTAAGGGAAAATTTTGAAATAAGATATGTATCAAGAATTGAAAGCGTGGAGGTAGAGATGGAAGCAACATGAACAGACATATGGGAACCATCGGCAATGTAAATGAACGGGACATGATTTATATATTTCTTCTCAAACAGTAAAGAGGAATCATGGGTCATATGATTACAACATGATGAGTCAATAAACCAAGAAGGAAGATATACTTGAGGAAATGGTTAGGGCATTGGTAGTACGGGATAAAACCTAGCCGATAATTGCCTAAAAATCAGCTACAATAAGAGATGAAAAAACAGGTATAGAGGAAGACTCCGACACTGATGAATTGGTGATGTAGCAACAACAATCTTGGCGTAGAGGTATATGCCTGGTTTTTGCGCATCTCTCGTATCCTTAGCTTTTTCCTTGTCACAATCAGAAATCTGATGACATTCTTCCTTACAAAGGTAATATTGACCAATGAAACGACGTAGCTTGGAAGAAACATCGTCCACAATTGTAGAAGCTGAACTAGGTACATCAGCCATACCCATATTAGTAGAATGAACTGACGATTCTTCTTGTGTGTTTCCTCAAAAATGAGCTCCATAAGAGAAACGTCAAATGTTGGCAGTGGAAAGCTATAAAGCAACGACGCTCTAGTATTATCAAAGTCATCTTGAATATACATCATAAAATGGTTGAACTATCAACGATCTTGATATTTTGAAAAAGAGTTCGGCAGATTTATCATTAGGGAAAGATATGATACTTGAGAGAGCTTATCCTCAAAACTACAAGCCGAGTGTAAAACTCAGCGACTAATTGACGTGGCTCTTGATGCAACTGATACAACTTGAACTCCAACTGAAATTGGAGAGCAGCATCACTAGAGCAATTATATCGATTTGCTAAAAAATCTCAAACAAGTTTGTCATTTCAAAATTTGGGAAGAAATTTTTGAATAGAACAAAGATATTAATATACTATGATAAAAATTTAGTGGCTTCCCATATCTCAAAACTCTCATCAAACGCCTCCAAAGATTTCTTCTTAATTTTCGTTGGATTTGTTTTGTTATGTAACAAAACGCCACAATCTACAACCAATCAAAGAGACCCACATCTGCTGGACCCAAATATTATAGTTGATATCATCAAAAGAATATGTATAGGATGAGTAATGTTAACATTTTTAGTGAAAGCTATAAATGAGTGATGCTAATCAAATCAGAGCAAATGAAGGTCATAAACGTTCTTTCCACCAAATGAATGAAAGGAAGCCTTTGAATTGATTAAAAGTACTAAAACACCAAAAAATGATGAACAAAAGTCTCAAAATTGATGAAAGAACGACAACTTCTAACAACTAGAAAGACGTCAAGAAAAGAGAGCATTGTGAACTATGTTTCTGATATTAAAACATCAGAACTCGAAGAATGGATAGCTTTGATAACATGTTGAAATAAAGAAGTATGGAAAAAGAAGAGTGAATTGAAGAATATTTGTATATTTTGAAGTATTTATAAATTGTACAAAAGGTCGTCCATTTTATAGGAGGAGGAGGCGACCACAAAAATATAACAATTACAAATTTATGCTGATTGATACTAATTGCAAAGAATCAACTAATTAAGACTAATTAAACAAATCAATCATGTTTAGGAAGATATCCCTAAATCAGGGAGACAACAAGTGATCGTACCTTTGTTTGCACTTCTCCGTTTAAGGATAATTATAGGTCGATGGCGACCTAAGGAAACTTAGAATAATGGCGTATTAGAAGTCCTTGTCTTACAGGTCTCAATTCTCATATTTTTGAGTTTTTGTGTCCTCAATTATCCAATTTTCTGGCTCGCTAGCTAATTTCCCTTCTACTTACTCTTATTCAACCAAATTGAATCGTAAACAAAAGGATTAGGTGATATGATCCAGGAGTCGAACCCGACGAGAACAAGCCCGAGACGGGATCCGTTGATTATCGAAAGTGGCCCGATGACACGTTCGAGGGCAAAGCAGGTGAAAGAGGCAATGTAATTGCTTGCTCAAGTTATGGTAGACAAAGTTTCAAAGTTAACAAGTCAAGGAACAAGTTTCATGTTGGGTTTGGAAGAAGAAACCAAATGGATCAAAGAAACCAAATGGATCAACTCGATTCAAGCAGTAAACGAGCAGCATGGATAAAAAGGGCATAACTTTCAGCTCAATTGTCAGATTTTCTCCCATGACTACATTCCAGAAACGACACGAAAATCTACACAAGATTGGGTAGGTGCATGGTGCTTTTGGGCTTGCGATTGCACAGAAACATGTTGAGAACAATTTGGCGAGAACTTTAATTTTTTCGCGAATTTCCTTATTAGACTACAATTCTATTTCTTTCCAATTTTATAATATTTTGTAACCTAATTATGTTTTTACTAGGTTTTCTGGCCATTAGCATAAATCGGACTTCATTATTCAATATATGAACCTTTTGACAAATTTTACTATAGTGATATATTCGAGAGGCTATTGTGCTTTTTAAATATTATTCTTCTTAGAACATTCTGAACTTATCAAGATGATTCTTGTAGCGTTCAACACCAAGTGCAGATCATTTGTTGTGTAATCAAGAGGTCATTCAAACTTTATTTTTGTTTGGTTGCTTAGTTCATTAATTCTTGGTTCAAACTCAAAATCGGGATTATTCTTTGGACTTTCTTGGGATCTTCAATCTCGTTGTGGGTTCCGTAGTGTTCGTTGCTACGTGATTCTTATCAGTTGATATCAGAGCAATGCTCCAAAATAATTATGTTATATCTTTTGTTTCTTGTTTGAGTCTTGGTTTTCTTTTTTTTTTCCATTGTTCTTCACGTTCGTCTTATTTCTTGAGTTTTGATCCAGAAAATTACCAAAAAAAAGTCAAAGTTATTTTTCGAACTAATTACAAGTCCAAATCAAATTTCGTTTATTTTGCTGGATTTGTAGTTGAATTCCCCGAGGTAAAAAATCCAAAAAAAAAGTATTGTTATTACCGGAAAATTTCCATCAGTATAGATTTCAACTTTGAGTAAAAAAAAAGGGATCATTCAAAATTTATTCCATTTTACGTTCTTGAATAGTCCATTGAATTCATTCTTCATCCTTTCACTTCTTTCATGTTTTTGAGTCATTTTTCATCTTTCCTTTTCTTTCTCCTATCACAATTCGTGATCAATACTTGGTTGGATTCATGGGAATACAATATTGGTAGAATTCACATTGTTCTTTGAAGTACTTGGGCGAAAGCACTGAGTGGTAAAAAGCAGAATGACAAGATTAATAGAAAGGAAAAGTCAATAATTGGGTGATACACGAGTGATCACATTTGTAAGGTAGAAATTCAATAGAATTAAGATGTCAGACAAAGAGGGTTCCAATTCAAATAGGCAACTGAATCAAAACCACATAGCGGATGATATAATAAGGCATTTTGAGCGGGTGCTTGGGGATGTGAGTGAAAGGCATGGTAGGTTAGATACATCGGTGATAAACCTTCATAGGGGACACCAAATGCAAGGAGACCGGGTAGGCGGGAGCCTAGGATGGATGTACTGATGATTATGGATTTAGCAGTGATATAGATGATGGTACATCGATGGTGGGTGATATGGGTAGAATGAGAAGTAGAGGAGGTACGTTTGAAAAAAGGGGTAGAAGTCGTTTTGGAGATTAAGTGGATGGGAATATGGGCAGTATTAAGATGTCAATTCCACCGTTTAAGGGAATGAGTGATCCGGAGGCTTATCTAGAGTTGGAGAAGAAGGTGGAGTGAATATTTGATTACCATAATTATTCGGAGGATAAGAAGGTGAAAATTGCAGTTCTTGAGTTTGTTGGCTACGCTATAACTTGGTGGGATCAAGTGGCTACATCAAGGAGAAGGAATCTGGAGCGAACAGTTAATACTTGGGATGAGTTGAAAACTATCATGAGGAAGCGGTTCGTACCTAGTCACTATTACATGTACTAAAAATTACAAGGTTTATATCAGGGGCCGAAGAGTGTAAAAGAGTACCATAAGGAGATGAAAATTTTGATGACTCGTTTCTTAAATGGGTTGAATAGAGACATTGCTAATGTTGTGGAGTTGTAGCATTATGTGAAAATTGAAGACATGTTGCATGTGACTATGAAGGTGGAGAAACAATTGAAGAGGAAAGGGACAGCTAGGCAACCATTGGGTGATTCAGGGTCTAATTCGTCTTGGAAACCGAAGTGGGATAACAAAGGTGATGGAGTTGTTGCAAAAGGAAGGACCGAACTACCAAAGGAAAAAGATGATGGAGCTAGCAGAACAACTTCCAAAACAGAGCCACAACCAACTAGAAATCAGGATATCAAGTGCTTCAGGTGCTTGGGAACTGGACACATCGCTTCTCAATGTCCAAATAAAAGAATGATGATAGTACGCAATGGAGAGGTGGTGAGTGATAGTGAGGATGATTATGAAGGCATGCCGACATTGGAGGAGGTTCGTGAAGGAAATGACACTGAATTTGCTGTTGGCGAGTTACTGGTCACGAGGCGAGCTCTTAGCACTCAAATCGAGACAAATGACTTGGAGCAACAAAGGGAAAACATATTCTATACACGATGCGACATTAACAACATGGTATGTAGCATGATCACTGATGGGAGAAGTTATACTAATGTGGCTAGCACAAATCTTGTTGAAAAATTAAGATTAACCTTATTGAGACACCCTAGGCCATATAGGTTATAATGGTTGAATGATAGTGGAGAAATTAAGGTGAATAAGAGGGTGTTGATTAGTTTATCCATTGGTAGATATAAGGATGGAATTATGTGTGATGTGGTACCTGTGTATGCATGACATATTTTGTTGGGTAGACCATGGCAATATGATAGGAAAGTCATTCATGATGGGTACAAGAATCACTATAGTTTTGTTAAGGATGAGAGGTCCATTACACTTGCGCCATTGACACCAACACAAGTGTATGAAAAGCAAATCAAATTGAAAAATGAGGAAGAAAGGAGAGTGAAAGAACTAAACATTGCACCCTTACGTGTTAATTTTGTCAGTAGTCCTGATATCTTGGAGAATTCTTCAATATACCTCCTATAGTATCTTGTTAAGCCCAAAAAGCTATGAATTTCTCCTACATTGGTTGACCTCAACCAATTTAACACTATCTCCACTTTGCTTGGATCAACATCTATGCCTCGGGCCGTGACAATATGTCCAAAGAATGTTACCCGTCCCAACTAAAACTCACATTTCGTGAACTCATCATAAAGTTTCTCCTTCTTCAAGACTCCCAGTACTATCCTTAAATGCTCTTCATACTTCTTATTACTTCTTGAGTAGATCAAGGTATCATCGATTAACACAATAACAAACTGATCAAGGTACTCGTAGAAGACACAATTTATTAAATACATAAAGTCTCCAGGAGATTTAGTTAGGCGAACTGGCATAATTAAGAACTCGTGATGATCATATCGAGTTTTAAAGGATGTCTTTGAGATGTCACCCATGTGATTCTTAATTGATGGTAACAAGATCTCAAGTCAATCTTGGAGAACACTACTGCACCCTGAAGTTGATAAAACAAGTCCTCAATCTTGGGGAAAGGATACTAATTCTTGGTAGCGATTTTTTTCAATTTCCTATAATCAATACACATTCTCATTAAGTTGTCCTTCTTCTTGATAAAAAAACACTGATGCTTTCCATGGTGAAACAATGTGCCGGATAAATCTTTTTTCTGATAATTCTTCTATCAATGTCTTTAGTTCTTTCTACTCTTTCGATACCATCCCATAAGGAACCTTAGAGATGGGTACAGAGCTAGGAGTGAGATCTATCATGAACTTTACCTCCCAATAATCACGTTGAATCCATTCATGTCTATCACATACAACTCCATTTCTAGTGATCTACCATCAATTTCTATCATTGTCATTTTAACGATATGATCAATGTTCAACATATTTCCCGATTGGATAGGCACTACCAAAAAAAATATGCAGATTCAACCATCACACCCAGTTTATGTACTGATTACGCCCAAAGTGTTACGCGGTGTTATAGTATATCTTTGGGGTGTCGTATCCACAGGGAGATGGAAAAGTGAATCAAGAGGTTCAATAACTTTGGGTTCTCGTAAATTTGATGAAGGGAATTTGTTTATTGCATTCAAATGTAAATGTCACCGGAAATAATGATGAAATTTAATATAATATGTAAAATAGTGAAGTTTCGGGGTTCCCTCAATTAGATTGGATCAATCAACATCAACAATTCATGCATTCTCTATTCAATTAGAAGTTTCTGTCCTAACTTTCTAATCAGATGATTTAAACGATACAAACCAATTTATTTGCACATGTAATCCTAGAATTTATGTTTCCCAAAACATAATCATACATCAATTTATTGAAATCAGACTTAAAGAGCGACTATATATCTCTAACATATAGCAGTAATTAAATCACACCAATAAATGATTTGAAAATCAAACTTGAACAAGTATTTTAATTATTCAACGGAAGAAACATGATTAAATCCATGAAAACCTGAATAAATGTTAAATCTAACTCAAATCTAATTCAAAATACGGGAAAACATAAACCCTAAAATTATTTAAACAATGAAAAACACATCCTAAATTCTAGATCTCCTTAACAATTATCACAATCATCTATTGAAATCAGATTATAAATCGTTCATATACATGTAGCATAAGAAAGTAAATAATCACACCAATAGATTTAATGAAATAAAGATTCAACATATAGTTCAATTATTCGATAGAAAAAACAAGATTGATTCCATGAAAAACTTAATACATGTTAAATCAATTTCAAAATTAATTCATAAATATGAAAATCTAGATCTAGAAATGTATAGCAAAATAAATACCAAAGAGCATGAATAAATGATGTTGAAATCCCCGAATCCAATTGAGTTCCTCCCTTGCTTCACCTTTAGTTTAGTTCTTCATAGAGTTTCTTAAGCCAAAAGTGATGGAAGAATGGTGTAGAATCAAGAATTGAATGGTTCTGGGGTGTTTTGGGATGTATTTAGGGTTGAAAAGTCGTGCAAGATATGTTGCCAAAGGAGTTTGAGTCGTATAAGGAAACCAGAAATTTCATCCAAATTTAACCCTATGCGGCCGCAAGGTACAAACCCATGCGGCTGCATGGAACAAAAAATTGATGCCCTTGAAGTCTCGGTAAGTGCCCATGCAGCTGCATGGGTTTTATAACCATGCGACCGCATGGTTATAATATTTTCCTGCCGGATAGATTTTAGTATTTGGGTCATAACTTTCTCTACCAATGTCCGATCAAGGTGATTCAAGATGTGTTGGAAAGCTAACTCAAAGGTCTACAACTTTGATTCAGATTCTATCTTCGAATTCGATTGTTTTCCATATCAAACACTGGTTTCAATAGGAGGCTGAAAACCGGTGCGAAACTTTTCACCTTGAAAGTTGATATTTGATAATGTTTGTAGCGCCCCGAGTTCTGTTAACCCGGATTGCCACGTCATCGTCTTTTGCCCTAATTTTGTCAATCAATTTTGCGGAAATAACCTAATTTTTAAAATCACATTTGAAATTGAAAACTACTTCGGCAATTGAAATACATTGGATAATTGTTCAAAATTTAAATATCGTGTTTTTGGAATAGCGGAAACGAAAATACGTTAACAGTGTTTCAATACATAAATTCGGAAACTTAATAAATTCGATAATCAAATTTTATGCCACCACTGCCGGATCAATCTCGATCGCCTCCGAAGTCTGCAAATATTGTTAAAAATAGCAGAATGAGTATTTCGAAGAAATACTCAGTAGACTCATCGCCGATAATTAATTTACAGAATAATTGAAAACACACTCATGCAATATACAATGTGATATCATCTTTGGTTCATTTTCTTGAAATCATAGGCTCTTTAAAAACATGGGCTGTGGGTAGTCTTTCTTTCTTGTGCGGATGAAGCACATAAGTTATGCATAACATTCTTTCTTATCTCATAAGAGATTCTTTCTTTCTTTCTCATGCAATTAAGCATATAAGTTATGGCAAGCATAACAATATCATATATCGCATATGACACATTCTCATCCTATGCATAAAGCATATAAATCACGTAATTCACATAAAGCATGCAATTATAATTTAAACTAATTAATGGTGGCGAGTCTACCTCAATTGTTTCGAGTTGCGTGAAAAGTGAGCGGGAAAATAACTTCAAGCTCCTAATTGCTCGTACGTATCGTCTAGCCAAAAATAGGAAATAAGTTTGAATTAGTATTTCGAACTTTAAAGTTTTAAAGTGTTGAAATTAAGTTTAAGGGCTTAATTGAAAATTATTGAAATTGAAATAAATGACTTAAAATGATAAAATAAAGTTTAGGGCTAAATTGGAAGTTTATTAAATCTGAAAATAAAAGTTTAAGGGCTAAAATAGTAATTTTTAAAAGTTAGGGACTAAGCTGTAATTATAATAAAACTGAAAATAAAAGCTGAAAACTAAAATAATAATGTTTAATAGTTTAAGGACTAATCTGTAAATATTTTAAAGCTGAAAATAAAACTAAAGGGCTGAAATTATACATTTTCAGAACTTAGGGACTCAATTGAAAATCTGCTGAAACTGAAAATAAAATATTAAGGACTGAAATAATAATTTATAAACTTGGGGGCTAAATTAAACCTTATGTAAAACTAAAAATAAAATTAAGGGACTGAAATTAAAACATTTAAACTTAAGGGCTAAACTAAAAGTAATTTAGGGACTAATTTAAAACAATTTATAACTTGGGGCTAAAACGTAACTTTTAAAAATCAAAATCAAATTAAACCAAAATCAAAATCAATAAAATCAAATAAAAACCAAATCAAATAAAACCAAAACAAAATAAAAAAAAACATATCATTTCTCTCTCTCTCGTTCACGACAGAGAGAGAGAGTGGCGACGGGGAGGGCTTCGCCCCTCCCTGATTTCACCATCGGCGAGGCGATAAGCTCAGCGCCACCGTCGCGTGGTGGCGCCGGTGCGTGGGTAGAGGTGGCAAGGGGATTTTGGCGTATGGGTTGAAGGCCAATGGGTTCGGGTTCGATTTTCGGTTGGTGTAATCGATCTCGCAAATGGATGGGAAGTGAGGTAAGTTTATTGGTTGTTTATTTAGGGTTTTTATTTTTGGGTGTTGATTTTGTGGCGGTGTTGGTGTCGATTTTAGGTTGGTTTCGAATTTGGGTCTTCGTTGGATTGGTGGTTTGGAGGTGGATGAGTGGCGGGTTTACCACAGGTGGTTCGATTGGAGTTTGGCAGTAGGCAGCTGGTGATTCGAGTTGGGTTTCGGTTTTGAGTGAAACCGGTGGTGGTGCAGCTTCGTGGATTGCATTCTCGGTTTGGTGGTTTTGGGTAGTGTTGGTCTCGGTTTCATAGGGTTGGAGTGACTGCATTGTTGAGTTCTTAGGTTGGGCAGTTGGCTGAGGTCTCGTTTTTCAGTGGGGTTTTGGTGCAGCTGGATGGTGGAATTCTAATGGTGGTTCTGGGTTGATTGTCGTGTGGTGATGGTCTCGTGAGTTGGAGGTGGTGGTGTCGAGGTTGCAGCTTGGTGGTTGGCAGTAGTTTACTTGCAGTCAGTTTTGGGTGTTGGTGACTGCTGGTGAAAGTGGTGTTGAGGGAGTTGCTGCTTGGTGAGTTTGCAGGTTTGGGAATGTTGGGGAATGGGTGGTTCTGCAGTTGATGGTTGGTGAAATGGGTTCGGTTCTAGCATCACACAATGCTAGAAACTGAGGTTCTAGCATCACATGATGCTTTCCAATTTCTGGGATGTTCTACTGGAATTGATACACTGTTGATGCTAAAATGGATTTTCTAGCATCAATGGTGTTTCACCTGGAATAGAGAGAATGTTGGAGAGATAGACAATTTCCTTACCAATGGATTTAGTTGGCTGCGTGAATGTTTGGAAATGGAGGAGAGAAATGGATGAGGTGATGGTGAATAAAATAGGAATTGTTAGGGCACAAATCCCTATGTGCCACTTGGGCCTATTGGGTTGTAAGGAATCCTAAATGGATTGGGCCTAAACATCAATGTTTGGGCCGACATAATTGGGCTTAATTGTAATGGACTAAAATACATTGGGCTAAAAGAATTAAATTCAGGTTTGGACTTATATAATTGGGCCTAAAAATTGGGTTTATGCAATTGGACTTGAATTTAATAATAATTGGATTTAAATAAAATAAATCCGAATTGAAATAAAAATAATTATTCAATATTCGATTCGATTCGAAATAATTTAAATTCATATTTATACGGCTAGACGAACGCGTTTCTCTAGAGAATTAGGGTTACGTTCTAGCGACACGTTTTTCGAGAAAAATTAATTTATATAATTTAAAAATTCGCGGTCGCTACAACCTTACCCCTTAAAATAATTTCGTCCTCGAAATTCAAACTTACTTGATCTAATATATCTGGATACTTGGCCAGAATCTCTTCCTCTTTCTCCCAGGTAGCTTCATCGCTATCCTGTCTACCCCATTGGACTTTGACTAAAGGAATCTCTTTGTTTCTTAAGACATGGACTTTTCTTTCTGTAATGCACATAGGTGTCTCCTCATAGGACAGATTCCTCTGAATCGAAATAGTCTGAAAATTTACCACGTGACTTGGGTCGTGGATATACTTTCTCAATAGGGAAACGTGAAAAACGTTGTGTACGGCCGATAGCTCGGGGGCAATGCCAAACGATAAGCCACGTTACCCACTTTCTCTAATATCTCGAATGGTCCGATAAAACGAGGTCTTAACTTCCCTCTCTTGCCGAAGCGAATAGTTCCTTTCATAGGAGCTACTTTCAAAAATACTTTCTCTCCAATTTCAAATTCCAAGTCTTTTCTTCTTTGATCGGCATAGCTTTTCTGTCTATCTTGAGCGGCTTTGATCCGCAGTCTGATCTTATCAATAGCCTTAACTGTCTTTTCAATCAATTCTGGACCTAAAATTCTTCTCTCGCCTACTTCATCCCAATAGACTGGTGATCGACATCGTCGTCCATAAAGTGCCTCATATGGTGCCATTCCAATAGTAGCCTGGAAACTATTATTGTAGGCAAATTCCACTAATGGGAGGTGAGTCTCCCAATTACCACTCAAATCTAGTACGCAAGCTCTAAGCATATCTTCTAGTGTCTGAATGGTGCGTTCAGACTGTCCATCGGTCTGGGGATGGTAAGCAGTACTAAAATTTAATTTAGTACCCATCGCTACTTGTAAACTCTTCCATAATCTCGATGTTAATCTCGTGTCTATATCTGATACAATGTAAGCTTGTACTCCATGATGTCGAACAATCTCTCTAACATACAACCGGGATAAGCGATCCACATTGAGAGTCATTCTGATTGGTAGGAAATGAGCTGACTTCGTAAGTCGATCTACGATAACCCAAATAGCGTCATGTCCTTTCACTGATTTCGGTAACCCTGTTACGAAATCCATGGAAATTTTCTCCCATTTCCATTCTGGTATATCCAAGGGATTTAACAACCCTGATGGTCTCTGATGTTCAGCCTTAACCTGCTGACACGTCATGCATCGAGAGACAAACTTTGCAATGCAACCCTTCATGTTTCTCCACCAAAAGGTGTTGCGCAAATCACGATACATCTTCGTCCCTCCTGGGTGGCATGCATATGGTGCTGAATGAGCTTATGTCAAAATCTCATTCTGGATATGTTCATCCTTCGGTATACAGAGACGTCCTCTGAATATAAGTGCCTTATCAGAGGCAATCTC
This sequence comes from Fraxinus americana, assembly GCA_035079005.1. Lineage (NCBI taxonomy): Eukaryota > Viridiplantae > Streptophyta > Magnoliopsida > Lamiales > Oleaceae > Fraxinus > Fraxinus americana. The sequence continues at coordinate 15,212,585 of CM068719.1, read as the reverse complement.
GAAACCTATTCTCTTGCCAGTTCCAACTTCGGATCTGATCTTTTCCAAGAATTTATCTCCAGTTTGAGCTGTTATAATCCGACCTCTCAAGTCTGGTTTAACGCTCAGATTTGCCAATCTAGAAGATCCTTGGACTGATGGGGTTCGCACTTCGATTCTTAGATTCCTCAAATCTCGAATCAACTGATCTTGCGTTGTTCCCAAAGCTGATAACTGTCCGGCGTCCTTTCTGCTCAAAGCGTCGGCAACCTTATTCGCTTTACCCGGGTGGTAAAGAATGGTGCAGTCATAATCTTTTACCAGCTCTAGCCATCGACGTTGTCTCATGTTCAGTTCCTTCTGAGTGAAGAAATACTTGAGACTCTTGTGATCGGTGTAAATCTCACATTTACTCCCGTACAGATAGTGTCTCCAAATCTTAAGAGCATGCACGACAGCTGCGAGCTCTAAATCATGTGTCGGGTAATTCTTCTCATGTGGCTTCAACTGTCTTGAAGCATATGCTATCACTTTGCCATTCTGCATCAAAACACAACCTAAACCATGTTTGGATGCATCGCTGTAAATAACGAAACCTTCAGATCCATCTGGTATCGTCAGCACTGGTGCTGAAACGAGTCTGTCCTTAAGTTTCTGAAAGCTTTGTTCACATTGTTCTGTCCACTGAAATTTAACTCCCTTCCTGGTCAACTGAGTCATAGAACCTGCTATTTTAGAAAAACCCTCTATGAATCGCCGATAATATCCAGCTAATCCAAGAAAGCTTCTCACATCTCCAACATTTGCAGGTGTTGGCCAATTCGTTACAGTTTCAACCTTAGAAGGATCAACCTCGATTCCTTTAGCTGTAACAATATGACCCAAGAAACCTACTCTTTCAAGCCAAAATTCACATTTCTTGAACTTGGCGTACAACTTTTCTGCTCTCAGCGTTTCCAACACAATCCTCAAATGTTCTTCATGTTGTGCGGAATTTCTGGAGTAGATCAGTATATCATCGATAAAAACAATAACGAATTTATCAAGATACTGATGGAAAACTCGGTTCATCAAGTCCATAAATATTGCAGGAGCGTTCGTAAGACCGAACGACATTACTGTGAACTCATAATGTCCATATCGTGTCCTGAACGCTGTCTTTGGTACGTCAGCTGGCGAAACCTTTAGCTGATGGTACCCAGATCTCAAATCAATCTTCGAGAAGATTGCAGTACCTTTCAACTGATCAAATAAGTCCTCAATCCTGGGTAGGGGATATTTATTCCTTATCGTCAACTTGTTAAGTTCTCGATAGTCGATACACATCCTCATGCTTTCGTCTTTCTTCTTTACAAACAGCACAGGTGCTCCCCATGGAGACACACTTGGCCTGATGAAACCCTTCTCTAGCAATTCCTCTAATTGCACCTTCAGTTCTTGCAACTCCTTTGGTGCCATGCGGTATGGAGCTTTAGAAACAGGGGCAGCTCCTGGTACCAAATCGATGGAAAATTCCACTTGCCTATCTGGCGGAGTGCCGGGTAGATCGTCTGGAAAAACGTCACCATATTCACATACTACTAGCACTGAATCCAGAGTAATCCCATCTACGGGTTTGTCTTGAAGACTAACCAAATAGCCATGACAACTATCCTTGGCTAATAGCTTCTCCGCTTGTAAAGCCGAAATCAGGCGAGGAAGTGCCTTAATCCTCGTCCCATAAAATCTGAATACTTCTTTACCATCTTTACGAAAAATAACCTCTTTCTCGTGGCACATAATTGCAGCACGGTTGGTGCTGAGCCAATCCATACCTAGAATAATATCGAAATCTTTCATTCGGATAATATTCAGGTCTGCCTCCAAAACTTGACCATCAAAATCGATTTGTACTGCCTTGACTATCTTATTAGTATCGAGGGTTTCTCCTGACGGCAAACTAACTTCAAGGGTACTACCAGTCTCTATGCCTATTAGGTTCAGTCTTTCTAAGCATGCATCGGATATAAATGAATGTGTGGCTCCCGAGTCTATCAGAACATATACAGGTATCCCAGAAATAGATAGTATACCTGATATCATATTATCATGCTTAATATGGGAAGGAAAATACGGTATGGAAAGCAATTAAGACATGTACAAGGGTACTAGGATAACTAGTATACCTGCAATCACGTCGGAGTCCTGGGCTGCATCCATAGCGAATACCCTAGCTGTCCCCTTCCGGTTCTGGCCTGGGTTCACCTTCTGATTGGAACCCTGGGCGGGCTGAGCACGACAGTCCGTTGCAAAGTGACCTGACTGGCCACACTTATAGCAGACTCCCTTCCCAAACAGGCATTCTCCCTTGTGCATCCTCTGGCACTTAGGGCAGGGAGAAATGACATTGGGCATCTGTCTCCCTGTTGGCCCTGGATTGGGACTCTTGACGAACGGCTGGTTTCTGTTCTGGTTCTGGTTGCGGCTCGGACCTTGCCACTTTCTCTTGCCCAGGTTTCTCTGCTCATACTGAGGTCCCTGGCTTACCGTCCTCCCACCGGCATAGGCTACTGCTTGAGCCTTGTTTACTACTTCCCGGTAGGTTGGCAGCTCATGTGAACTGACTATTTGTCGGACATCGGAGCGTAGACCTCTCTCAAATCTGCGGGCCTTTTTGAACTCCGTCTCCACCAGATGTGGAGCATAACGTGATAGCTCTTCAAACCTCCTTTCATACTCGACTATATCCATATCTCCTTGCACTAGTCGTAGAAATTCGGCCTCCTTGTGATCTCGAAGAGCTTGTGGGAAAAACTTGTCCCTGATCTCTTCCTTGAAATCATCCCAAGTTAGGGCTGCCTGTTGTTCCTCGCTTCTCGTGCGGGATGCAGATTCCCACCAAAAACCAGCTCTTCCAATCAACATGAACTCGGCACATCCCACTTTCTTGAATTCCGGGCAGGCTATGTGCTTAAAAATTTTTTCAATGGCCTGGAGCCATTCTTCCACTGCCAGTGGCCCATTTCCGCCGTCAAACGTAGGCGGACTGTACCTTCTGAATTGTTCGATCACTGGAACAATAGGGTTGGGGTTTACTGGCTGCGGAATCTGTCTCATTTCCTGCACTGCCTTGAGTAATTCCCTGATAACGTCGGCTTGGTTCGGTGGTGCCATAACCTTCATAAATTTAAAGGCAGTTTGTAATAGTTGACTAGGAGTACTAACAACGCGAACAATAAGAATATCTCGTAAGACGGAAATTAAGTTTCAAATTTCATTTCATTCATAATTCAACTTCTTTTCAAGTAGGTACATCGGGTGGCGTGTATGCCAACATTTGATTAAGACAAAATGTTAATCCTACTCTAACTCCTATCATCTATTCTCCTTCGGTCACGCATGATTCGGCGTCCGAGAATTCTCCCAACGCTGGATCAGCGTCTTCCTCTGGTTCTTCTTCTTCGGGGTCTTCTTCGGGATCTTCTTCTTCCTCTGGGTCTTCCTCGGGATCTTCTTCCTCTTCTGGGTCTTCCTCGGGATCTTCTTCCTCTTCTGGTTCCTCCTCGGGATTGCCCTCGGGTGCTAACTCATCTTCTTGCACCTGTTCAGGCTCAGGCATTGGCTCATGTTCTGGCTCCCCTTCAGGTACAACCCCAAAGCGGTGCTCAGAATACATGGGCCAATATGCCACAAATCTCAAGCAGAATGCGTCATAATCCATATCCACGTTAGGTGACGTGAGAGCATCCATGTATATGCTACGAGCTACTTCCGCATAGTCGCCTCGGAAAGTCGAGAGTAGGTGATGAATCGACTGGCGATTACAGGTCACGTAGCCATGCTGTATGGCCCGTTCCCGTACGACATTCAACTGCTCTATGTGTTGGGCAATTGTCCAATCAAGTCTAGGCCTGAAGCGGTCGTAATCTCTAGCAGCTTGTTCTACATCACTGGGTGCATTTCTACGAATGGGTGCCATGTCCTAAACCAATTATGCAAAGTCCAATTAAGTGGGGTTATTCATCTCTTCTTAGTTAAAATTTACGAGGACGTAAAAATTTAGAAAATTATTTCCAATTATGCTCAAACTCGTCTTTCTTTTCTTTCTTTCTAATTCGGATACACTTCTTTCTCTTTCTTCTAAGTCTCGTAAATCGTAAAACAGTATCCGAAATAAGATAACAATAAACTTCATAAACTTCTTTACCTTCGGAGTCGACGGATTGAATGATGGCAGTGGCAACTTCCAGTAATAATAAAATAATCTCTTTAAAAATTCTCTTTAAAAATTCTTCTTTTTTTTTTTTTGAAAATTTGCCAGTCTACAGAAACGCAGACCAGCTCTGATACCATTTGTAACGACCCGGGTCCCACTTAACGGGCTGTCCCGGTCGTTAGATCGACGACGTACTGTCCTCACTGTACCAACATGGGTCTTTTCAGCATGCTTTGTCCTCACTCGCACGCTCCCCGAGAAAACTTCCCAGGGGGGTCACCCATCATAGAATTGCTCCAAGCCAAGCACGCTTAACTGTGGAGTTTTCAACGATGGACTTCCGGAAAAGAAGGTGCACCTTGTTGGTATGAGTAGTACCTATCAAATCTCTTAAACTTTCTTGGTTTGGGGTATTACAATGTTTTGGCTATTCTTTCACCCCTTTGACTCTTTTCTTCATCCAATTGACCTCTAAGACTCTTGAATCTTCATCACAAGGTTAGAAATAGGTTTAGATTATTTGCACTTTAGTCCCTGAACTTTCACTTTCTTCCAGTTTGGTCCTTTTTCGCTTGGTTCACCTCAATTTCGCTACATTCACCACTTTGTTCTGCAAAACATAAATTGCATAGAGTTAAGCTATATTCCAACATTTTAATCAACGATTGCTCATGTTTTGACAGTAAAATAAGTATGTAAAAACACACTTATCATGTACGAACTTAAAGAATTTAAAGGAGAGAGTTGGGCCAAAATCTATCAATACATATAAGTTAGACAAAAGGACGTTACCTGCCAAACATTTCAATTTTGATCCTTGTCCTACTCTGTTGGTGCAAAGATCCTTGCTTGTCCCCTGGGTGCATATCTGCATTGCCCTGTTTCTGCTGTGTATTCCCCTTGCTTAGTTTGAACATTCTCATGTTTCTATTCTTCATTCCCAAGTTGTTTATTCTTAGGGTAAAACATGGTTATATGTCATCATTCTCCCCACCGAAAACATACTTTTGTCCCCAGAAGACGAGCTTCCCGTTGGTACTTCTGATACATGCCACAAAGCGAAAAACTTTTATTGTTATCTTGAGACGAATCTCATTTACCCTTCTTTGAGAAGTTATGATTTCATTTATCCTTATTATCCACCCATTTTCATTTTTTCAACTGCCTGTAATGCGGCTTATTCTCTCCTTCAGCACCTCTCTGAAATCTGCCAACTATGCTTTTGCCAAAACCTCATGGTATTATTCCAATTCAAATACTACTATAGCCTGTCAAATCATCCCTTAAACTCTGTTCTAAATATTTTGCCTTCTTCTCCTCCGTGTTTACAAAAATATGAACATAATGAGACAACTCTTCAAACTTGTGCTCATATTCAATCAATGACATTGAGCCCTGTGTCGACTTCAGAAACTCAGCTTCCTTCCGATTTTGAATTCTCATGGAGTAGTACTTCTTCAAGAAAAATTCCTTGAACTCGTTCTACATCCAGATATGACTGTGAACCATTGACCTTATAGTCCACCAGCATCTAATACCTTTTTGCAACATAAATATTGCACATATAACCCTTTTGGGATCCAGGCAATCAATGAGTTCAGTGATCTTCTCTATACCTACTAGTCAGTCCCCTGCTTGCAAGGCATCTATGTTGCCACCAAAAATCGGGGATGCTCTTTATTGAATTGCTCGACTACCGTATCCTAAGGTGACTGAGGTTGTGGTGGCATAGGTGGTGGTTTCGGCTGTCGAGTAGGTGGTGATGCTGGCAGTGTAACTTGGGTGAATGCTCGTGTCATGACGAGAAATTGCTAGGCAAACTATGAGTCGAATGCAATAGGTTGATGATGTTCTAGTTGTTGGGTTTCTTGGGGTTTTTCATTTCTATTGTTTGTTTTTCTACCTGAAGGTGCCTAGCCTTAAATAAAACATAATTAAGGAAATTAAAGATTTTCTTGATCAAGAAATTTCATAAATTAGAAGTTTCTAACTGTATAAGTTTCCCAATGTAAGATTTTACTTCCTTAAATTTAGAATGAGTTTGTCGTTCGTATTAATGCTTTCGTTTTGTTGATTTATATAACGCGCAACTAAAAGGCTTCTAGGTGAGAAAGGGGGTCACAGTGGACTTCTTGAATCCAAAGCTCGCATTGGACAATTTTGGTCTTTTGGACAAAACCTTTCAATTATGTGAACACAAATTCAAAAAAAAAAAAAAAGAAAGAAAAAGAAAAAAAAAACTCAAACAATATGTAGAAACGAAAGTATTTGAAAGTATAAATCTTTTCAATTGGGTAATTTTTAATCAACACATCATACATAAAGGTTTTCTTGGAATAGTAATAGTTCTTATGTTATTTCCATATAAATCCTTCATACTTAACATGCATCAATAAAATTACATTATATATGTCTTATATTTCATGAAAAATCATCCTTTACATAATAAACAGGTTTCATAAATAACCATAATATTTAAAATGACAAATATGAATGAATAAAAAAAACATATTATAATAGACTTGATTCGAGGAATCAAGATATGGAAAATGGCGTAGCGAGGAAATGACTTAAAACCATTTAATTCTTATTCCAAAAACAATGACTTATTTCTTACAATTCACAATTTTTGCAACTATTGATTCTTAAAAACCTTTTTTTTTCAAATATATTACCCAATATATATATATATATATATATATATATATATATATATATATATATATAGAGAGAGAGAGAGAGAGAGAGAGAGAGAGAGAGAGATGCATTATTCATGTTATCAGTACCGTTACTGTTCACATGAATAGTACCGAGTGCTATTCACGTTTTTTTTTTTTTAATTCTGGAAAACCAAACAAAGTTAACTTTTAAAAAAAATACTTTGCAAAGTCTACTGAACCAATTAAAACTCAAGCTATAATATCAACTATGATGACTCGAGTTCTAAAGATTCTAGTGTCATTAAGATCGTATCTTGAACGCCATATAAAAACTTGAAATTTTATTAAATAATATCTTTAAATGAAAAGAGTCAGCATAATTTAAAATTTGACATTGAAATAGAATAAAATACTAGAAGTTTTAGTAGTTAATCATAGTTGATCAATAAAAGTAAGTTTGGTAGGTCTCTTTTTACTTGCCACTTCACTAGTCTTTTCATGTTTTGACTGCCAGAAACTATTAATTTCCTGAAGGGGATAAAGGGGGTGTGATATTTGTAGAATTAACTAATTGGATTGTTTATTAATTATGTTAATTAATTAGATTTGGAGAAAATTACACCCACACGTATTTTTCAACTTCCAACTAATCAGGTTTAAAACTTATTTATTCAAAAATCATGTCATAATTCAAATTTTAAATGTTAATAATAATATTATTATTAAATCGTTCTAGAATTACTTCCACGCATGATTTTTGACTTCGAACTTAAAACTCAGGTTTAAAACTCATTGTAGTGTCAAACACACGAAATAACATAACGACATCCATATCGCTTTTGTGCAAATTTGATGAATTCGAAATCATTACAATTCAAATAATAACATAACAACATTGATATTGTTATTTTCATGCAAAATGACAACTATATCATTGTAGTGTCAAACACACGAAATAACATAACGACATTCATATCATTTTAGTGCAAACTTGAAGAGTTCGAAATTGTTACAGTTCAAATAATAACTACAACGACATTTATATCGTTTCTTTTCATATGAATTGATAAGTATATCGTTATGCTTAAAAATGATGATTCAACTGTCCACGGCCACCCGACATACATTCATTGTATGTATGACGATAAGAATAGGTCATCAAGCGAGTTCGATCTCACTCAAAAGAAACAATGGGAACATTTGTGTTACATAGTTGTCTACCACCTTTGAGTTGTTTGAATAGAAAGAAAATATCTCTATTCGCTCTTTCAGAGCCATTCAAGTGCAATCAACCCACTTGATGTCCTCTTTCGATCATTATACATATGACGGATGTATGTCGAATGACCATAGACGGTCGAATCGTCGTTTAAGCATACCGATATAGTTGTCATTTTACATGAAAAGAAACTATATGAATGTCGTTATAGTTATTATTTGAATTGTAACGATTTCGAACTCGTCAAATTTGCACTGAAACGATATGGACATCCATATGTTATTTCGTGTGTTGGACACTACAACGATATAGTTGTCGTTTTACATGAAAAGAAACAATATCAATGTCGTTATAGTTTTTATTTGAACTGTAACGATTTCGAACTCGTCAAATTTACACTGAAACGACAACTATATCGTTATACTTAAAAACAATGATTCAACCGTCCACGGCCACCCGACTTACATCTGTCGTACCTAGGACGATAAAAATAGGTCATCAAGCGAGTTCGATCTCACTCAACAGAAACAATGGGAACATTTGTGCTCCATAGTTGTCTACTACGTTTAAGTTGTTTGAATAGAAAGAAAGTATCTATGTTCGCTCTTTTTGAGCCATTCGAGTACTATCAACCCATTTGATGCCCTCTTTCGATCATCATACATATGTCAGAGGCATGTCGAATGATCGTGGACGGTCGAATTGTCCTTTTTAAGCATAACGATATAGTTTTCGTTTTTTATGAAAGGAAACGATAGAAATGTCGTTGTAGTTATTATTTGAACTGTAACGATTTCAAACTCGTCAAATTTGCACTGAAACGATATGTATATCATTATATTATTTCGTGTGTTTGACACTACAACGATATATTTATCATTTTATATAAAAAGAAACAATATCAATGTCGTCATAGTTATTATTTGAACTGTAACGATTTTAAACTCGTAAAATTTGTACTGAAACGACAACTATATCGTTATGTTATTTCGTGTATTTGACACCACAACGATATAATTGTCGTTTCATGTGAAAAGAAATAACAAATATATCGTTTTAATTACGTTTTCAACTGAAACGAGTTCAAACTCGTCAAATTTGTTCTGAAACGATATGAATGTCGTTACGTTATTTCATTGGTTTGATACTACAAAGAATTCATTGTCGTTTCATACGAAAAGAAACGACATCCATGTCGTTTCAGTTACGTGTTCAACTGAAATGAGTACAAACTCGTCAAATATGTGTTGAAACGATGTGGATACCGTTATGTTATTTAGTGGGTTTGACATTACAAAGCTTTCATTGTCATTTGATATGAAAAGAAACAACATCTATATAGTGGAAGGACTTGTGATGCAATTACTTGGAAGACTCAATTGAAGAGAAAGTAAAAGTCATCCAAATGCGCGCCTAAGGCTTGGACGCGCATGCGATGGCTCCCTATGTTGTGTGCGTTGTGCAGGTTTTTTATATAACGACTTTCATGCCATTTTATTGGTCTATAACGACTTCAATGTTGTTATGAAAATCAGTAAAATGGTGTGTTTTTCATATTGGAACAACATCAATTTCATTTTGTGCCTCAGTAATGATTTCAATGTCGTTATGTAAATCAATACAATTTTCGTACTATAACGACATCAATATGGTTTTGTGTTTCAGAAACGATTTCGATGTTGTTATGTGAATCTATGCATTTTTCATACTGGAACTACATATACGTCAATTATAATGATATAAAAGTCATTTGTCTATAATATGAAAAAAACACGACAATGTAAAATGACTTTATTTTGTTCCAATAACACAAAGGCGATATTAGTACAATAACTATAAAATGTAATAAATCATTTTGTGCTTCCAATAAGTACAAAATAATAAAGTTACAAGTCACGATATTATTACAACTTTAAGTTTCACTACCAGCCGATTGGCCCTTACAAGTGGAGTTGCAAAAAATGACATGTATATCGTTATTAGTTGCAAAAAATGACATGTAAGTCGTTCTAGACAAAAAGAAATGAAAATATATGTCTTACAGTAGAACAACAAATGGAATAGCCAAACATGTGTTTACCAACATATTTATTTCAAAAATAATGGGTAATAAGAAAAACTGAAAAGCAACACATATTAAAACTCTGATTCAATGATCAAATGGATTCAAAGCCATAATTAACAAATGAATGCCATAAACGCAAATCACAAAAAAATGAAGAAATGATTCAGAAAAATTGAAAAAGAAAGTGTCCCAAATATCAAAATTTAACATTACTTTCTCTTTTTCTCCAAATGCCCAACAAGAATATTGTAAGATTTAGCTACTCACTTCAAACAAATTAGTGTTCAAGGGAATGACAATGGTAGATTTTAGGGTTTCATGAAGGAGATAAGATGATAATAAGAAAAGGAGAAGAATAATTGCAGGGAAAGTCGACCCGATTGTGGAAGAAACAAAGCCAAAATGAAAATGCATACTTGTAGAGCAGATTCATGTGGAAGAAATGGAAGTGGAATTCAATTAGGGTTAAATGGAAAATGAAATGGGATTTAGGACAGTAGTGTCTTTTTGTATACAAGGACATTTTAGTCATTTACAAATTGTATTATCCATTTTATATATATTTAGGCCTTCTAACTAAAAAACATTGATGTTGGACTTTTTAAACAAACGTTTGGTTTGACTAGGCTTTTTAAATGAAAGCCCCACGTAAAATGCTCCATTGAGGTGAGATTGTCTATGGTCTCCCATTGATAAAAGAGAAAAATGTAGTTCAAAGATTTAGCCCGCGACAATCATTAAAAGGAGTTTTTTTTTTTTTTTTTTTTTGAGAAAATGAGTTTTGGAATTTTTGGAGAACATGTGGTTAGAAAGTATAAAAACATTTTGATTTACGTGCTGAATATATTATTGTGAAAATGCATAGTTAAAAATGAGTTTAAGAAAAAAATGTAAAAATGGTTATCAAACAATGACTTAATGTGTATATATCTTTCAATCTGTGTGTGTGTGTGTACATATATTTTGTAGTGGTGGAATGTACCAAATTTAATTGAATTGCTATTGATGCAATTTTATGTGTACAATGCTGTATGTCTACAAATGGGGTTGTATCTTCAATTGTTGGTTTAGATGGACTTAAGATCAACATGTTTTCGAATAACTATCAATTATTGGTAGGGAAACTGTTAAAATAGAAAATCGCGGTTAACAGAACTGAATGGGGCAAAAAAAAACTGAATCGATGGTACAATGTGACAGTTATGATTTTGATTTTAATGAACCGCTTCATTTAGGTGCGGGTATGGTATTTAACGATGGTTCCCCGACCCGATCCGATTACCAGTTAAAAAAAATTAATTGGACAATTGGGCTTTCCATTATTCTTTCTTAAAATTAATTGGGAATTTTGACAATTGAGCTTCCCAGAATTCTGGCTCAATTAACATTAAGTAAACCTTAACCCAATAACCCAGCCCACTGCTCAGGTAGCCCAATTTCAATATACCCTACTCGTTAAATTAAAACTCAAGTTTACAGTCTCCAGACTACACTTCTCCTCCACTCAAATCCGTTGCCGCCCTCGCCAATTCCGGGTATGGTATAGTTTCATGTTTCTTGAGTGCTTGCATTGTGCCTTAAGTTTGGTAAATAATTTTGTGCATCAAATTCTTATTTTAGAAGCTCAGTGCAATTGTCCCTGCTCGTGAAAAACAGACCATTATAAAAAAAATCGTGCAAAATCAAGTGATTTAATTGACACTATTATTTATGCGATTGAGTTGTCTCCAACAATTCCAGATCCGAAAGTTTCACAGTTTAGTTTTCTCTTGAATTCAAATTATTCAATTCTTAAATCAATTCAATGTTACTTTCTGTTCATAAATTGTATTTTCTGTTCATCAAATCAATGATTAGTTTATCAGAATTCTGTTTGTTTTAATATTTATAAATTGAAATGTTCAGTATTTAAATAATAGTAGAAGTTTAGTCCTAATCTTGTTCTTTCATTCTGCCAGCACCTCAAGGTTAAGTCCTTAATTGGGATTAATAGAAGGGTAAATTGCTGGTTTCCGCCTTGTGGGCCTTTCATCAATTTGTAAGTGGATGGATAAACACTGGTCCATTATCCATAGCTACTAATAAAAGAGATAAATTTTTTGAAGATATGTAGTGGATTTAAAGACTTAGATGAGGAAATTAGAAAAAGAAAATTGACATATACAATGTGGTAGCATTTCAAGCTATAGAGAATTAATAACGTGTCCAAAGCAATTTGTAAACAATGTAAGAAAGAGTTATGGGGAAGAATGAAGATTGACCTATGCTAGTAAGAGTCTTGACCTATGTTAATAACGTTATTTGTTAAATTCGAATTTTGCATTTGGAAGTTGGGATATTGTATGCATTTTTATTTGTGATATTGTTTACTAAATTGGCTTATTATTGTTTTTTGTTTTTACTTTTCTTCATAATTTTTTTTTCCACTTTGACATTTGGAGTTTGGACTTATAAAAAATAATTTATGGTTATTAACCAAATCGGGATACGAACCGACTTACGTGGTTATGGTACAGTTATGGTATGGCAAAAAATTTGATGGTGCGGTTATGATTTTGGCCGAACCGAACCATTGCCATCCCTAGTTATTGGTGATGGTGGTGTGTTTGAGTTGATCTGCATGATGGTGATGGTGATGGTGATGGTGGTGATAGTGGGGGTAAGGTGGCGACAATATTTGGGTAGAAATCTATATAGTGGTGCAGTGATTATGCTGAGGTCACAAACGCATTTTTGTGCTGTTTGCGATGGTGGTAAGGTGGAGTAGACGGGATGAAGAGCGATTGTGACCAATTATTAGGTAATTGTGACTAATAAAATGAGTGATTTGAGACCAATAAATAATATGTAAACTACAAAATGCGTTATTTGCAACTAAATTTTTAATTGTGACAAAGAAATTGTGTTTTTGTTGAAAAATATATTGTGATTAATTAATTTAATAATTTGTGACCAATAAATTAATTGTGACTTACAAATAAATAATTTGCAATACATAAAAACATGTAATTTGTGACATACAGTTGTGAGTGTGACCTTGTATGATTTGTGACGGATATGTGATTGTGATTACAAATTATGTGTTATTTTGACTGTGACATATTTAATTAAATTATAGATTACAAAAATGTATCAGATGTCACAAAATATGACCATCTGATTTTGAAAAAAGAATCAAGATTTTAGAACGACGGGGAGAGAGAGAGAGAGAGACAAAGTGTGAGGTGTAAGAGAAAAAAATATTAAATGATATATTAGAGAAAATGTGTGACGTAAGATAGAGAATTAGAAAGTGTGAAATATAAGAATATATTAAGATATGATATTGTTTATGAAATTATCTTAAATTGAGTAATTTTCCTAAATTTCTTTCATAACATCGGAAAAACATATATTATATATTAATATTATAAATCTAATTTTTGAAATGTTTTTATAAGTCAAGAAGTGAAATTGTATACTTAAATCATTTATGCATTGTGCTCTTAAATTAATTAACTTATGCGACAAGTTTAATTAATTGAATTTATTTATTTTTTTAGCAAAAATCACTAGTATGACTATTTTATATCATAATAAAATGATAAACAAGTAAAGGAAAGAGTGGCCTATAGCTAACATCCATCAACCGATAAAATTCAACAAATGTCTCAAAAGTAAATGAAAATGACAATAAATGAAATGTGTACACTGAATAGGTGAAAACAACTCAAGGGTACTAAAGAGGGTGAACCCTCCGGTGGTAGTATAGAGACATCGATCGGGTCATGCGTGTAGTCTAAGACGTGTCCTGGTCATTGTAGTATGTGTAGTTTGGATCACTCACTGGTAAAGGGTCTCGTCTAGGGGAAGGGTCTGCCTAGGTAAAATAGGTCGTTCGGGCGATGATACACTATCTGTCGGCCAAAATGCAAGTGCATTTGATCTCAGGTACTCGTCGCTACAACATCCAAAGCACATGATCCTAAAGTAGTGACTAAAGGTACACTGGCCTCTATGCTCTTCATGCAATCTCCCATACCTATACCATCAATGTCACTCTGAATCTATACTTTCACCTTATCCAAAATAGAACCCATGGTAGTACTACAAGGTAAAGGTGCAGAAGCCTAATCCCTAGGGAATGGGGATTGTGGTATCTCACTAAAAAGTTTGAAGATTAGGTCCTCTATAGAAAATCTATACAGGTCCAATCTTCAAGCGATGCGTCTTCTTGAAATGATCTATGAACATAAGAAGGCGCTCTTAACTAATCTTTGCCATTAATACAAGGGCTTGAGGCAGCATCCCTGTATCTCTCTGTAGGCTGGGGCCTAAACCCTGTGAGGACTGAGTATGTTCTATAGATGTCCTCGATGAAGGAGAACTAACATGTGTAGGCTGAGGAGGTACCCCAGTAGCAAGAGAAGAAATGATAGCTGGAGTAGTAGTGACATAGGGAGGGAATACCTCAATGGAAGCCTGTGGAGTAAGCTCGACAATTGAAGTGGTATGTTATGGAGCCTTTGTAGGAGCAACTAGTAACATCTCTGTAGCAATGTAATGGGAGTCAAAATATGTACTACCAATGTAGATGCAGACTCTGTCGTTGGTGGAGCCATCTATATAACAAAAGGAACTGCAAGGAGAGTAGTGGGAAACATAGGAGGAACTGCTGAAATTGGCACCCACTACTTTCTCAGCTCAACAAATGTCACCTTACCTTTGCACTTGTCAACCTTATTAGTAGTGGTTACAGTAGGAGGAGAGGCTGAGAAGGGAGAAGAGCAACAATTGGGAGAGTAGAAGGTGTCCTTGAAGTACACTAATTTGAAGAGTGGCCCAAATGTCTACCATAAAAGCAAAAATTGGCCTCTTCTCATATATAACTGATTGCTAAGAACCGTGATTACCACCGCGCTCAATCCAAACCTTGTCAAGCAATCTATGCTCCAAGTTCACCTCACCAGGTCTCTCAAATTAGAGGTGGCCTGATCAATCCTCAAGGGTATCCTTATAGCCCTAGATAAAGAAAAAAAGAAATCTCTTAGTACTCAAATGAACTGGAAGTACAGAAAATCAAACCCATACAAGAATAATTAGAGCCTCATACTTGGGTCTAAAGTCACATGTCTATTTAAGGACCCTCATTGGACACCCATCAATATACAAGAAGGCTTAAAGAAAAGCGTACTATAATCCTTCTCATGTGTAAAGTGTAGAAGTATGCGTGTGGTGTCAATCAAACCAACTGTTACCCCTACAAAAAAAAAAAAAAAAAACATTTTTTCCTTATAATCACAATGATCGAATAAAGTCCATGCATTACATAAATAATCATGCCTAGACTTATGGAACTATTGTTACCCCTCGATTCCGAGGCCTAGTGGAACGAGGTCACATGGCACGACACGTGGGCAGTAGTCAACAAGAAGACCCAGTAGGTCAAACACAAAAGAAGTCAAGAGGCTGAGGTCCTTATACGACGTCTGAAGTCCTCACATTGCATGACTAGAGGTTGGGAGAGAAGCTGATGTCCTTCGCTTGAAAACCACCTCGGATCTATCCGAGGCACTTAGTTCATCCGAGCCTTACGAAACCGACGATGCTTCCTTATAATAGATTTGAAGATCTATTAAAAGTGATTGGTGTAACACTTATAATAAAGTTTGTGAGTATGTCAGCCTAGTGTAAAGGACGGCCAACCCTTTATCAAATGTATTAATTGTATGAATAGACAGTGATGTGAAGCTTTAGTTAGGGAGATGAGGCCACGTGATTTCGATCCAACGATCACCACATCAGCCAATGCATTATGAATAGGTTTTCTTTGTAATTGAGTAGAGATGTTGGATCATTGATGGAAAAACGTATAATCATATATTTTATACATACACTTAACTCTTGAAAGAAACATATTAACATTTCATCTATCCTTTCACATATTTTTGTTTGTTATTACATAGATTAGTTTACCTTCGACCAGGTGATCATTATTAGTGCGATTGCTTTCGTTCCACCCTCCGAGCTTGAACAATTTTGTCTCTCGCCGCAAAGTACCTTCCGCGTCCATCTTCTTCGTGCTACCATCATCATTCCGATAGGAACTCGTCGGAATCGTACTTGACTTGGCATGAGTGGGCTTGACATCTGTTGATTCATTTTTTGGAGTCATCACCAACCTGAAAGCTACCATGGAAACCAAACTTCGAAAAGATCTCTAGTACCTTTCTCATGGTTGGCTTGTAAAGGGAAAATTTTCTATACGAATGTTTACTTGTAAGGATCAGCCAATTTAATCTCTTCCCAATCAGTCAATTCTATAGCCTACTCACCCATGCGTGTAAAGGGTTCCTTAACAGCAAGCCCAGTATCTAAGGAGTCATCTATAGCCTGTAAAATTGAAGCAAACGAATTCCTGGAATTCATATCCACCTGCAAGTCGCCTAACGGCCAAAAAATGTAGATGCATGTCTTCCGACCCTGATAAAGCACAGACTATGCCTCATGTGAGAAAATCGATGACATAAATGGGCTTGGATTAATTGAAGGAACACTCTACCCAAAAGTCATACCGAGTGCCGTCGGACGGCCTCTCAGAATTGGATGAGATTTTACTAAATAGTGTGGAATTTCATGCTAAGAACGGCGGTATGGCGTGTGGCCGAAGAAGAGGTCGGCATCTGTGAAGAAAAAACCCAACTCTTCTCTCCTTGAATCCGGGCTCAGCCTCCAAACCGACACCACAAAGAGTGAAGAAACAAAACCCACGAAGTGACCACACTCCCAAATGGTTGCTCCAACCAATAGACAAACCCACAAAGGCTAGAGGATAAGAAGAATGCAGCCAAGGAAATTAGACCACTAAGGCTAACTGAATTCTCACACGGCAAGGCACAAAACCAAGCTCTGTCACAAAGCAGGGAAGGATTCCTTTTCCTAAATCTAGAAAAAACGGCTATAGATTCTCATACCTAGAATAGAAATGGATGGTAGTATATAATAGGAATAAGTGGGCTTTAGGTTACGGGGCCCAATGAGAGGATAAATAGCGGGCTAGCATATTGTAGGAGCCATCCAAATCTGGGTTGGGCCATGAGCAACCCTAATTCAATTAGGATGCTTCAAATGGCCCAAGTCGGTCAAGTTGAACTTTCACCTAGTTGTGGTGTCGATTATGCATTCAGTTAATTGGTCAAAGCCGACTGAAAAAGAGTAAGGCTTTCATCATTGCCCGGGGAGGTCGTTTGACAACACTTTGCCTAATGAACCTCCACCTTGGTGTCAAACGATCTGAAAAGAAAAATTATTACGCGTTAGTAATAATCCAGAAAGGTAAAACCAATAAAATTGGAAATCATTTACCTTCACCAATGTTTAGAAGCTCTTTGCAACTTCTAAACTTTATCAACGGTAGCACCTTAGTACCCATGTCTGAGGGATTATATTGTGTGTGTATTTTCTCAAGTCTTACAACTTCTTGAGACACAATATCTCTAATGAAATGTAGTCTAACATCAATGTGTTTGGTGCATTCATGAAAAACAGGATTTTTACATAAATGTATAGAAGACTGACTATCTGAATATACTACCACATAATCATTTAGAACACACAGTTCATGTAACAGGCCTCTAAGCCATAAAGCTTCTTTAATAGCTTCAGTAGTAGCAATGTATTCATATTCTGTCGTGGATAGTGCAACCATGTGTTGTAACTGTGATTTCCAACTAACACAAGAATTAGACAAAGTAAACACATAAGCAGAAGTTGATTTCCTGTTATCCCTATCCCCAGCATAGTCAGCATCAACGTATCTCTTTAGTTTAATACCATCGTTATTAACACCAAACTTTAGACCTACATTACATGTACCCTTTAAATACCTTAACATCCATTTTAAGGCTTCCCAGTGCTCAGGACCAGGATTAGACATATATCTACTAAGGGTGCTCACAGCGAAAGCTAAATCAGGTCTAGTACAAACCATCAAGTACATAACAGAACCAATCACATTTGAATAAGGAATTCTACTCATGTATTCTACTTCCCTTTCATTGCATGGAGCTTGATCTTTAGATAATACAAAGTGACTAGCTAAAGGTAATGTAACAGATTTGCAATCATGCATGCCAAATTTCTTCAACACTTTTGAACTATATGAGAATTGATGTAAAAACAAAATAGAATTTGACCTATCTTTTTCAATTTCCATACCTAAGATCCTTTTAGCCTTTCCTAGATCTTTCATGTCAAATTCACCATTCAAACTTGTTTTTATATCACTTATCCATTTAGATGATGAACCAACTAAGAGCATATCATCCACATAAAGTAATAAGAACAAATAATCATTACTAGCATCATTATGCTGGAAGTAAAGGCAATGATCAAACTTGCTACGATGAAACCCTATAGATAGCACAAAAGAATCAAATCTTTTATACCACTGTCTAGATGATTGTTTTAGGCCATATAACGATCTTTTCAAGAAACACAAATAATCAGGTTTTAATTTATCTTCAAAACCTCTTGGTTGATTCATAAAGATTTGCTCATCAAGTTCACCATGTAAAAAAGCAGTTTTTACATCAAGTTATTCAAGTTCCCAGTCAAAATGTGTAGCTAATGCAAGTATGACCCTAATAGTAGTGTACTTAACAACAGGTGAAAAAATCTCATTGTAATCAACCCCCTTCTTTTGAGTGTATCCTTTGGCCACTAACCTAGCCTTAAACCTTAAGGGTTCAGTAGCACTAGTACCCTCCTTAACCTTAAATACCCACTTACAGTCAACGGTAGATTTATCTTTAGGTTTAGGTACTAATTCCCAAGTTTGATTCTTCTCTAAAGAACTCATCTCATCTTCCATTGCCTTAAACCACTCTTCGGATTGTTCACTCTTCATTGCCTCTTCAAAGGTCTTTGGTTCCCTATCAGCTAACTCCTCATAACTCGTATGAGCAAAAGCTAAGTCGGATTCATAACCAAATCTCACCGGTGCTCTAGTCTGTCTCCTCTCTCTATCCCTAGCTAAGTTATAGTCTGCTAGAGGATTCTCTTCTTCAGGGTATTCTTCTATTACTATTTCATCTCCATTCTCGATATCAAGTTGTTGTTCCTGAGTCTCCACCTCACTCTGTGTAACAGGGATGAGTGTGCTAGGTTTCCCTAACTCCACCTTCAGCTGACTACTCTCTTCACCTTGTATTTCCTCACTCGCAGGTTCAGATTCAGCTTTCAAACATGGCATATTGCTCTCATTGAATGTAACATCTCTACTCACAATGATTTTAACTCCTTTCTGGCTCCTATCCCACAACCTATACCCCTTGACACCTTTGGGGTAACCTAGAAAAACACATTTCCTAGCTCTAGGTTCAAGCTTTCCTTCACTCTGATGAGAAAAAGCAGTGCAGCCAAAAGTTCTAAGCATGGAGTAATCACTTAGTTTACCAAACCATTTTTCATGCGGAGTATCACCATTCAATGCAGCAGATGGAGTCAAATTAATCAAATAACAAGCAGTTACAACAGCTTCGCCCCAAAAAGACTTCGGGACTCCAGAACTTAACATCATGCAACGCACTTTATCAAGTATGGTTCTATTCATCCTTTCCGCTACCCCATTTTGTTGGGGAGTGTAAGGAACCGTTTTATGTCTTGTTATTCCATTTTCCTTGCATATATTATCAAATTCAGTGTTGCAAAACTCTAGGCCTTTATCAGTTCTCAAAAACTTGATTTTCTTATTGGTTTTCAACTTGTCTTTTCCAATTATCAAAGTTACAAAAAGTGTCGGACTTATCCTTTAAGAGATAAACCCACACTTTCCTAGTGTAGTCATCAATAATAGACAAGAAATACCTATTTTCACCTGAGGTGGGAGTGCTAGATGGACCCCACAGGTCCGAATGCACATATTCAAGCACGCCTTTAGTTTTATGAACACTCGTGGAGAAAGTAATTTTATGATGTTTACCAAGCATACAATGGTCACAGAAAGACAAATCAGCACACAGTCATTTCCAAAACCACCTTTTCATTAAGAAGCTTAATCCCCTTAATACCCACATGTCCAAGTCTACTGTGCCATTTTTGTGTGTGATCAGACTTGGTGGAAGAGATAGAGGAGTTTAAGCCTCTCATCACTTCCCCAGTGGTTATGTAAATATCATTTTTTCTAATACCCTTAATAGAGACAAGTGCACCTTTAATCAATTTCAAAGTCCCATTTCCAATTTTACCAGTGAAATCAGATTTCTCAAGTCTTTCTACTAAAATTAAGTTTCTAGACAATTCAGGGATATATCTAACGTTCTTTAAAGTATGCACAAAACCAGTATCAAACTTCAAAGTAATATCACCCATGCCAACAACATTGTAAGCAGAATTGTCACACAACACAACATGCCCATCATTTGATTCATACAAATTTTCAAACAAATCTTTATGTGATGTCACATGAAAAGATGCACCAAAATCAAGAATCCACTCATGAAAATGAGGATTTGAAGTTAAGTTCAATTTTGTTGAAAAAACAACAGGACTTGTAATCATATAGACTTCGCCATCACATTACCAGAAACAAAAGACAACACATTCACCTCGTCTCTATCTCTACCATTTTGCTTATTTTTCTCTTTATAGCAATCTTTTATAAAATGCCCCGTGTCCCACAGCCATAGCATTTCCTTTCCTTTATCCTAGATTTGGATCTAGGCTTACCCTTTCTTTTCCTTCTATGTCCATTACTACTAGACTCGCCATTACTTTGGTAACCATTATGACTGTTTTGCCTAAACTGAGTTCTACCCCTCATCATGTGAATCTCACCGCTCTTCCTATCATGTTTTTCAGCCCTCATCTCCATCTCTTTACTTCTAAGGGAGTCAATGACAATTTCAGGTGTCAAGGTGTCCCTACCATACTTAATAGCATTTTTCACTTCACGATAAATATCAAGTATAGCATTCAGCAAGATAATAGCTTTGTAGGTTTCAGGCACCGACTCTCCACAGTTAACAATATCTTGAACAAGTTTGTTAAACGCATCCAAATTGTCATCAAGTTCTTTTGAAAAATCCATTTTGAAACTGAAAAAACGCTCAAGTAAGTAGAGCTTGTTGGGAGTAGATTTAAGTAAATACAGATCTTCTAATTTTTGCCAAAGTTCTTTAGTGGTTTTCAGTTTTCCCACTTTTCTCAAAACTGCGTTAGACAAGTGTAAAATAATAGAGGTGTAAGCAAGCTCATCAGCTTCTTCCTTTTGTTCTTTTGAAAAATTAGCGGGAAAATTGCCATTAATGGCTTTTGAAACTTTTTGTTGAACCAAAATACCTCGCATTTTCTGTTGCCAAATCGAAAAATCACGTTTTCCAGTAAAAGTTCCCAAATCAAAATTGTGCGTTGTCATTTTCAAACAAAAAACACAAAGTCACAATTAAGCCACACAAAGTAGACCTAGGTTCGCAAATATACACCGTTTTAAAATTTCCAGGGTTTCGTAAGATTCACGATCTTAGATCAAGGAAATTTTCAAACGGGTAAGGTCTAGGTATTCTAGGGACTTATCAATGCAACGGGAGGATAATCAACAAAAAAGTTTCACTCACAATATATCACAAACGATAATATGCTGTAATTGATCAAAAGAGCAAATGTCAAACACGTAGCAAACAAAAAACAGTTAATTCCTAATTTCTAGCACAAACAATGGTTACCCCCACACGGTAACCCCAATCCTCTTGTTACCCCCACACGATGACGTGCTAGTGCTGAAATTAAAAGAGGATCAGCCAATTTACCAGAGCGAACTTGTCTGAGTCCGTAATTTTCGAGAGGTACGAATTTACTGCTTTAGGCCGCAATTTATGGCCTAAAGTAATTCAATAAATATTTTTGCAGTCGCTGCCTCGAATCTATCTTAATCACCAAAAGGGCAAACTCGTCCAATATTTTATGCAAAACCTGAAACACTAAAATAAATATATCAGTACGTTCAGGAAATCAAATATAACAAACTTCCTGAAGAAAGTTGGCCGGAAACAGCCTCCACGTGCTGCCGCCGGAGTACACCCGCACCACCAGCAGGTGCGCCTCTGTCTACTGAGAGTGGGTGTGGTCTCAGATTTTTCGGCAAGTCAATGGTTTGGCCGAAATCGAGAGAAACAGAGGTTGGACTTCTCGTGAAAACTCGCACCACCCAGCCGTCCGTCTTCCTCGTTGTCGATTTCAGCCAGATTTTCGTACTACCCAGCAGCGCCTCAGTCTGCAGAGCTCGTATATGGGCTTAATTTCTCCGGGGTAGTAAACGGGTTGGCCGGAATTGAAGCAAATGGGTTCGGTTTTTAGGGAAGAAATCTGGACAGATTTTCTAGCAGCCTTCTTCGCCGGTTTTTGGAGC
The DNA here is from genome assembly GCA_035079005.1 of Fraxinus americana. Lineage (NCBI taxonomy): Eukaryota > Viridiplantae > Streptophyta > Magnoliopsida > Lamiales > Oleaceae > Fraxinus > Fraxinus americana. The sequence continues at coordinate 15,190,082 of CM068719.1, read as the reverse complement.
TGTCTTCGTCGGAAAAACACGCCACCAAGGCTCTGATACCAAATGTGAAGGAAAAACCCAACTCTTCTCTCCTTGAATCCGGGCTCAGCCTCCAAACCAACACCACAAAGAGTGAAGAAACAAAGCCCACGAAGTGACCACACTCCCAAATGGTTGCTCCAACCAATACACAAACCCACAACGGCTAGAGGATGAGAAGAATGCAGCCAAGGAAATTAGACCACTAAGGATAACTGAATTCTCACACGGCAAGGCACAAAACCAAGCTCTATCACAAAGCAGGGAAGAATTCCTTTTTCTAAATCTAGAAAAAACGGCTATAAATTCTCATACCTAGAATAGACATGGATGGTAGTATATAATAGGAATAAGTGGGCTTTAGGTTAGGGGGCCCAATGAGAGGATAAGTAGTGGGCTAGCATATTGTAGGAGCCATCTAAATTTGGGTTGGGCCATGAGCAACCCTAATTCAATTAGGATGTTTCAAATGGCCCAAGTCGGTCAAGTTGAACTTTCACCTAGTTGTGGTGTCGATTATGCATTCAGTCAATTGGTCAAAGCCGACTTAAAAAGAGTAAGACTTTCATCATTGCTCGGGGAAGTCGTTTGACAACACTTTGCCTAACAGCATCGGCTGAAATTTGGGTTTTTCAGGCAAAATGGTTGTGGCCGTGCTAGGGGCGTCCTAAGTCAAAACGGGCGGATTTTTTTGTCAAACGATCATCTCATCATGGGTAAACATTCCTGTCCAGCACATGTATCTGTTGAAGGTCTGTACTGGATTTAATTTCAAAATCCGTTTCAGGCTGCACATTTTCTAATGTTTTAATTCATGCAAAATTGGACACCGCCGACAACAACCCAATGGTCTTTAGGCCTTTTGAGTTTATTGGTGGTGACCCCATCCCCAAATTCTGGCGGAAGTGCGAGGTTCAACTGCATTGGAGTGCATACCAACATTTTTTTATTGTAGATTCGATGCATTTGGGGCTGTAGTTGCTGCAGATGCTGGAGTACGTTTGGATGTTGTTGGTGGTTGATTTCCACCCCTTGTGGTAGAAGAATCCAGTTGTTTTGGTGGTAGATCGAGGGTGTCGGAATTTGTGGCTTTTCTCCCATTTTAATTGGATTAATTATCAATTACTTAACAATACAACACAATATCCTAATCTTGCTTGCACAAGAAAGAGAAGCACTATCTCTCATTCTTGTTTTCCTATATGAATTGCTATTGGAGACTTGACAATTGTAGTGAGAAAAGATTGGGATTCACAAAGATGTGAAAAGATCGTGATTTATAAAGATGTTTAAAGGTCGTGGTAGATCATGATTCAAAAGGAGAAGCAAACATTGTGATTGTTCGTGATCAAGATTCACAAAACAATTTGAAAAATTTGTTAAAGTATAATTCTAGTCATAATTTCTATCTAAACACAGACGATACTTGAAGGAAATAGAAAAAAAATTTTAATTCCATATACATGAATAAGTAAATTCCCAAGGGATGGTACTTTCATAACAACCAAGTAGTAGAATTGATATAGTTGAAACTTAGTCAAATATGGTTTTTATCCACATAAGAAGATAATAGCTTTTTAAGTTACTAAAAACTACATATAAACTGTGTAATTATGAAAGAAAACTAGCAGATTTCATCCGCCTAAGAAATGTTAGAGCTGGATGTTGACATGTCCTGCTGAGCTTCCAATTGAACCTTAGCTTGAGAAACTTCTGGAGCTGAGCTTTCAGTTTGTAAAGATGCTGAGGTGGGCACAGTTGCTTCAGCAATTTCTGGAGGCGTAAACTTGGTGATGTAGTAGCTAAGAGATGGCCCCGAATATTCTGCTGTTTGAATCACAGGAGCGTTCTTTCCAACTTGCAGAAGTACTGATGAAGCGACCGCTATAGAAATTAGAGCAATCCCAGCGGTAATAGCTGCAGTATTGTCAGATCCATCGGCAGACGACCCTCTATTCCCAGAGCTGATTGCACTTTCTGCCACATATACTGCAGGCTGTGTAGAAGAAGAGAATTAGATGCAATATTTCACCACTTGAACACCTTGCAAACTTGTGGGAAATGTCATTAAAGTATTTTAGGCAAAACGTAAGTACAAAACCAGGTGGCATGTGTTAAGAACCAGAAAACGATTACAATTTCACACTAGAAATTGTTTGTGCAATGATCTACAAAGATTAAATCAGTTAGCTCTGATTATGGATTGGAAAAGTCCATAACTTTTTCTTAAGTACTTATTTAAAAACTTGTGGCCATTTGATATTGAGCCCCTGTTTGACACACATTTTTTCAAAATACATTCTTCCAAAACTCATTTTCAACCACGCATTTTTCAATAAAATAATATTTTCCATCACATCAATAACTTTTTCTTACTTTTTAACCACATATTTCCCATCATATCACTATTTATACATTCTTTCCTCAATAATATCCATCAAACATACCCTAAATTATAGACACATTTCATGGAACCTAAAATATTCTCTGAAAACCAGGGCCTAGCGTATCTGATGGATAACATCTGTTGATAGACTTCATTCTTCTTGGAAATGGAGATACGATAATTATTATTAGTAAAAAAGTGGATAAGAAAATTGACTAATATAGTATGACTGGTGGGTTATACACTGTTTATTGCAGGAGAAAACTGGAGGTGTAACGACCCGGTGTACTATTCGTTATAGGAGAGCCTAAACCCATCTTATCCGTCAAAATTTTCTATTTTGTCCCCAGGATTTAAACCCATGACATTTCTCTTAAGAGAGGATTAGGATTAAACTTAAATTTCTCTTAAGGGAAAAGTTATGGGTTCAAATCCTAAAGACGCGATATAAATTCGTAAGGGATACAAGATTCAGCTTAAGTCTCTCTTAAAGAAAATGCCATGGGTTTGAATCTTTGGGACGTGATAGAAATCTTTGAAGGGTAAGATGAAAAATTAGTACAAGGATTCACCTTAAGACTCTTTTAAGCAAAGGTCATGTGTTCGAATCTTGGGGATGCGACAAAAAATCGTGAAGGGTAAGATTGTCTAAGCTCTTTTAGAGCGGACAATACGTAGGTTAACGACTTAGGCATAAATGATGGGTCCTTACAGGTGGTACTAGATTGACTCCCCTTATGCAGGACACTTAGGGCCCGTTTGATTCTCATTATTATAGAATGAAAATGAAAAATATAGTTGTTATTGGGCACCACACAAGAGATAAAAATTCAAAATTGATAAGTTGATATGATGGATAACGATCATATTTTTCATTTTTATGGATGAAAAATGAGAAACAAACGGGAGCTTAATCTTTAAACTACAACTAGTAACAGCTTTTTTTTTTTTTTTGCTATCTATTGCATGATTAGCAATTATAAAGATATCTAGAATAATCCTAGATGAAAATTACATAGTTTTTCCTCGAGTGAATTCTAGGTCTTGCTCTAATGGCCAAACTAGACCCTACAGAGATATCTATCTTGAAGTAACACTTGAAAGGTCAATTTTCAGTCTCATGAATGTGTAATATACCCTGTAATTTCAGAATAATCAAAACATGATAAATTTACTTTAGTAATGATGACAGAGAGGAATAATCACTCTTGGAATAAATTTTGCAGTTGTTAGACATCACAGATCTAGAGGTAAAGTCGGTCTTTTTTGGCAAAGCTTATGATCATGTCAGTTGGGTCATTGCAAAATAACAATTCGGGGGAAAACTAGAGATAGATGTCTTGGTTCACGAATTTCTCAGTTAATATAAGTAGGAGGCCTACCAAAAGAATTGGGACTTCAGGAGGTTTTAGGCAAGGAGATCCTTTGTTTCTTTCTTATTCACCATTGCCTCCCACATTTTAACAAGGTTTTGAATAAAACTAAAAGTTGATGGGTGGAGGGAAGTGAGAAGAGAAGATGAGAAGGTGTTGAGGTTTAAGATTTGCAGATTTGAGAAGCTCTTAGTTGGACATTCAACTTAAAGATTGATTTTTTTTTTTTAAACAAAACAAAGAACTTTAGTTGTATTGAATGTGAAGGGGGTCAGGTAGCTGCTTTAGCAGCTGATTTGAATTGCGAGGTGGAGTGATTGTGATGAAAGCAAAATAATAATTCCATTTAATTTCGGGTTTGTTCATTTTTGGCGAATTGCTAGTCTAATTTAAGTGGAAACGGGCCAATGATCACAACTCAGGGCCTTTGGTCCTGATGCACGTCAAATTTTGGACAAATTCCGTCGTTTAGGCCATCAATTATGCATTTTTGCCATTTATGGTAATTTTTATTTTGACAATATCTTAGTAAAATAAACTCGAATTTGATTTCCATTTGTTGGGGGATGATCCTGATGATTAGGAGAATCAAGATCCGTAATTATCTCAATTTTTTCCATTTTTGGAAAAAATAATATTTTTTATTATTATGTACTTTCTTTCCGAATTTTATTAAGGTTTCGCTATTTAAACGTTGTAAGCCCTTTGAGGCAGCTCAGTTTTGAATGAAATAAAGTTTTTCTTGAAGTTATCTTGATTGAAATTCTTTTTGTGAGATTTTTGTCTTTCCTATAATCTTTCCCTACGTCAGTTGGTATTAGAGCCAAAGTCGTTCCTTCACCATGCCGTCAAGGAGGCGTTAAGAAGCCCGTGAAGCCCTAGTAGAGGAGATACATAGACGTGATAAAATCGCACAGCTGCGTCAACAAGTGGAGTTGCTGCACTTATGCCGCAGTAACATGCGCCTAGAGGTCGTGGTCATCATGGACAGGTTCCGATTGAGGAAGTCCAACACCGTGATCATAATATTCAGAATGTCACGATTGAAAACATTGAAGAAACAATAGAGGAGGAAGAGTTTGATTATGAAGGTTCACCTGTATTTAACAATGAAGCCATAGCAGAAGCAACAGAAGAGGAAGAGTTTGATTATGATTATCCGCCTGTATTTGACAATGAAGACACTAAAAAAACAACAAAGGAGGAAGAGTTTGATTATTACAGTCCGCCTGTATTTAACAGTGAAGGTGTAGAAGAAGCAGCAGAGAAGGAGGAGTTTGTGGTTGGTGATGTGGGTAGGCATTGGTGGTGAGGTGGAGTTTTCTAACTTCTCTAGAAAATAACACTGACTGGTTGCGTACTAATCTCTTCCAGTCGACGCGTACTATTGAGGAAAAGAAAAGTGTGTTGCTTCCAGATAAGGGCTCAGTAAAAACAGTTGGGGATGATGCCAATTTACTGACCATAGTGAAGTTCGAGACAAATATGAAAGGATATGGGATAGTGTATGTGCTGGTGGAAAAGTCAATTGACAGTGAGCGGGAGGTCATTCCCAGGATTCAGTCATTGCTAGAGGAATTTCATGAGGACTTCTCGGAAGAGCTTCCAAATGGATTACCGCAAGAACCGTCATTTCGTGGTGATAATTCTGATGATGAGGTTTCTACCCCATCAAATTCGAGGGCGAATTTTTCTCAACCCGTGGAGAATGATGAAGGCAAAATAATAATTCCATTTAATTTCAGGTTTGTTCGTTTTTGGCGAATTGCTAGTCTAATTTGAGTGGAAACGGACTAATGATCACAACTCAAATTTTGAGCAAATTCCGTCGTTTAGGCCATCAATTATGCGTTTTTGCCATTTATGGTAATTTTTATTTTGACAATATCTTAATCAAATAAACTCGGATTTGATTTCCGTTTGTTGGAGGATGATCCTGATAATTAGGAGAATCAAGATCCGTGATTATCTCAATTTTTTCCATTTTTGGAAAAAATAATATTTTTTATTATTATGTAATTTCTTTTCGAATTTTATTAGGGTTTTGCTATTTAAACGTTGTAAGCCCTTTGAGGCAGGTCAATTTTGAATGAAATAAAGTTTTTCTTGAATTTCTCTTGATTGAAATTCTTTTTGTGAGATTTTTGTCTTTCCTATAATCTTCCCCTGTATCAGATTGCCATTAAAGTATCTTGAATATCATTTGGAGGTAAACCAAGTGACCTAGATTTTTGGGATCCGGTATGTCAAACTGACGTGAAGAAGTTGAATAGGGGGCAACTATGGAATATAAGTTTCTATGCAGTAGGACTGTATTTTGGCCTCCTCTTCGGATGTTTTTAATAAAGAGTCAAGGGTACCCAATTTCCCTATATTTTAGTCAACGGGTGTACTATAGTGTAGTTTTCTGCAATTGTTTTTAGCATTTAGACACAGTGTTTTCATCTTACACCGTGCTTTATATTTTCAATAAAAGCCATAATATCATTGGTAGAAATGAGAATAATGAAAAATATACTACATTAACATATGTCTTTGCTCCTGTTGTGGATCTGGCCTAGGAGTCCACCACAAAGAGTAGACAAGGTACATGTTTCGAGCCTTGTAACACACTACCTATAAAAGTCTTTAACTGTTTATTATCTTCTATAACTGATGAAGATGTTATTTACATTATTATTGATGTGTCCGCATATGTAAGCACAAGGTTTTGGAGAGTGGGGTTAACAGCAGTTACGTGTCAAAGGCAGAGGGATGCCAAATGAGTCTTATATGAGATAACGAAAAGGCAGGCATGAGGAACTTGGAATGTTGGGATTATTCGAGGAAAACAGATGTTTTGATCACATAGATTATTAAGCTTGAAGGACTTTCCAATCTGTTCAATTTAAATTGAATTGAGTACATAGACAAAGAAGCAGAAAAATCAGTTCCTGTTTCATTTCCAGTACAAACTTTGTTACAACATGAACTATAACTGAAATGAATCAGGTCAAGTCATAAACTGAAGAGATGCAAATCATCGTCTAAACAGGGTTCGGAAGGAGGACTTATATGGAGAGAGAACTTTGCAGTGTTATCTTCTCAAATGCTAGTTTGGTCTTAGAAAGTTACATTCTGATGATCTCTTCCCAGAATACTGCAAGTCAACGTAACCAGAGATAATTGTTTTACCTCCAATTTCCATTGAGAAACATCAATATATAATGATCTTGTGTTTTTTGCCATAAACAAATTTTCATCAGCTAGGAGTTTGGGGATGAGGTGAAATGGCAGCTTTACAATAGCAATTTGGTGGTTATAATTGGATTCTTTAATCAAAGCAGCATCAAGTTCAAAGAGAGAGACGTGCAAAACAACGAGCACAGTTCTTTTGGAAGATGCAATAACCTGAACACATATATAAACCAACCCACAGATCGATCATATTTCAATACCCCAAAGATATAGGAGAAGTGTTTATTTACCAACCTCAACAGAGTATATATTAGTCTGGCCAGCAGTGTCCTTTTCAACATACCCAGTCCAACCACGCTTCCGCGGTGGAAATGTACCAACAACTTTTGTATTGTCCACAGCTACCCATTCCATGCTCACTTTCCCAACCTGTTTCATCATTGTCAATGTCTCAGATTCCTTTCAAGATGAGAGCAACAAACTATCATATTGCACGTGAACTTATGATACCAAGGCATGAACTGAATTTTCCAGCAGAATTTTATCAATCAACGGACTAAGAAGGAATAGGATGAAACGGAAATTCTAGTAAGAATTTAAATTTTCACAAGTAGACTGCATGTTTCTGTTCAGGGCTGGGTGCCACTGTTTTATTGGAGAAATCAGTTAATTATCAATAAAAATGTCTTTCTAATAAAACAGAAGGAAAAAAAAAAAAACTTCGGATTGTTTAACATTACTGCAAAAATGTGATTAAAACCAGAGAGTTGCGAGTACAGAACTAAATTTCTTCCCACAGTTTTAGTATTTGAAGCATAATTTAAAATTTCAAACATAAAGACCCAATCAGTTGAAGTGTCAGGTCCCATTCTGTCCCAACAGGGGATGGAGTGACCAAGTGTGTCAAATAAAATCTAGTTTGGCTCAATGATGCATGAAAAATGACAGCGCCATAGTTTAGTCTCAGGTAATATGTGATTATTGAAATAAATAAAAGAGTCAATACGAAGATGGTTGATAATTATATGGAATAAGCGAAACAATGAGTACATGCACCATAAAAGTCACTATTTTAAGAAATGATAGCATCCCATACTTAAATCATTAGTGTTCAAATAGGCCAAACACAAATAGTTTATGCATGTTCAAATAAGGTATAAAATACAAGCAGAGTCGTTACTGATGTAGTTTCTCGTGAAGGATTGCAGGTTTCACTTAGCATTTTCTACCCAAAAAATGGTATATTGATAATATGTCAAAGATTCAATAATCAATAGCAATAGCAAGCTAACTTAAGTTAAACATAGCAACTATAAACTAAGTGCTTGCTTGGCTAAGCTTTTAAGTGCTTACAACCAGTGAGTCTTAAAGAACGTGTGGCTAAAAACTAAAGAATGCGTGGCTAAAAAGTAGATAAAAGTCATGAATCATCGAAGAATGTCTGATTAAAAATGATATTTGACTAATTTGTAAACACTTAAAAGCTTTACCTAACATAAACTTAAAACTTATTCCCAATAAACTGGAAGTCGTCTCCAAGCAGTTTGATTCAACATGCCACATTAAGTAACAGCTCCTACAATATCAAATATTTTTCAATGAAACCAATGTTAGTCTTGGTCTCTCTTCCCTACCAGATTTACTGGGATCTCATCTCTTATGCACGAATACTTCTTTAGGTCTGTTCTAAAATCTCACTGCTCTTGTACACTAAGGCTTGATCCTGCCTATGCAAGATTCTGGAAAATGACGTCATCTCCTTTTGTTGGCTTGTTCAATCTTATGATTCCTTGTTCCTTTTGGATACTTGTTTTCTTGGTTATCCGTATAATAAAACTCTTTTCCCTCTAAGCAAAGTCCAACAGAAATAACAACAGAATTATTAGGTGGTTAGGCGTTCTACAGCCTTCTTAAAATTTGCATATTTCCTATTACCCATTATCCAGGCAAATCAACTTGTTCTTACTCTACTTTCTTAATCATACTTCATTCAACTATACTCCCTGAATTGGTTTGCAAGAAATTTTAATCAAAACCAGTTCATTTCCTTAATGGGACAGCAAACTAATATTCTCTACTGACACTGCCAGTATCAGCACCCACTCTTAGAGGAAATATGTCATACAACTCCTGAACAGCCATATTTCACATGAAACTGAACCTTAATCATCAAAAACGCTTTTAACTTGAATAATTCTTCAAAACCACTTCAATCTTGCCTGATTCTTATACAATTTGACTACATACACATATGAACCTTTTGATTAAGTGTAGAAATGCAAATGACCAAAAGTGGTAGTAAAGAAATTACCTCCTTATCAGGTGCACATTCTTCAGTATTGCAATCAGAATCCTCAGCAGAAGCCCTCACTCTGAATAAATGCAAATTGTGCCTCTTCTTGGGCTCATTCCGGGACCTTTTGAACACCAATCTGCTACTTGTGACAGTGCAGCTGTTCCCTGACAATGCGCAAGCCATAACTCTTTCCCTTCTCACACTCAACTGCAATTTTTGTTCAAGATAATGCTTAAATATTTATACACCAACTACAATTTAACGTAAAATTAACCACGAGTCGAGATTTTTTGTTTCTTCGTACAAGCTTTTTGTCTTCGTTGGAGGAAGAGATTTTGTGATTTGTGTTGTAGGATGAATGTTCACATAATATATGTGGTTGATTTTGAATGCAACTTGAGTTGGTTACAGTGGCGACCATTGCAATAACAAAATTATTTATTAATATTTAATTAAATAATATTTAAAAAAATCAATTAATATATAAATGCATTAAATCGTAAAAGTCATATACATGTATGAAAATATAATTCAACATAATCCAAAATAATTTTTAAAAAAAAAATACTTTTGTCAATCATATACGAATCATCAAGTTTCAAGTTTTTTACAAATTTAAATTAGACAAGACAAAGTTTATACTTAAAACATGATTAAACCAAAAAGACAAACTCGAGTTTAAGCGAAGTTTATGCAAAATTTTTAAAACAATAATTTTAAGAATTAGCACTATTTTTGACTTAATGTTTTTCGAACTCTTAAAAGAAAAAAAAAATACTTAGATTGTCCAAATCTAATTTTACAAAATAAATTGATAAAATCCAATACTAAAAGTATATATTATGAAATAATAATTTAAGTAAATAAATTTCTTAAAAAAGATATTTCATAAATGAAAACTAATAATATATAATTGTTCAGGTTTTCAATTTAATTTGTTAAAAAAAATTAAAAGAATGAGAGGAGGTGATTGGAATCGAAACACCATTTATTGGTTAAATATTGGTACAGTTTTTATTTATTATTTGTCAGAATATTAATACATTAAAAGAAAGGGTTAAAGTGAAAGGAATCGAACCCCATTCATCTCACATGTAAAGTAAACACTCAACTATCTGAGCTACATTGCTTTTCATGTAACATTTATGTTGAGAAACACCATTTATTGGTTGAAAATTGGTATAGTTTTTATTTATTTATTATTTGTCGAAATATTAAAAGAAAGAATGTCAGTGAAAGGATTCGAACCCCAATCATCTCTCACTAATTGTAAACACACAACCATTTGAGCTACATTACTTATCCTATAACATTTATGCACTAAAGTTTATATATATTTAATATAAAATCTTCCTTTAATATTTTTCTCAACGGATTCAGCAGGGCGGCCGCCTCGGCTCGTCGGGTGCTGGATCCGCCCCTGGTTGGTTATGCTTGTGCATGATAGTCCCCGTTTGGTGCCGATTATTTATAAAATAAAAATAAAATTAAATAGCATTTTTAGAAGAATGTACGGTTAGAAATAGAAAAAGTTTTGAATTTACATAAAAAAAATTTTATTCTGTGAATATATGGTCCTATAACAAAAAGTGTTTTCAAACAATGGGCACCAATGTGTATTTATAAATTTCAGCTTGTGGTCCCCACCTCCTAATATGAGTGGAGTGTAAAAGATTTGGTATAAAAATTCGGTACATGTAGCCTAACCCATATCATTTATATTTATTGTTTTTTAAGTAGAATGGCAACTATAATATGTATTTTTTTTTTTAATTACGGTTGTCTTACTAATAATAATGATTTATATAATAATTTACATATACATCATATGATGAGATATAATTGGGTAGAACTTTTTTAACCAAAAAAAAAAAAAAAACTTCTTCACTATCTTTGACATCTCATCTTTATGTAAATCATTATGTAATTTCATTATGTACAAGTAATATTATCAATATTATTATAAGTTGAAACGAGGGAGGTTGGGATTGCCAACACTGTAAAAAATGGTCCAAACTAGATAACAACAAGCATGTATAGGGGTGGGCACAAGTCGAGTCGGTTAGGACCCAACTCGACCACCATTGGCGAATCCAAGAATCCAGGTAAGCACGGGCGAATCTAGATGAGCACAGACGATCGTCTAATATAAGTGAAAAAAATTCAATGGAGATAGCATGGGCGGTCGCAGGAGCTCATTAGGTGCTTGCTCTGCCCCGTTGACCACATGAGCGACTTTTCGAATTAGGACCAAGCTCAACACGAAAATCAAACCGATTAGTCTCCAAAATTGAATTGATCTTAATTGAACATGTTTAGGTTGGTTCAATTTCGACTCAAATCTGCGCACCACTATCACTTATTTCTAGATTCTCCATCATAAATAATAAGCATGGACATCGAGTGGATCGGTTCGAGTATTTCAATACTCAAAATCACCAATTACATTTCAAATATTTCATGAATGAACTATTCGGGTCCACATAATTATTGGACCCAAACCCAAGCCATCGGTTCTTATTCGATTCTATTCACAACATTTTTTTTAAAAAAAATAGTGAGCTAGCAATATAAATTATATTTCCAATAGCTAGCTAAATTAGAAAAGTAAAATATGCTACCAAATATATATTTCAACAATTTCTTATTTCACTACTAATATGTCACCAAATAATACCCAATAGCTAGCATAGCAGCATCAAATATCTGTTGTGGCTCTGCGTGCAACACCTCAAGAAGCGTTTATGTGGTGGGCGGCGCGTAAAGTGTGGTCATAAGTCAAACGAGAATAATATGATTTCAAATAAATGAATATGATTAATTATGGTAGTTACTGCTTGGGCTTTGCAAACTAACTACTTGTTGGGGCTTTGCAAACTTTCTACTTGTTTGGCTCGGTCATTAAGTCATAGTGAATATATTTTAAAAAATACAAAAAATTATAAATATGACAAATTCAGTCCAAAGTCGGGGTACCCAATGTCCAATTCAAGAAATAGTTCGGACCCAATTGGGATTTGGTTTTCAGTTCCAATTCCTAATTTTTTTATTTTGTAACCAAATCGAATCATATGGTTTCGATTCGAAAGGTTCAATTTCGATTAAAATGTTCAATCCTAATCATGCACTCCACCATCGCCAAATTTGTGTGCCACCCTAACTCTTGTGTTTTTTCTCTTTACCAAAAAACGAATAAAACAACGACTTACTCTTGGAGTTTGAGCTCAAATTTGTACGCCTAGTCGATAACCACTACAACCATCTATGCCGAATTTGGAGGTAGAGGTAGGTCGCAAGTTTGAGATTTGGGTTTTGGGTGGTATTGTTGGTGCCTTGTGCATAGTGATGGTCTGTAGCAAACCAACAATGAAAAGGTTACTGGCTTAGTTTTACTTTTCAATTGGAAGTATTAATGGAGCATTCGGTAAAAACTCATAAGTTTCAAGAGTTAAATTCAATATTTGAAAAGTTTGGGGACTAAATTGCGAATTTCAAAACTTGTCTCAAATCAACTATTATGATTTTAAAATGAAGAGGACTTAATTGAAAATATTAGAATTTCATTCTTACATATATTCAAGCCGAAAGCTTGTAGAATTTCATTAGACGTATATATTCAAGCCTAGGCTTGGGAAATTTATTTTACACGTATTATACAAGCCCAAAAGGAGGGAAAAATCGAAAAATCAATCAAGAAACTAGGGTTCCAATATTTTACAAGAAAAAGGCGGATTCTTGGTACAAAGATTTTCATTTTTTTCTTGTTTTTCCTTAAAATCCGGTGATGTACTTTAATTCCTTCTTCTATTTTTATTCTTCCATGATGTGTAATTAAGTAATTAATTAGAATAAATGATTGTAATATAGTTTTGAACCTTATTTTTAGTTAAAAAGTTTAAATTTCCCATTGAATTTGTGAATTGTTTTTACTTTTAATCTTAATGCTTAGATTAATTGGCCACTAATTCATTGATTTTGTAAACGATAGTTACATAGATATGCAGATTATTTGTTTAGATCCCGTAATAAAATTTGGGAACTAATATAAAAGTGTAAAAATATATTTTTTAGTTAATAGGTCGTTACGTGGATTCTTAGAGATTTAATGTTTTAACTAAGGCGTATCTGAATTCACATAAAGATATGGAATTAACTTAGTTAAATAGAATCAATATGAACTCAATATAGATAAATTGAATACGTAAGAAGAACTTGATCGGGTAAATATAATAAATGGTAATTAAGATTAAAGGAATAACTATGGTGAAATCACAAGTCCAAACCCTTAAACCATCATTAAAAAATTATCTTTTGTTCTAGTTTATTTAAAATAAAAAGTCACAAAAAGATAAATAACTATCTAGTAGTTCTCGTGGGAACGATTATTCGTACATTTAGGTGCTCTATATTATTTGTTACGATCCATATACTTACGGGATATAAAATCAACAACGATTTTGTTTAAAACAAAGAGTCAGGCTAGGTTGAGTAGGACACAACTCAACAGTAGAACCGAATTTTAGTGTCGGATCCAAGCTCAACCTGAAAACCGACTCAAATGGTTATAGTCGGGGTTCGTAGAGAATGGTCAATTAGTCGAATTTTTAGCCCAGGCCTACGCATGCATAATCTTAAGACCCATTTGACAATAGTCTAGAATCATATATTATTCTATTGTTTATTTTTCTTGTGTCCTTATTACGAGACTGACTCGATTTTGTTTATTTTTCTTGTGTCCTTATTACGAGACTGACTCGATTATTGACTCTAACAAAACATTATACCAAATTATTAATTTCATGTCAACAACTTAGGGTTGGAATTTGGTTTGAAAAAGATTAAAATTGGTTGTTAAGTATAAAACCCTAAAAATGTGAAAAGTGACTTTCATGTCAATTTCGGTCAAATATTCAAACTTAATTCGATAGCCAAATTATGAAAATAAATAGACTAACATGCTCTACTCGACAATTGGATGATCGTGGTATATTTGAAATTTTCAAACAAATTCCGGATGAATGAGAAATTGTGGTCCAAAATTAGAAGAAAAAAATGAGTAATTTAGCTTTAAGACCACCGCTCGAGTGTCAAGCCAACGTCAGGTAAGCGTTGGACTTTCTGCTTTTGTGGCTCGAACGACGTACGGGCAATAGGCGAGTGACACCAAAGACTGCGACATTTGGTAAAGGTTGTCGAGTTTTGGAGCGTGTCTCTCTATCCACAGCCCCTCATCTTCTATAAATTAGATCTCGTGGGCGTCATTTAGGCATTCCAATTTGTATTCTTGAATTTCGCACCAAAAATCTTGCCAAAACTCTCCCAAACTTTGTATTCGAAATCAATCTTTGCATAGATAATAAATTGTTCAAGTTCGTTGTTGCCTTCTAGTTTACAAGGAAGTAAACCGTTGTATCTTGGAAGATAATTGTCGTTACTCCGTTAGCATGGTAGTGGGGCAAATTTGTTTTAAGGAAATAGTGTTATCACTTCTCTCGAATCTTGAATCCATATTTCTTCTTATTTTTTGTTCTACCTTCTTCATTTGTAGTTTAACATTATTTTTGTGTTGTTAAACTTAAGTGTTGTTTACATACAAAACAACATTTATACCATATCCACCGATAGAGACAGGGCTAGCACCCAGCGAGCTGGCGTGACTACCCATGATGGCTGCATCGAAAAATAAAATCTTATTAATGAAGTTTTGAAGTTAAATATGTTTAATTGCACTAGCTTTGAATGAAAGTGGTTATAGCGCAAATAGTAGAATGCTTGTTTTGCATGTGGGAGGCACCCGGTTTGATTCCCCTCACCTCCACTTCTCCTTTTAAATTTTTAACATAATAAATAATTATTAGAAAACTTATACAGTTTTCATTTACTTCAACTGAAATGTTGTATTTTATAGGGGACAATACATAAATAAGGTATTTAAGTATCACCATTTCAAAAATAAGGTTTGAGGTTTTAAATTTCAAAAATCAGGTTTTCATTAAAATTTATTTATAATTTAATTAATTAATTATATATTTAATTAATAAATATATAAATGTCATAGATCTATTTCAAAAATTTTATAGGTTTAGGGTCACAATCCAAAAATTTTAAGGTCACAATTCAAAAAATTTAAAGTCACAATTCAAAAATTTTATAGGTTTAGGGTCACAATCCAAAAATTTTAAGGTCACAATTCAAAAATTTTATAGGTCACAGTTCGTTAATCGGTCACAAATTAAAAATTTAAAAGTCACAATTGTTCATCAGTCACGAATCACAAAATTTATAAGTCACACAACTTATTTTATGGTCACAGAACATCAAATTATAGGTCACATATTACTTTTATTGGTCACAAATTAATAAATTTTTATGTCACAAATTATTTCTAGGTCACAGTTTATTATTTATTGGTACACACCAACCAATTTATTAAGGTCACAGATCTATACAATTTGGTCACAATTCAAAATTTTTTAGGTCACAATTCAAAATTTTCATAGGTCACAATTTGTTCATCGGTCACAACTTAAAAATTTAAAAATCACAATTTTTTCATCGGTCACAAAACTACAAAATTTGTAAGTCACAATACTTATTTACGGTCACAAACATCCCATTAATTGAATATAAATTATATTTATGTCACAATTTATCAAATTATTGGTCACAAATTTTAGTGGTCACAAACAACCAAATTATTTGTGACCACTACCGAAAGACCACCACTTCACCACTGCCTCCACCAGTGGCACCATCAACATCTCAAAAATCAACACCACACCCTCCCCAACACCACTATCACCACCCCCTAGACCCCCATCGCCACACCACAAATCGCTAGACCCAACAGCAAACAACACTCACACACTAAAATCAACACCCAAAATCAACATACACTAAAATAAACACCCAAAATAACGCACAGCTGACAACACACTAAAATCAACACCCATGGATCTTGAACTGGGCTGTCCTCATGGATCTTGAAGGGAGGGGGCGGTGGAGGCGGCGGGCTGTGGAGGTTGTCACTTGTTTTCCTCTCCTTCTCCTGCTTCTTCTTGGCTGCGCGACTGCTCCTCTGTAATTTTTTTACAGCGTCATGGATCTTGAAAGGGAGGGAGATGCGGCGGTGGAGGTGGCGAGCGGTGGAGGTTGTCACTTGTTTTCCTCTCCTTCTCCTGCTTCTTTAAGGCTGCGTGACTACTCCTCTGTAATTTTTTTTTTACAGCATCGAGCCGATTAGGGCGGTGGAATTAGGTGATGATGACGGTGGAAGGTGTTGCAGACGAGTGAAGAGTGAAGATGAGATGGGGAGAAGAGAGGAAGAAGAGCAGCCGCAGCGGCCGTAGAGCAGAGAGACGGGAGAAGAGGCGATGAGAGTTGAGAATTGATTTTAGGGTTTGATTAGGGTAGATAGGGTAGGGAAGTATATATAATTAAAAATAAAAATAAAAAAATGTTTTTAAATTTTTAATTAAAACCTGATTTTTGCATTATGAAACTTGATTCAGGATTTATGAAAATGGAATGTTAAAACCAGGTCTAGGTGTAATTTTCTCTATTTTATATGGTAAATTGCTTGCTTTGTATGTGAGAGGCATGGTGTTCGATTCCTCTCAACTCTACTTATTCTTTTAATTTTTAACACAATAAATAATAACTAAACAATTCTATATTATTAGTTTTTGTTTCTAAAATAATTTTAAGAAATTTGTTGACTCAAATTATTACTTCATGATATATATTTTATTGTTAGATTTTATCAATTTATTTTGTAAAATTCAAATTGGACAATTTAACTACTGTTTTTTTTTATTTTATGAATTCGAAAAACACGTTCCTTTTTGGGGTAAAAATAGCCCTAAAAATTACCGTTTTAAAATTTATTGACTCAAATTATTATTTCATAATATATACTGTTATTGTTAGGTTTTACCAATTTATTTTGTAAAACTCAAATTTGGATACTTATCTTTATTCTTTTAAGAGTACAAAAAATATTTTTCTCTTTTGGGGTAAAAAAAATAGCTCTAAAATTCACCGTTTTGAAAATTTTGCATAGGTTTTGCCTATGCTCGAAGCTTATCTTTATCGTTTAATCATACTTTACGTACAATTTTCATCTTATCTCGCTTAAGTTTATAAAAACTTGAAACTTGATCTTACGTATATAATTAAAAAAATGTAATTTTATTGCTTTATTTTGGGTTTGGATTATATTTTTATATGTATATATTTTTACATTCTAGTGCATTTATGTATTGATTGAAGATTCTTTTAATATAAATTATTAAATATTAATCAATAATCTCGCTATATTAGAAAATCCCTGGATGGCCACTCGACGTACCTCCCTAGCTCACTCAAGTGGCTGGATCCGTCCCTGTCCACCAACAATCGTAAGACAATTTTTTGTTGCTTTGTTGGATCAAGATCCATTCTTTTCATCTTTTGGAATAGATGTGCTATTCCTTTCTTGAATCTTACTTATGATTGAATTTTTGTTTACGTAACATAAACGAATACCATTAAGACTACTTCAAGTCAAACAACAAATTGTACAAACAATGTGGTTCCACCTGTGGCTATACAACTTCAAAATACTCCAATTCCATGTGGGGAAAAATCGGAGAAGTTTGGAGGAGTGAACTTCAAGAGATGTCAATAAAAAATGTTTTATCTCACGACTTTAAACTTGGCAAAGTTCTGTAAAAGAAGGGAAAAGTAATCATGAATTGATTATTGCATTGGATGCATGAAAGCACTCGGTTTCCTTTGCAAGAATTACATCTTAAATGGATTGAACAATACACTTTATGGAGTGTAAAGTGCTATAAAATCGGCCAAAGAACTTTGGGATTCTTTTGAGTAAAAGTACAAAATGAAGGATACCGGCACAGAAGTTCATTGTCGAAAAGCTCCTTGATTACAAGATGATAGACTTCAAAACCATCATTAGTCAAGTGCTAGAACTACATGTTCTACTTCATTACATTCATACGAAGAAAATGGAGTTGAGTGAGTCTTTCCAAGTTGTTGCTATCATCGAGAAACTCCCACCTTTATGGAAAAATTTCAAAACTATCTCAAACACAACATAAGGAGATGAATTTAGAAGAATTGATAGTTTGTTTAAGGATTGAAGAAGACTAATGAAAGACCGAAACGAAGTCTATTGTACCACTTGGAGAAAACTTTGTGGAATCTGGTTTAAATATCAACAAAAAAGCGTAAGGTCTCGGGTGATGCACCGAAAAGTGATAATTCCAAGAATGCCGAAGTTCAAAGGCAACTGCTATAGTTGTGGAAAAGCAGGATATTGCTATAATAAATGTCAAAAGCCTAAAAAGAACGCACAAGAAAATATGATTGAAGGAGACACCCTATCTGAAATGGTACAAGAGATGAATCTTTCTATGGTTGTTTCTGAATGCAACAATGTTGGTAATCCAAGGGAATGATGGATCGATATTGGTGCTACTGCCACATTTGTGTTGCTAAGAATATGTTTTCGAACTACAAAGAACTTATTGGAAAACAACTCTTCATGGGAAATTCTAAAAGTTCGAAGGTTGAAAGACAAGGGAAGTTTACTTTGAAGATGACTTTCGGCAAAGAGTTCATCCTCAACAATGTCCTCAATGTATCAAACATTCAAAAAACCTTGTATCGGGTCTCTACTTAACAAAAATGGTTCGAAACTTATATTTGTAACCGATAAATTTGTATTCATTGAGAATAAGATGTAGGTTGGTAAATGAGACTTATGTGATGAAATGTTCAAAATGAGCGTTCTTACAATTGTACCAAAACAAAGCATTGTAAATAAAAATTTGATTTCTACTTAAATGCATGAGTTGTCTTTTTTATGATATAATCTATTAGGACATGTAAATTACAAAAATGTGCATAAACCTATGAATTAAAGTTTAATTCTGACGCTTAAATTCGATCCTAATCATCAATGTGAAATTTGTTGATAAGTACGTTTTATATATTTATTTTACTGTCAAAACATGAGCAATTGTTGATTAATATGTTGAAATATAGCTTAATTCTATACAATTTATATTTTACAGGACAAGTGATTAATGTGGCGGAAATAATGAAAAATAAATGAAAAATAACCAGAATGGAAGAAAGTAAAAGTTCAAGGACTAAAGTGCAAATACTCAAAAATTATGTCGGGACTCACGATGAAGGTTCGAGAGTACTAAGGGTCGATTGGAAGCAATTAGAAGTCAAAAAGGAATGGAATATTATCAAAATCAATTTCCGATTCGCACAAGATATATTCCAGATTTTTAGCCGAAAATTGAGACCCATTTTTGATATAGTAAAAGTCTGAATTTGAAAAGATTTATTTCTAACAAAGTTGTAGCTCTTCGAGTTATATTTGCAACACATCTTGAATCATCTAAATTTGATATCAAAAGAGAAAGTTATAACCAAATTACTGACTGCTGTGTAGAGACAAAAAAATCCGGCGCGAAAAGAACTTTCCTTATTTGATTAGAACTCTTTTGGAAATCAATTTGGACGTGATTTTCATCTAATTTCCGACTCTTACAAATACTTAACAGCAGAATACATATGGAGAAGGCCCCCATACATCATTTTTCTTCTCTTTGGCTTAAGAAACACATGAGGAACTAAAGAACTTGGTGAAACTACGAAGAAACTCGATTGGAATTGGTGATTTCATGTCCTTTATTCATTTAATTTGATCTTTTCATTGTCAAACAATGCTAGAATTTAGATTTTCATTCTCTTGAATTTATATTGAAATCATTTTAATATTTACAAGATTTTTCATGGATTCACTCATACTTTTTCCATTGTTCAATCAAACTATTTATTGAGTTTCAATTTCAATTATTTATTGTTGAGATTGGTTTAAAAATTATTATATCCTTCATAGATCCAGTCATGCTTCTTCTATCGTTAGATTAAACTAGTTGTTGAATTTTAATCTCAATTTTACTTTATTGGCGGATTGATTACTGCCTTATGCTTGATGTATATGGTCGATCTTTGATCTTGTTCCAATAAAATTGTGCGAATATATCTTAAGTCTAAATTCTAGGATTACATTTGTAAATTAAATTGATTTTCACGATATATCTTCCGATTAGAGTGTCGGGATGAAAGTCTCTAATTGTGTTATAAAAATGAATAATTGATATGATTGATCCAATCCAATTGAGGGAATTCCGACGCTTCACCGCTTCGAATTATTGATTTTAATTTCATGTTTTAACATTGAATTTTATTACACATTTGAGAGAACAATTCAACATTTTTGATCCTTTAAATATTCTTCCATCTCCCAGTGGATACGACACCCCAAAACTGCGCTACAACTACAGCGTTATTCTTTGGCCGTAATCATTTGTGTTGAAGCGAAATTGACCAAAACAACTTTTCATTATGTTCAAATGAACGCGACACCCTTAGAATTATTTTATAGCGATATTTGTGATTTTAAATTTGTTCAAATTAAAGGTGGAAGTAAATATTTTAATACTTTTCATTGATGATTGTACAAAGTATTGTTATGTGTATGCTAAGAAGTAAAGATGTTTTTAAACATTATAAGATGGAAGTTGAGAATCGTCTTGATAAATGAATAAAGAATATTTGTAGTGATAGAAGAGGAGAATATGGAGCACTGTTTGAAGAATATTGTTCCGAACATGGAATCATTCATCAAACAACGACAATTTATTCACCTCAATTGAATGGTATTGCTAAATGCAAAAACTAAACTCTTAAGGAGACGATGAATGCAATATTGGTAAGTTTGAGCCTATCCCAAAACATGTGAGTGAAGCTATAATTTCTGCAAATAATATTCTAAAAAAGATACCCCCTTAAAGAAAATAGATGAAACTTCATATGAATTATGGAAATGTTATCCTCTTTTTATAAACACTTGAAAAGTATGGGATGGTTGTTTGGCTAAAGTTAAAGTACCAAAGCAGAAACAAGTGAAAATTGGTCCTAAAATAATTGATTGCATATTTATTAGATACGTCAATAATAGTAGTGCACATCGTTTTCTTGTTCATAAATCTGAAGTTCAAAACGTACATTAAGGCACCATAATAGAATCAAGAAATGCATCATTTGTAAGATATCTTTCCATGCAAAGACAAGGAAAATGTAAGTTCGAATAAAAGAATTTTTGAAATTACAAATGGTACTTCAAAATATGAAAAACCAAGGCATAGTAAAATTGCTAGAACATCTACTTTATTTGATCATAATTTTCTAACATACATGGTGGAAAACGATCCGAAAAAATTTAGTGAAGCAATGACTACACTAGAAGCACCGTATTGTAAAGAAACTTTCAATAGTGAGAGAGATTCTATAATGTAAAATCATACTTGGGAGTTGGTTGATTTACCACCCGAAAATAAGCATTTAAATTGTAAATGATTTAAAAAAAAAATAAAAATAAAAATTGGAAGTGTCCATTGATAAATATAAGATTAGATTGGTTGCCAAAGGATATAGGCAAAATGAACGACTTCACTTTTTTGATACATATTCACTTGTAACTAGAATCGCTTCAATAAGTTTACTAATTGCAATTGCTGCATTATATAATCTTGAGATTCATCAAATGGACGTAAAATCGACATTTCTGAACGGTGAGTTAGAAGAAAAAATATACATGAAGCAACCTGAAGGGTTCATTGCTTCTAACAAAAAATAAAAGGTTTGTAAACTCATTAAATCCATATATATGGATTGAAACAACCTCCTAAACAATGACACCAAAAGTTTGACAAAACAATATTGTGGCACACGAGAGAGACAGTAAGGGCTGCAACTCTTGGTGAAAGTTGTTAAGCTTTGAGGAGTGTCTCTCCATCCACAACCCCTCTTTTTATATAAGGGTTATTAGCACAAAACGTCCATATAGATGGAGTTTATTGTGCAAAACATCTTAACGTTGTATTTTTTTTTTTTGCATTTTCACCTCTATTTCAACATTTTATTGTGGAAATCATCATTTTCATCAATTTCCACCCAATTTCTCAATAAAAAAAATGTAAAATAACGAATATATACTTCTATTTAAATAAAACATAAAGAAAAGAAGAACTTACTACAGCTTTAACCTCAATTTTTTTGAAAACGTACAAACAAGTTCAAATAAATTATTAAAAAATAAAAATAAATTTGCTACATCATGTTCAAATGTGAATAATAATAAAATGTCCAAAAAAGAAGAAGATCTGGGTGCCATTCTCTTCTTAAACTTTACTTTGGATCCCCTTCTCCTTCTAAATAAACATTTATCCTAATATTCTCCAAATTTGGGTTATTGAAAGAATTAGAAATGTGAGTTATTGACAAACTCAATGGCCCAGATTGCATATGAAAGAATATCAAATTTGGTGTTTTCTTTTGGGTTTTCTAAATCATAGCTTAAAACAATATTAGACTAATCTTTCATTTTCAATTTTTGATCTGCGTTGTCCTTTTTTGGGTATTTTTTAAAGATTTTCAGCTGGATTTGTGCTTCTTTTCGATTACAATTAATATTTGAGGGTGGAATTTGGATTTGAAATTCATTAACCCCAATGAACCCATTTCGGATCCCAACCAAAATCCCCAAAACTCTAATCAAAAGCAAGATTTTCAAAGTTTTAGTGAATATTTTACACACCCAAAATTCAATGTTTCCTAGCAAAGCCCTTTAAGAAAATGATGAATCTCAGAATGAGGAAGTGGATAATGGTAGATCAATCTTCAGGTTTTAAAGAACTTGAGGAAGAAAATGGGCAGTGGATTTTAAAATAATGGTGGCAGAAAATGAAGAGAAAATGTGGGTCTGTGGGTTAGAAAAAGAAATGGAGTGAAAAAATATTTTCTATTTGCTCGAAGAAGATAAGAATGGGAAAAATGTTCTAGGGAAATGTGAATCTTGTACTTTAAAAAGGTTCCGGCGGTGGTTGTGGGAAGAAAAGGTGAAAAAAAAGGAGAAATGGCTATATCAACGAGTCGATCCGAAAAAAAAGCTCAGACCGAGCTTTTTTTGCTCAAGCCGGGCTTTGAAATGTGAATCTTGTACTTTAAAAAGGTTCTGGCGGTGGTTGTGGGAAGAAAAGGTGAAAAAAAAGGAGAAATGGCTATATCAACGAGTCGATCCGAAAAAAAAAGCTCAGACCGAGCTTTTTTTGCTCGAGCCGGGCTTTGAAATGTGAATCTTGTACTTTAAAAAGGTTCTGGCGGTGGTTGTGGTAAGAAAACGTGAAAAAAAGGAGAAATGGCTATATCAACGAGTCGATTCGAAAAAAAAGCTCAGACCGAGCTTTTTTTGCTCGAGCCGGGCTTTGAAATGTGAATCTTGTACTTTAAAAAGGTTCCGACGGTGGTGGTGGGAAGAAAAGGTGAAAAAAAAGGAGAAATAGCTATGTCCACGAGTCGATTCGAAAAAAAAGCTCAGACCGAGCTTTTTTTGCCCGAGGCGAGCAAAGCCCAGCCAAAAAAATGAGACTCAGCCCGAGCCGGAGCGGGATGAGCTAGCTCGGGTTTTTTGGAATTTTTTTTTTTTTTAAATTGAAGGTTGCAAGGCAGCTCAAGGTAAAAAAAAATTAATTTTAATTTTTTTTTTATAATGGGCAGGCTCACCTGGGCCAAGGGCCAGCCCGGGCTCGAGCAAACGCCCCAAAATGGGGCTCGGCCCGAGCCGGGCCTGACTCGAGATTTTCCAGGCCGAGCCCGAGCCGCCTGAACCGACGAGCTTTTTTGTCATCCTTAAGGAGAAATAAGATGGTTTTTGTTTTTTAAGTTTTGATTTTTAATTATTTTTTTTGGAATCATTTGCAATTTTTTTAAAATTTTGGGACTATGATTACATTTAATTCTTTATTTTTATCATTATTTTTTAAATATGAGGGTATATTCATCATTTCATAGCTCTTTATTGAGAAATTAGATGAAAATGATGATTTCCGCAATGAAATGTTGAAATATGGGTGAAAATAAAAAAAAAAAAATGTAAGGTTGTGCGTTTTGCACAATGAACTCCATACGTATGGACGTTTTGTACTAATAACCCTTTTATATAATTGGACTCCTGGACGTCATTTAGGCATTCCAATTAATAATCTTCAGTCTTGTATCAATTTTTTTGTCAAAACGCTATCAAACTTTGCATTTAAAATCGTTCTTTGTAGAGATAATAAAACGTTCAAATTCGTTGTTGCCTTGTAGTTGGAAGTGCTTCACTATATGGAAGTAATCCGTTGTATTTTGGTAGACAATTGCTGTTACTCCATTAATACTAGTGCGGGACAAATTTGTTTTAAGGAAAGAGTGTTATCACTTGCTTCGAATCCTTTAATCCATATTTCTACTTCTTCCTCTTTTTTTTTTTTTTTATCATTATTTTTTTTGTTCTACCTTTTTTCATTTGTGGTTTAACATCATTTTTGTGTTGTTAAACTTGTGGCAAAATAGTCCACATACAAAACAATATTTGTAAACCATATCCACCGACACTTATTCCAGCTCGATACCCTCGATTTAGAAGTGGCTTCTTATTTGAGAGTGCTTCGAAAAGCCACGCTTGATTTGACACTATAAAAGATAGAACACTCGAATCACAATTCTTCCTTTTGCCTCAACGTGGCCATGTCCAAATTTTCATATTAGCAAATCTATAATTTAACTGGAATAACTTGATTTTGAAGTGCCTCTACTTGATCCAGCACAATATGAAATAGTTATAACCTTAAAACTTAAAGAGAGAAAAATCAGCTAACGAGATATTGGCTGACTTTGGCATAAGTCTTGAGTGGGACCTGTTTGGCTATTTTGGAAGATAAAGATTGATTTGTATTCTCCTCCATGAGTACATCAAAATCATAATTTACTTGTCAAAATTGATACTTGGGTGAATGAGAAATTAAAGCTCAAAGTGTGCCACTTAAAATGAGTTTATGTTGGTGGGAAATTAGAAATGTGTTTGTCCCACATAGGAAGCTGATGAAAACAAAAACCACTTTAAATATGGTTTCACTTTAGAAAGGTATAATTATGTGTATCATAGTGGCTCTCTCTACATGCGCACGCATGAGGGTACAAATCATGGACCGAAATATGCTGGGACCTTAAACTTGTGTGCAGACGTGACCTACATACATGAATGTCAGACCGAAAGGAGTAAAATTGGCCCCTTAGGAGTGTTCACATTTTGCTATATTTTTATTTTATTCAACTGAATGGGCAACAACCGAAAGGAGTAAAATCCTGTGATAATTGTCATTAAGTGAATGGGCAAGTTACACTCTGAAGAGCCAATATATATATGTCTCGTTTCAACACACACGAATTCATTTGAAAATATTTTTTCTAGTTTTGTCTGCATATTTATTTTTCTGTTCGAGTCTTGGTGGTGGCATTGTTCAGACACTAAATCAATTCGTCGAAGTAGTATCTGTGGTGCTCAGTGTCTACTAGTTTTACCGTTGTATGCTGGGAAACAGACGCTCGATTTAAATCTCAAGCACAAACGGTGAGGGGACAAATCTGTTTTAAGGAAATTGTGTGTAACACAGTCCTAGAGTTAAAAAGTTTACTGTTTAATTTGTTTTTTCAATTTTAATTTGGTTTTCAATTGCTAAATGATTGAATCTGTTATATTCAAAGTTATACGCCAAAACGGTATCTGTCTTGCATATACGGTATCCAGTACTAAAACACTTGTCTAACAATCTTAAAACAGATTCCTTTATTATAGATAAGTTGTTTCATTTGGTTTATTGAAAAGTAATATTGGTTTATTGGAAACTAATATTTATTTTATTTTCAGAAATGGCAACCGAATCAACCAACATGGATGTAACCCAAGTTGTGGCTAATGAAAATCAGGTTGTAGGCTCTACTGTGGCCCAAGGGCCGAGTTCTGTTGTGCTTAGATTGTTGCTAGTTGCCAAGTCATGTTGTGAGTCAAACAACTGGTCATACCGTTAATGTTTCGATTAATCAGGGAGAAAAATCGGAGAAATTCAACGACTAGAATTTCAAGAGATGGCAGCAGAAAATGCTATTTTATCTGACCACCTTGAATCTTGTGAGATTATTGATTGAAAGTGCTCTAAAACTTAATGAGACTGAGGGAGATGTTCAAGCGATCAGTGCACTTTATGCTTAGAACCATTCGGATTTTCTGTGCCGAAACTTTTCAAATGGCTGCAATTGTTGAAAAATTGCCCCCGCGTGAAAAGACTTCAAGAATTATCTGAAACACTAACGAAAGGAAATGAATATCGAAGAACTAAATGTTAGACTTCGAATTGAAGAAGACAATAGTAGTTCCGAGAAGAAGTTGTTCAATCCTGGTGTTGCTAAAGTTAATGTTGTGAAGCATGGTCAAAGTAGTAAGACCTACAAAACTAAGTCTGGATCATCCGGTGGCAAAGTGACCAAACTAGGACCTAAAGGTGGAATTTCTAAAAGGAAGTTTCAAGGAAAATGCTTCAATTGTGACAAAATGGGTCACAAGTCTTCAGAGTGCAGATTCCCAAAGAAGAGGAAAGAAGCAAATGTGGTTGATTATATGGCACATGATGTGTCGGAGATGAATCTCATAGTCGTTATTTCTGAAGTGAACATGGTGAGTTCTAACCCAAAAGAGTGGTGGATTGACACCGGAGTTACGAGGCATGTGTGTTCTGATAAAGAGCTGTTTACTGCTTTCGAAACAATTGAGAATGGAGAGAAGTTTTTTATGGAAATTCAGCAACTTCTGAAATCAAAGGTCAAGGAAAGGTGGTTCTAAAGATGACTTCGGGAAAAGAGCTGACTTTTAACAATGTGCTATATGTGCCAGAAATCTGCAAGAACTTTGTGTCCGGATCGCTTTTGAATAAACATGGTTCCGTATTGTGTTTGAGTCAGACAAAGTCATTTTATCAAAAAGTGGAATGTTTTTCGAGAAAGGCTATGGTTTCGATGGTATGTTTAAACTGAATGTAATGATTGTTAAGCCAAAAATGAATAAAGTAAACTCTTCTACTTACTTGCTTGAGTCTTCCAACTTCTGACATGGTAGACTAGGACATGTTAACTATGATATTTTGCGTATACTAGTTAATTTGAATTTCATACCCAAGTTCCACATTGAGTCCAAACAAAGTGCGAAACTTGTGTTGAGACAAAATTGACAATGTCATCCTTTAAATCAATTAAATAGAATACAGGACCACTTGATTTAATTCACATCTATGTGATTTAAAATTTGTGCAAACAAGAGGTGGCAACAAGTACTTCGTTACTTTTGTTGACGATATCACAAAATACTGTTATGTGTATTTACTTAAAAGTAAGGACGAAGGTATAGAGAAATTTATTCTCTATAAGAGTGAAGTTGAAAATCAACTTAATAAGAAAATTAAGGTACTGAGAAGTGATCGAGGTGGTGAATATGAAGCACCATTTACTAAATTCTATGTACAACACGAAATCACTGCACCTTATTCACCGCAACAAAATGGTGTTGTTGAAAGGAAAAATCGTACCTTAAAAAAATTGATGAATGTAATGTTAGTAAGCTCTGGTTTACCTTAGAACATGTGGGAAGAAGTTGTGTTATCAGCAAATTATCTTTTAAATAAGGTGTCCCGAAAGAAAATGGAAAAAACCCCTTATGAGTTATGGAAATGAAGAAAGTCTTCCTATAAATACTTACGAGTGTGAGGGTATCTTGCTAAAGTGGTCGTTCCAATACCAAAGAAGGTAAAGATAGACTTGAAAATTGTAGATTGCATCTTTATTGGCTATGCACATAATAGTAATGCTTATCGGTTTCTTGTGTATGAATCTAAAATCCCGAACATACACAAAAACACGATAATGAAATCGAGAAATGCTTCATTCTTTGAACATGTATTTCCATACAAGTCAAAAGAGAAAGTAAGCTATTCTAAACGGACACATTAGACTATGGTTGGAAAAAGTCTAGACCAAGAGATAGAAGATGAGGTTGAGATTGAACCAAGACTCAACAAAAGGGAAAGGACAGAAAAATCTTATGATTCTGATTTTCTGACTTGCATGCTAGAAAGTGAATATCAAATCTATCAAGAAATTGTGAACTGTTCAGAAGGATCTCAATGGAAAGAAGCCATTAAAAGTGAAATAGATTCCATTTTTTTAAAATCATACATTGGAGCTAGTGAATCTTCCTCCAGGAAGTAAAAAACTAGGCTACAAACGGATTTTCAAAAAGATAATGAAAGCAAATGGATCTATTGAAAAGTATAATGCCAGATTAGTAATAAAAGGTTACAGACAACGAGAAGGTCTCGATTACTTTGATACATATTCTCCAGTGATGAGAATAACATCTATTAGGATGATATTTGCGATTGCTGCTCTACGAAATCTTGAAGTACATCCAATGGATGTTAAAACTTCTTTTCTGAATGGAGAGTTAGATGAAGAAATCTATATGGATCAATCCGAGGGGTTTTCATCTCCAGGGCAGGAAAAGAAAGTATGTAAACTGGTGAAATCATTAGATGACTTGAAATTAGCACCAAAACAATGGCATGAAAAATTTGATAATGTTATGATGGAATGTGGATTTAAAATCAACGAGTTTGACAAATGTGTCTATGTAAAAGACACTGAAAATGGTTGTCATTTTATGTCTTTACATTGACGACTTGCTTATTGTTGGTAGCAACAATAAGATGATCAAATCCACTAAAAACATGTTAAATTCAAGATTTGACATAAAAGATATGGGTTTAGCTGATGTTATACTTGGAATCAAAATTTCAAGAACATTAGATGGACTTATTTTAAGCCAGTCACATTATGTAGACATAATTCTAGAAAAGTTCAGTAATGATGATACGACATGGCTAGAACACCGATAGATACAAGTCAGCATCTATCCAAGAATAAAGGTGAAAGTGTTTCTCAAGTAGAATACTCGAGAATTATTGGAAGTTTGATGTACTTGATGAGTTGTATGATACCAGATATAGCCTACATAGTTAGTAAATCGAGTAGATATACGAGAAATCCAGGAGATGATCACTGGAAAGGAATAGTAAGAGTACTAAGTTACCTGAGATTTACTCGTAATTTTGGATTGGACTATAGAAGATATCCAACGGTCATTGAAGGATATAGTGATGCTAATTGGATATCTGATATGAAAGACTCAAAGTCCATAAGCGGATTTGTGTTTACATTGGAAGGTGTAGCCATATCCTAAAAATCCTCTAGGCAAACTGTTATAGCCAGATCTACAATGAAATCTGAGTTTATAGCTCTAGATAAATGTGGTGAAGAGGCTAAGTGGTTATCCAACTTCTTAGAGGATATTCCAAGATGGTTAAAACATGTGCCAGCAATATACGTATATTGTGATAGTCAATCAGCAATTGAAAGGGCACAGAGTAACATGTATAATGGTAAGTCTAGACACATATGTCGTAGACACAATATCATGAGGCAACTACTCTTAACAGGAGTTATCACTAGTGACTATGTAAAGTCAAAGGATAACATTGTGGATCCGCTAACCAAAGGGTTAATCAAGAGTTAGTTGAAAAATCATCGAAAGGAATTGGACTTAAGCCCTTGAACGAATAAGTGAATACAAAGGAAACCCAACCTAGTTGACTGGAGATCCCAAGATCTAGGTTCAAATGGGCAATCTAATTGTAATGACTTAATTAAATCATTGTATCCATTCCTATGATGCAACGGTGATGATCGTAAGGATGAAGGATATCCATTGAAATTCGAGCTAAGTAATGCAGGTTACTTGCAATAAAAAATTATCCATGTGAGAGAGAAGTGGGGTCCCTTCTAAGGGAATTACGTAGGGCAAAATTCTTGTAAACTTTCACAAGACCAAGCATATGTTCATGTCCAAAATGAACATAATGATGAGAACTGAAATGTATTAGGAAGAATCATGTGGGGAGTATATTATCGTTTACACAAACGGTAGAACAATTCAAAGACATCGCGTCTACTAGTCAGCTAGTAAAGTAAATATGCTTTCACAAGGGAAGGTTCAAAGGGATTAACCTACCTATCCTATGCAGGTTTCAACCGTTGAACTTTATCAGTAGGTTTTTTTGTGTCACATTCATGTGTCGCTCCTAATTTTCATTCATGTGGGGATTGTTGGAAAAAAAAGAGATATTGACTGACTTTGGCATGAGTTTTGAGTAGGACCCGTTTGGCTATTTTGGAAGATAAAGATTGATTTCTGTTCTCCTTCGTGAGTACATCGAAATCATATATTTACTTGTCAAAATTGATGCTCTGGTGATGAGAAATTGAAACTTAAAATGTCCCACTTAAAAAGAGTTTATGTTGGTGGGAAATTAGAAATGTGTTTGTCCCACATAGGAAGTGGATGAAAATAAAAACCACTTTAAATATGGTTGCACTTTCGAATGGTGTAATCATGTGTAGTATAGTAGCTCTCTCCACATGTGTGTGTCCAGGAGGTGCAAATCATGGACCGAAATAGGCTTCGAACCTTGAACTTGTGTGCGGTCGCGACCTGCGTGCACAAATGTCGGACCGAAAGGAGCAAAATTGGCCCCTTAGGAGTGTCCAAATTTTGCTACATTTCTATTTTATTCAACTGACTTTTTATTTTCTGAAACGGTTGAAACTCCTGTGATAATTGTCATTAAGTGAATGGGTAAGTTATACTCTCAAGAGCCAATATATATATATATATATATATATATATATATATATATATATATATATATATATATATATATATATATATGTGTGTGTGTGTGTGTGTGTGTGTATGTCTCGTTTTTCCTCTTTTCAACACACACGAATTCTTCTGAAACTATATTTTCAAGTTCTGTCTGCATATTTTTTTCCCTGTGCGAGTCTTGGTGGTGGTATTGTTCAGACACTAAATCAGTTCTTCGAAATAGAATCTGTGGTGTTCAGTGTCTACTAGTTTTACCATTTTATTCTGGGAAATAGATGCTCGATTTAAACCTCAAATATAGACGGTGAGGGGGCGAATCTATTTTAAGAAAACCGTGTGTAACACAAGTTTCGGGTTAAAAGTTTACTGTTTAATTTGTTTTTCAATTGCTAGATTATTAAATCTATTATATATAATTGATGTTATATTCAGAGTTATATGCCAAAACGGTATCTGTCTTGCATATATGGTGTCCAATATTGAAACACTTGTCTAACACTATCTACTAAACAAGGGTTTGGATGGGAATGAGGAACTTAATTCCTATCCGGTCTCCAACCTTCCAAAAATTCCCAACAAGACAACTTTGTACAATATGAAAACCAAGCCACTTTATAATATGTGCATCAGATCCTTAAGGTTCCCTTAATTACAATATATAACACCCATCAACACAATATAATTGATGCTTAGAAAAGAAAATCTCATATGAGACCATTTATGGATGCAATTCGTGGTGACTATAAATTAAAGGCGGAGCCAGAAAATGATTTTGGGCTAGGCTAACATTTAAAAATTCTAAATAAACAAATGCTACAGGAGATCGAGTTTAAGAGACTACACTTATTACAATCCTGATAAACAACATCTGACACTCAATGAAGTAAAAGTCTATATTCTCACCCTAAGATGTCTTACTACATATCCGTATTTTTTCTTGTGAAATACAAATCGACGCTCACCTTAAAAAATATAAACTGATAGAAGCACGATAAACGTAAGCAAATGATATACATCTATCAATCAAAAGCTAAAAAAATTCAAGAATTTTACTACCATGTGTTTCAAACAACTGAAAGTTTTGGCCAAAAAATTCAACCGAAATTACATTATTATATGTCACCATTCTCAAAATGTTATCTAATGTGGGCATCAATCTTTCATACCAACACATTCTACCATGAGCGAAGAATCCACCCAAAGTCAAAAAACGACAAGAAATTTCGAGGGTAAAAAAATTTGATTTCTTTCACGTCCATTTTTTATTCAACTTCTATAATATACATATGATCTTATTAATTATAAACAAATAAGTAAATAATTTTTGTTGTAAGATTAAATATAAAGTCAATTATTTATTTTGATAGTTACATCAATATCATTGTCAAAATAAGTAAGTTTCGTTCTTATAAGCATGAATAAGTTCTATATGAAAATATTTTAAAAATTAAAAGATTTAATTACTTTAAGGTTAACCAAACATTTATTATAAAAATAAGTAGTTTATTTTAGCTCTAATCAATACAATTATATTTATTATAAAAGTTTATATAAAATTATAAGTAAAATATGCATTAAATAAAAATCTAATTTGTTAATAAATTTTTTCACATTTTATTAATATCATGAAATAATATTTGGATAATTGGGCTTGGGTTGAGACTCAATATGAAGCTGGGCTAATATATATATTTGGGCCAATTTAACTATAAAATTTTGGGAAAAATTCATAAATAAGGTGTATTCTTTACACCAATTCAAAAATAAGGTTTAAAAAATCAGGTTTTTTTTTTTTTTAAATTCTAATATAATATAATATAATAAACCCACCCCACATGCACCACCACCCCTACTCCGGTGACTATTCCGACGACAATTCCGACCACCACTTTTCTCCGGCTCCGATTCCGGCGACCATTCCGGCGAGGTCACAGATTTTTAATGAGTCACGTATTATTATAGTCACCGGTCACATTTTGGTCACAGATTTACAATTTAGTTAGTCACATATTATTTTTCAGTCACGGATAATAATTCTTATACGTCACATATTATTTTACGGTCACAGTTCAAAAATTTTGTAGGTCACAATTATTTCTTTGGTCACATATTTCAAATTTAGTTGGTCACATATCAAAATTTATAGGTCACACGGTCACATATTTCAAAAACTGTTTGGTCACAGATTATTTTTGAGTCACATATTACTAAATTTTTAGGTCACAGTTAAGTAATCAGTCACAGATTACCAAATATTTGATCACATACATAACCAAGTAATTGGTCACATACACCAAATAGAGGTCACACATCACATCACACCACACCACACCACCCGTCACCAACACCGCTTGTCACAGATTAAATATTTGGTCACACACCACCAACAATAACCACCAACGTGGCCGCCCCCGCCACAAAATCGCCACCACCACCATAGATCCACCAATCAATTGTAACTCAATCAATTAAATCTAGACTAAAAATATGAAAAATATTGAGTCCTAACTGCCCTCACAACCTCAAGCCAAAACATTTTTTACCCTTTCGAAAGGGCATTGGTGTCTGAACCAGTGACATCGTAGAGAGAATGCTGCAGCCAGTGAACAGCAACAGCCTCCGTCTCACTTATACTCAACCTTTGCGGAGCCAAATAACCAGGTTGGTAAGGCTGTACAACGGGAAATACCCATTTAACCTCAAATGGAGCGGCTTCTTTCATGAACCCTAATAAGAACCGCCGCCTCCTTCCATTTATCCGACACAGTTAAACCTAAACTCCTCTGTCGTCATTTGTTTAGCCTGGCGGATAGAAGCTGGGCAGCGAAATCGCTGCTCAGCAGCAGCGAAATCGCTGCTGTGCCGGCAGCGAAATCGGGGGAGGGAGGGGAGGAGAGAGGGAGGCGGAGGCGCGGCGGCGGCGATGGTGGTGAGGAAGAGGGTGGTGGGAGAGAGAGAGAAGGGGGGCAGCCGTGAGAGAGAGAAAAATTAGGGTTGAAAATGAATTAGATTTTAAATATATTTATGGTTTGATATTTAAAATAAAATACCTGAAAAGTGAATAAAAAACGTACAAACCTGATTTTTAAAAACCATTCTTTAAACACCTGATTTTTTATAATTTCTCTAAAATTTTTCTATCTTTTACCATGTGGGTTGGGGTAGGGCTGGGCTCCTAGCCCCACACCCTACTAGATCCGCCCGTGCAATAAATTGAAACTAACGATAAAATATCGATGAGCCCAGGAAAAGTTCGTTTGATTCTCAATTGAAATGACACTTGAATTTCACCCAAATTTAATATATAACTGATTAAATAGCCAGTTGAATTAATCCAAAATCAACCAGTATTCAGAATATCGTAAAGAACAATAATTGCTAAAGTTGTTCTTAGAAGTTTACTCTATGTTTCTAGTTCTATCGAAATTAATTTACATTATGCCCATGTTTGGTCCGAATTAAAATTTGATTTTAATCCAAATCAAAGTCAAACAATCAATATTAACCACATCTTTTATGAGTCCCACAACTTTTCAACCACACATTTAAAAAACTTCTATCACAATCTACTAAAAATTCAATTTTAATCCCAGCAAACATCCTCTAATAATTTAAAATTTAAGTAAATAAAAATGAGTGATAAATAAGTAAATAGTATTAGTGCATATAAAAGTGAATTGAATGTATATAAATAGGTTACAAAAGTTGGATTAAACTAGTTGTACATGAAATTTGACATAATGTGGTGCAAAAAATTGTATCATTGATTCGAATAAGTATGATTAAAATCAATGACCATAATCAATGTCATGTCAAACCATATCAAACATAACGTCAACCAAATGTACATGCTACAGAATTGATGAAAGTTCCCTTGATTGCCAAGCCAGCGCCACAACTCAAACCATACAGTATTTCCAATACCTAATCCAACCACAACCAATTAATATAACCACATATCTTCAATAAGTTTTTCTTGCCCAAGTCATCAATGACTGCGCACGTGTGAATAATCAAGATGCTTATTGACATAATATTCTATCAAAGTCAATAACTAAAAATCTAAAGGAAAATAGCAGAAGAGGTCCCTCAAATTTAATTTCATGTGTATTGCACCTTGATACTCATTTTACAAAATTGAGCATTGATGTCCAATTTTTCATTGTTAATAGCACTTTGGTCTTTGGTGGATAATTTCACCCTTATTTTCGATAATAAAAAGGAATAATTGCAGAAGTGATCCAAATCTTACTCATTTTACAAACTTTACTACAACTTACACTTTGTGCCACCTCATTTCAAATATTACACTTTGTTGCACCACAATGACAAATGGGTGGACCGTTTGTCGACCAAGAAAACAAAATTTGACCAAATTAAAAGGGTAAAATAGTAATTTCCTTATTTTTTACATATAAAACAATTAAAACAAGAAAAAAAATAAAAAGAGCCCCCAACTACCGTTCATCTACCTCTTTCGCCCAACCCTACCCCATTTGCCCTATCCCACAATGTTGGGTTTTGTGACCCAAATTCGATTAGGGCACGCATGGTTTGGACTATTGAACTTGAAGATGTCAAACTAGGGTCCGAGGAAAAACTAGAGTTGACGGCACCAGAATAATGCTTGACACCGCTCGAGCGGTGTGCGAGATTTGGAGTGGCGAACATTTCGCTTGCTTAGCGTTCAAGCGTCGAGCAGTCCGAATTTTTCCATATTTCTGTCCTTCACTCGTTTTTTGACCTAGTTTCTATCTTTAGAGCTATTTCTAGGGTTTGACGTGCATTATTATAAATAGTACTCTTCTTCACAAGTTTGGTATTAATGAAAGTTATAACCATTGTGTACGAACACACTTATTGTATTTTCTCTCCACTATAGTTGCTGAAAAAAATATTCAATTCCTTCGCCAAATTTAATTCTTTTTTTGTGTTTTTGTTGTTGTGATCAATATTTCATATAGTGTTGTATAACCTCGTCTCGTTCTTAACACATGCTACCCACTAAACCAAAGTTAAATAAACTCATCCACCACCGAAAGCGCCACCACAGGGCCACGCTACCGTCGGCCACGCTGATAATGACCTCCTGATAGCTTCATTGGCGCTCCCTTTTATAGATCACAAACACACTATTTTTGATTCAAACAAAATTTTTAAATTAGCTAAAACGCTGAAAAAACTAGTAGAAATCTTATCGCAATGGCTACAACAATGGAAGTGGAGGGTTGGTGATTTGACCCGTGAACAATGAAAGTAGATTAATGCAAGTGAGTTCTACTGTAACAACTTCAATACTAATATATATATATATATATATATATATATATATATATATATATATATATATATATATATATATATATATATATATTACATCTCACCATTGAGACTCAAATCAAAGTGCCACGTAGCAATCCACGTAGGCGGAAAAGTCAACAAAGACTTAAATGGTCAAATGTAAAGAAATCATACGAATGGATGAAGCTCTAATACCGACATACTGCCTAAACGGCTGAAGTACGTGAGTCCGAAGCGCTACATAAATAAATGGAAGAAGCTGAAGCTCTTCACACAAAGGACCAATACAAAGCCTCATCCAACAGAGGCCCTCAATTTACCTGAAGCTCATGAAGTTGAAGCTATCTCTTACAAAATCTGTAGATAACTTTTAAGAATGATTGATGCAACGTTTGTAATAAAGGATGTCAGTGTGTTACCTAATTTATAAAGTGGTTGACCCATTGTTAATTTATTTATTGTATGATAGACAGTGATGTAAAGTCTTTGTCAAGGAGATGAGACCACTTGGTTCTGATCCAACGGACACCACTTTAGACAAAGCACTATAAATATACCCTATTTATAACTGGAAAAGGATTATGGGACTTTTGACTATTGAGCTCTTGATCCTAGATAATACAAATGGTCTTGAAAACTTTATATATATCATCTTGCTTTTTTTCCTTATACATTAGTTTGAGCTTTAATTAGTTTACTTTGGTATTTGATTGGTGGTTGTTGTTAGCGTAATCATCTTTGCTCTACCCACCAGTGCTCGAACACTTTTATCTCACGTCATGAAGCATCTCACGCGTCTACGTTCATCCCACTTCTTATCGATGTTTTGATCAAAATGTACCGAAATTTTCTTGAGTTGGCATGAGTGGGCTCGACATCTGTTATCCACGTAAGCATCAAGTTTTTTGGGATCAACAAATTGGCATCATTTGTGGGAAACCATATAATTTAACCACAAAAGTCTTGTGGGAAAAAGCCAGTTGGAAGTAAATTGAAAGGAATTATCTATCCCTCGAAAAATGGGTGTTCTTGAAGAAAGAACCGTTGGAAAACTCGAAGAAAAAGCGTTTGATTCAAAATTAGTTTGATCCTTGAAAAAAGGAACGTTTAGTCAAGAAGGAGCTTACTAACATGAGTTCAATCAATGAAGAAAATACATCTTGGAGGACGAGGGAACACCCAAAAGAAGAGGAACCCTCGCGTGCTATCCCAGCAGCTCGCCCGCTACCTCAACAACAACATAGGCTAGGCGAGGCAGATCAATGGGCACGGGCAGAGGTAGCAAGACTCACTAGAGAAGTGGCCACAATGGTTGCCAATATGGAGAACATAACTCAGCAGAATATGGCTATGCATGAGCTGCTGATGAATATGCAGGGCCAATGAGAATACCCAGTTCCTCTATATACAGCCCCATGAAATGTATTTAATGACCATTTATAGGGTACTACTACGAAGAAGAGGAAGTTCAAAGTTAAATGTTTGGATGCCAACATCACATCAGGATGGAAGCCCTCAGGAAAGGGAGGTTAAAGTTGATATGTCCACCAACTATGTCTCTGAACAACCTAATGAGACTCCATTCAATTTTCCCCGAATCATGAACCCGATGACTTGTCTCAGAGGTCCACAAGCATCTTCGATAGGCTAAGCTCAAGGATGCCTAGAAATAGGTAGGCTCCACATCCTACTGTGTCTAGAAATAGGCAGGCAACCTCCCCATGTATCTAGGTAACATGAGCCTCATTAGTTCGAAAGACGAGACGAAGCGCCTCAAATCCTTCTTCCTAGAAATAGGCATGAGTAGAGAGAACGGGCCAGAAGTGAAGCAAGACCTTTCCATCGGCCCCTAGAGGCTCAGTTTAGTGAAGATAGGGATTCTGATACACCACAAAGGTCTTGCGATCTTGATAATTATGATGATAATTCACCATTTTTGCAAGCCATTAGGAATGCCGCCGAACCATTTCATACTCTCCAAAATTCCCAAGTCTAATGAGAGAGGTGATCCTACGAAGCATATCAACAGCTTCAAGACTCACATGAGTTTTAAAGGAGCCACCCCGACGATGAAGTGTAGAGCCTTTGATTTAACTCTAAGCGGAGCAGCTGAATCTAGTACACCAGGTTACCAGTAGGAGCATCCGGAGCTAGTTGGATTTCAAAAAGACATTTTTTAAGCTCTTCGGCACAAGCAAAGATGGTGAAGGACCTATCCAATGCCTTAGGATATGCGGCGGCAGCAGAGAGAGTCTCTGAAAAGTTTTTTGCCCCGATTTACTGATGAGATGACCTACCGAGGAGGATTGGACATGAATTCTCTCTTCTTGAGAGATGTGCAAAACAAAGACCCTACCAGCTATGATGCCTTACTAAAAATGATAAGGCGTGAGATCCTCGATGAATAGTTGTGAGATCACAGGAACAAGGCTAACCAAGGACTTTCCCCTCCTTAAATGCAAAAAGGAAGAGGCCCAACCTCACATTTGATGGACCAATAGGTCGTAAAGTCGACCCCTTTCAACCCTGGACAAGTGTTTGTCGCGACAACATTAATGCAGTGCTTACTTTGGCCTACGATGAAGTGAACCCTGGTGCTGCAACGTACTAGGACAGTAACAATCAAGGATTTTCCCAAATGGGAAGAGGTAGGTACGAAGCATTGAACCTAGAAATAGGGATGGAACGTCCCTCTATTATACATACCATCACTCTTATAGCCAAACACTAAAGGTTATAGGAACATTGCGAGGCACCCTCAGAGTGCCAATCAAGGAAAAAACATACGCTTTCGAAGAGATGCTCCTCCTAGGCAGACCCAAAAGCCTGGGAATGTTGAGTCGAGGCGCCTTAATAGAAACAACTCTCCCAGGATGAGAGACACTGATGCAAAACGAACTAGGGAAGGTCAAAGACAAAGAAGAAACCTCCAACGAATGTTGGCCAAGAGCCCATCAAAGAAATTAATACAATTTATGGACCCTCATACTTTGGCGAGAATCTAGAAACTCCCAGAGAAATTATGCCAGGGAAGCGGCAGAGCCTCCTATGACTAGCTTCATAGTCAATCGAGCCTCTATCGAAAGGAAATTTCAACCTATCACCTTTACCCAAGATGATGTATCGGGTGTGCATTATCCACACTACGACGCCCTAGTGGTGAGGGAGATTTTAGCACGCAATGGCCTAAAATAAATGCTAGTGGATAATGGGAGCTCTTTCAACATCATCTTTGGGGCTACTTTTGATAGGATGAAAGTTAATACAAGATGACCCTAATGAGTCGCACCACTTATCACAAAGTGTTGGGGAGGCCAGTTCTAAAGAAACCATGGGTTGTCACATCCATCCACCATCTGTGCATGAAATTTCCAACTAAGAATAGCAATGGTTAGAGGTGATCAAAGGAGTGCGAGGGAACGTTACTCAAATTTCCTAAGAAAAGTTGAACCAACAAGTGTCAATGTGATCCTCATAAAAACTGACATAGATGACATCCCTGAACAAGGAGAAGACGTTGAAATGATGGATTCCTCTGAAGAAGGGGTCATCCTTGGACCCTTAAAGAAGGTAGAGTTGCTGAAGAAAAGCTAGTTTGGAGGAGTGGACTCTCATATCATTGATTGCGAGCATTAAACAACCCCTATGGAAGAACTAGAGAGCTTTCCAGTAGACTCCAAATATCTAAAGGTTGGAAGAAATCTTTCAATAGAAGTCAAGGAGAAGCTGAAAAACTTGTTACTGAAAGATCTAGACGTCTTCGGTTGGAAGCACGGAGACATGGTCGGCATTAACCAAAGGTCAGTTGCCACCGGTTGAACATTGATCCAAAGGCTACAACACACAAGAAGAAGATGAGAGCTCTCAACTCGAAAAGATATGAAGCTCTAAAAGATGAAGTTAAGAAGCTGATCGACAATCGTTTCATCCGAGAGTTAGTGTATCCAAAGTGGGTCTTTAAGTACAACGGTAAGTGGAGGGTTTGTGTGGATTTCTCAAATTTGAATCAAGCTTGCCCTAAGGATAGTTTTTCATTTCTCCGTATAGACCAACTTGTCGATTCGACTGTCGAGTATGAACTTCTTAGCTTCATGGATGCATGTTCCGTGTACATTCAGATCCCAATGTTCCTAGTTGATAAAGAGCACACATCATTCATAACAAACAAGGGTCTTTACTGCTACAAGGTCATACCTTTCGAGTTGAAAAACACCGAGGCCACCTACTAAAGACTCGTCAATAAAATGTTTGCTGACCTCATTGGGAAAACCATGGAGGTTTGTGTGGAAGACATGTTGGTGAAGAGCTTAGAGGCAACATATCATGTTAATCACCTTAGATAAATGTTTCAAATATTAAGGAGGTACATGATGAGGCTCGATCCTTTAAAATGCGCCTTTAGGGTTGCTTCTGGAAAATTTTTGGGCTATATCGTCAATCAGATAAACATTGAGGCCAACCTAGAAAAGATCAAGACTTTAATTGATATGAGGCCACCTCGAAAACTAAAGGAGGTGTAGAGCCCCACTGGATGTGTAACTGTGTTAAATCACTTTGTCTCTAAGGCAACGAACAAGTTCCTACCTTTTTAAAATGTTCTGAAAGGAGGAAATAAGTTCCAGTGGACAGAAGAATGTCAGGTATCCATACAAGAACTGTAGAAGCAATTGGGATAAGCTCTCATCCACTCCAAAATAAAGGCCAACAAATCAATGTAGCTGTACTTGGTAGTAACCCGGAGACAATTAGTTTGGTTTTAATAAGAGAGGAAAATCATGACCAGCTACATGTTTATTATGTAAGCAAAGCACTTTTTACTGTCGAGAATCGCTATTTAGATATGGAGAAACTAGCACTTTCTTTGGTGACAGCCTCTTGAAAAATTGAAGCCATATCTCCAGGCCCATACGATACAGGTGCTAACTAACTTTTCCCTGAAGCAAGTGCTGCAAAAGCATGACATTTCATGAAGGTTATTTAAGTGGGCTGTGAAACTCATCGAGTTTGATATTGTGTCCAAACCAAGAGCTGCTATCAAGGGAGAAGCCCTAGCAGATTTTGAGTAGAGTCCACCCTTATTCCAGAAATAGAAGAGGCTATGGAACTTGTCGAACCTCCTACATGAAACATTTTTGTTGATGGACCATCAAGGGACACCGGGTCAGGAGCAGGAGTGGTTTTTGTTAGTCCTAAAGGACATAAGCTCATTGTGTTGTATGGTTTGTCTTCAAAGCTACTAACAACGAAGAAGAATATGAGGCCCTCCTCGTAAGCCTTAGACTAGCCAGGAAAATACAAGCAAATAGGCTCGTAATTAGCAGTGATTCCCAGCTTGTAGTGAGCCAGTTCCATGGCAATTTTTCAGCCGGAGATAAGTTTATGGCCGCATACTTGAAATTGGTTATGGAGTTCATCCCTGGTTTTGAAAGATTTGAGTTGGTGCAAATCCCGCGCTTAGAGAATGCCCATGCCGATGCCCTTTCAAAGCTGACAAGCAGTAAAGATTCTAAACTACTCACTGTAGTGCCAATAGAGCATCTTCTTAGACCTTCTACTGCCACTAGTGAAGAAATCATGTTGGTCGAGGATACTCCATTATGAATGAAGCCAATCATAACTTTCCTCAAGGACCAGACATTACACTCTGAAAAAGAGGAGGCATAGAAGTTTAGAAGATGAGCTGCTCACTTTGTCCTCCAAGACGATGTACTATATAAATGTGGATTCTCATTGTCGTTACTCCGGTGCTAGGTGGAGAACAAGCCAATTATGTGCTCCGAGAAATTCATGAAGAACTATGTGTAAATCACACAAGAGGATGGTCATTAGCACAAAAAGTATTGATGCAAGGATATTATTAGCCCACCTTGAAAAATGATGTGCAATAGTTTGTCAAGAGATGCGATAAGTATCAATACTTTGTAACAATTCAGAGGCAACCTTCACAAGAGTTAAGTATTGTTTCCAGTCCTTGGTCATTTCCTAAATGGAAAATTGACCTTATAGGTCCCCTTCCTAAAGAGATGGGCAATTTTAACTTTACGATTGTAGCCATTGATTACTTTACCAAATAGATAAAATTTGAACCCCTTTCCAAGATCACTGAGGCAAATACTTCCAAATTCCTATGGAAAAATATCATTTGCAGGTTTGAAATTCCCTATTCTATTGTCTCGGATAATGGGCAGCAATTCGTCAACAACAAGGTTAGAAATTTATGTGAGGAACTGGGTATAAAGAAACATTTTCTCCCACATCACCTTTAGACAAATGGGCAAATGGAAGCTGTTAATAAAACAATCAAGTACACGTTGAATAGAAATTTAGATGCTTTTAAAGCGGCCTGGGTCGATGGGCTACCCTAAGTGCTTTGGGCCATTTTTAACTACAAGAAGAACTGTTACATGAGAAACCTTTTTCTCTATGGCTTTTGGGGCTGAAGCTATGAGCCCAGTTGAAGTAGGTCTACCATCTTCTCG
Source organism: Fraxinus americana (assembly GCA_035079005.1). Taxonomy (NCBI): domain Eukaryota; kingdom Viridiplantae; phylum Streptophyta; class Magnoliopsida; order Lamiales; family Oleaceae; genus Fraxinus; species Fraxinus americana. Next base: position 15,147,319 of record CM068719.1, on the reverse strand, counting down.
TGTGACGAAATAAGGAAATGTGGACTGGACCTTTTTGAAGAAAGGATGGATGATTCTCAAGCTAAATTGATTATTTATTAGCTGAAAATGACTAGATACTACAATTCTAGAATAAAGAAGAAGTCATTTCACTTGAATGAGTTGGTGCTCCAAAGGGTATTTTTATCTTCCAAAGAACGTGGTTCAGGAACCCTTGGTCCCAACTGGGAAGCCCCCTACCGCATCAAGGAAGAGGTTCGGCTTGGAACCTATACAATTGAAAATATGGATGGAAATACATAGCCTCATCCATGGAATGCAGAGTATCTACAGAAATACTACCCTCCCAAGAGGCAAAAGTCCAGGGAGAAGCATTTGCATAGATGAACCGTCGCTATGAAGAGAAGTGTGGGCACTTCGACGAAATGCTAGATCCTAAAATGGACTACTTCCTACTCGTGAAGTGCTGTACACACCTTAACGACAAAGGTTGTTAAGGAAGCCTCAACATGGGGGAGCCCCTCAACCCCATGTTCAAGAAACAAAGTTCGCACTCATGAAGTGTGGGACATGCCCTTAACAACAAACGTTGTTAAAGAAGCCTCAGGATGGGAAATCGTTCAACCTCATGCTCAAGAGAATTATTAATACTAGTAAGTCATCAAAAATAATAAAACGCATCCTATTGACAAAAATAAAAAAGGAAGCCTCTTCATAGATGATCCTCCCCTATAAGGAGCTGGATCCTAAGATGGACAACATATGCACTGGCGAAGTGTGGCACCCACTCAACTTCATGCTCATGAGAATTATTAATTTTGGTAAATAAATATTGTTCTTCATTAAAGCCAGTTCATTAAAAAATTATAAAGCATTTCTTATTGACAAAGTAAAAGGAGAAGCATCTTCATAAATGATCAGTCCATATGAAGAGAAGCGTGGGCACTTAGACGAGAAGCTGGATCTTAAGATGGACCACTTCTATACTTGTGAAGTCTGGCACATGCCTTTAACAACAAAGGTTGTCAAGGAAACTTCAGCATGGGTGAACCACTCAACCTCATGCTTAGAAAAAGAATGATAGGTAAGCAAACAGCCAACAAAGTCTTAAACAAAGGTCTGAAGTAGTTAAGAGTGTCTGTTTGATGTTATTATTGAAGTTTGATGTGCATTGGTTTAAAACTTATAAGTTTGATATTATTATTGAAATAAAAGTAGTTCAAACTATACTGAAGAGCATTGCGATATATTAAACAGAAGCAATAAGTGCAAAATTAAATAGTACAAGTATGGGCAAAAAGAATTTTATTTATTTAACAAATATTTACAACTGTGGGTTGAAGCCAATTACATAGAAAGTATAAAAAGAAAAATACCTATCTATACAGATGGGGGAGGAGAGCTACAAAGTGAACAGTTGTATCAGGAGCCATGGCTTCAGAAGTTTCCTCAGCAGCATCATCTTCAATTTTAATCACATGGCTACCTTCAGTAGGAGTTTGAGGCTCTTGTTCTCCCTCCTCAAGAAATTCTAACCTTAACTCAAAGGTTTTGATGCTCTGGATGTTTACCTCAAGCCACTCCACCATCTTTATGTAGGCATGTCAAATGAGAGTTTGTGATGTAGTGCTTTACAGCGTTATCCCCAGCAGATTAGGCTTCTTGCATTGCCATTTCCATCTCTTCTGTCAAGCCAGATACTTTAAAGTTTAACTCCCCACCTACAGTGCTGCTTCATAGCAATATTTTCTTTATTGGCCTTCTCCAAGGCCTCAACTGCCAGTGTTTAGTAGGTGTTGGACGTCTTCACTCGCTTCGTTAGGAAGGCCACTTTAATTTAAGACAAGTGAACCTCCTTTTTCAAATTTTCAATTTTTGCCAAGGCAAAAGCGATCTTCACAAACTCATCAGATTGTTTCTTCTTCGGCCCTTCAGCCTCCACTTTGGTATTGCTAGCAGCCTCGTCAGCTGGAGAGGCTTTACTAACAATTTCTCTATTTTTACTTTAAAGTTTTTAAAGAGGGCTTCAGCCTCTATGGCTACTCTAAAGGCCCTTCCCGCCTAGCTCACCATTGTGGAGAACAAATCCACAACATCACTGGTCTCTACGAAAGATTGCCTCCTCTCCATCCAATACTTACGAAAAGTGATTGTTATAGTTTGGACCTTTAGAGGAAGTAGGGCAAGAGCTTCTGGAGCTAATTCATTGCTAATCTTCTTCACGATAGGCTCGGTTCTTTGAGGAGCCTCGAAAGCGGTAGAGTCAGTTGTAGACCTCACCTTCTTTAGAGACTCTCTCCTATAGGGCCTTTTTTGCCCCCAGAGACTACATCTATGGAAGTCGCCAATAACTTCTCCCCAGCTAGGACCTCAGAACGAAGATGAGGAATGTCCGTTGAACCACCCACCTCGGTAATGGAGAATCTATGCTTCCTCTTGGAGACCTCCTCAACCACCTTCTTTCCCTTGTCCTTTAGGGAGGTCGTCTCTCTTCTTGGTTTTCAGCCTCTCGGCTGACCCGCTCGACTTGGTCCCTAACTTGTTTGGCTCCAACAAATGAGGGGTTCAGCCCCTTTCGCCTGAAAGTAGAGGTGGCAGCAAGGATGGTGGCCATGTCCATAGTGAGGTGCCTCCACTTCTCAAAATTTTCAACAAAGGCAGACATGATCAGTAACAATTATGTAAATTAAGATATGAAGTTTATTAAGAAGGAAACAATGCCACTCTTGGCCATTAGACATAATTCTTTAAAAAATCTTCGAAAAATGATCAAACTCTCGAAGTCATGAGAGAAAGAGGGTCGATGGCATATGTCAGTTAGAGTCTTCCATTCACTGTCTTTCAATTCAAAGCACTCAACCGACCCTGTAAAATAACAAACATTAGATATTGTTAGCATCAAGATTATCAACACAAAGAAATAAAAAATAGATACAACACTCACGGAATTCGAAGTAAGAGGTCGAAGCTTTCGCGTGGGGACAGTCAGCCTCATATTCTTGCTACTTCCACCTTATCCAAAATCACTTCTCCTTTCATCATTTGATGGAGGAGGGAAGGACTAGGACAAAGGGAGAATGTGACCCCCATGGATAGAGGGAGTACCACTCTTTTGAATCCCCTTTCCCGAGATTCGGGGTCGAAAAATTGTTTGGAATACATAAAGAGGTATGTCATCTCCAAGTGAAGTTTCCTTCCAGTATAAGCAGGTTCCCACTAGTTTGGCCCACATATTGGAAGAGTTGGGTGGGGGCCAACCCATACAACCTAAGGATAGCTCTAAAAAATGGATGAAGAGATAGGCGTAGCCCAGGCTTTAGGAGAAACTCACTGATGGCAATGCGACCTTGCCTCGGAAAATAGGATCACTCATCAGAAGTCGGAGAAAGAAGTTCAATGTCATAAGGGTTATGGTATTTTTTTCTAAGGTTGATTAGGTGGGTTGGATTTATAGATGAAGGGATTTTGGATGCTCCCATCTCAGCAGCTACCTCACTAATGTCCATTGACGTAGATTTTTCAAATGTCAGTGTTTGAAAATGCCATTGGCTTAGGTTTTTTAAGTTAAAGCTTAAGAAACTAACAATTTAGATTGAAGAATGGTGAAGTATCACTGGAGATTGAAAATGTAAAGAAGAAATAAAGGAAACTTAAAGATTTTGCAGAGTACGATTACCGATTTCGTGAAAGGAAAAATGTGATTTTTTGCAGTGAATATTCGCATTTTATAGGCATAGGCTCCCAATCCTAGCCATTGGATGTGAATCCGGATCATCTGACCATTGAATATATCTACCACTTCGTCTTCTACGGTCCAAATCAGAGCGTCTACTTCACACGCTGTCATGCGCCTAGACTTCGCAAGACGTGTGCACGACATCCATCATTGCGCATTAAATACGACGACGATTGAATGTGTAGGAAGTTGAACTATTTCAGCTATTTTTTCTTGAAAACGTACAAGAAACAGCAAATTATTTGGACGCAATAATTGAGGATGCATTGTGTTCCCCAAATGTTTTAAAATCAAGCTCCTCGTAATTAGCAAGTTGTAACCCCATCAAGGGTCAGAGCCACTTCTCCTCAACCAGTTCAGACTAAACAACCTCGGACTTAATTTGCTTTGCTGACACTCCTCAGAATTATTCCAGAAAGTGAAATGTCCTAAGATATACAACTTTGGATAACACTATTAGATAATTCATGCAAGTTACGTACATTTTTAATTCTAACGATAACATAAATGTTTATACTTAGACTTGGGGTACTATTGTGGTATGTAAAATCCACCCCATACAAATTTTTTTATATACACAAGTCTATGTACTACATAAATAATCATGCCTAGACTTGGGAAACTATTGTTACGCCTTGCTACCGAGGCTCAAATCAAGTGTCATATATCAATCCAAGTAGACAGGAAAGTCAACAAAGACCTAACTAGTCAAATGTAAAGAAATCATATGAATGACTGAAGCTTTTATGCTGAAGCACTACCTAAACGGGTGAGGTACGTGAGTCCGAAGTGCTACATAAAGAAATGGAAGAAGCTGAAACTCTTCACACAGAGGACCAATACAAAGCCTCCTCCAATAGAGGCCCTCAGTTCACTCGAAGCTCATGAAACTGAAGCTGTCGCTTACAAGATCTGTAGACAATCTTTAAGAATGACTGATGTAACATTTGTAATAAAAATGTTAGGTGTGTTGCCTAATGTATAAGGTGGTTGATGGGTCAATGTATTTATTGTATAATAGACGGTGATGTGAAGTCTTAGTCAAGAAGATGAGGCCACGTGATTCTGATCCAACGACACCACTTCGATTGAAGCACTATAAATAGACTATCTTTATAATTGGAAATGATTCTGGGACTTTTGATTCTTGAGCTCTTGATCCTTGATAATAAAATGGTCTTGAAAACTCTATACATATCATCTTGCTTTTTCCCATATACATTAGTTTGATCTTTAATTGATTTACTTTGGTATTTAATTAGTGCTTATTGTTAGCGTAATTATCTTTGTTTCACCCATCGATGTTTGAACACTTTTGCCTTACACCTGAAGTATCTCCCTTATCCACGTTCATCTCGCTTCTTACCGGTGTTCCAATCAAAATGCGTCGAAAATTGCTTGAGTTGGCATGAGTGACCCCGACATTTGTTGTATACATAAGCGTCACATTTTTCGACTTCAATATATATATATAAACCAAATTTAGTTACTCAATATTTGTAGCACGACTGATCGATGGATGGGTTGATTTGATTTTGGTTTAGTGGGTGGGGTGGGATGCGGTTGGGAGGAAGAGAAAGATGAATAGTATCTAGGTTCTTTTTATTTTTTATTTTGTTTCAATTATTTTATATGTAAAAATAATGAAATTACCATTTTACCCTTTTTAATTTGATCAAATTTCATTTTCTTGGTCAACTAATGATCGAAGGATTCTATCCGTTTGTCATTATGGTGTAACAAAATGAAATGTTTGAGATGTTGGGTGGCAAAAAGTGAATGTTGAGGTAAAGTTTGCAAAAAAGATAAAAGTTTGGGACCACTGCTACAATTATCGCCGATAGAAAAAAAGGAATGGAAAGAAAAGAAAAGTAAGAATTGAATTCTTCTTTAAGCCCAAATATTTTCATTTTTACCATTCTTGCTTTTGTTCAAATTCTTCTTTGTTTAACGATCGAGAAGGGTAACACCATATTTTTAACGGACTAGCGTAAAATTGTCCAATGGGATCTAATTGCTACTAAAATGAAAGATTGCTCAAGTAAATGTTCCATTTTGAAGAATGGAAAAACAAGGTGCAACATGCTTCAAAGTTTGGGGACCTATACAGCTATTTTCTCTATGGTACAATCTTGCCTTGCTGGTCATTGGTGTGCTGTCGCAAGTATCCAAAAATAGTCCTTAAACCTCTAAAACTAATGTAGTAGTGGAAGTAAGGGTCGATCCCACGAAGAGTGTGTAATTCAATATTTTATGCTTCGTACAATGATTGGGGGGTTTTTGTATGCAACAATTGTAAATAACATAATCAATAACAATGAAAATTAAATTAACGAAATTAATCAAATGACTAACCTTGGTCTAAGTCCACATCCACCATCGGAAATTCACAATTGATCATAGATACAAGGATAATTCAATTCATATTTCGAATATTCATCGTTGGAATTGATTCCTATTTCTCCTTAATTTTAGTTAATTAGAAACCAGCGTTCTAATTAACCCTAATTATTAAATAACCCCAGACCAGCGCTCAAGATTCAATTTAATAACAGCTTTACATAATAGAGAAATCGATGAACTAGATAACACAAACACCAGCGGTTGCATTCAATCTATTTAAACATTCTTCTTAAGATTCAATAACCTCTATCGCAGACAATTATCAAATCCTAGTGCTTCACAAGTTAAAGAGATCAAATAATTACGGATTTGATGTTTAACTTAGCGGTAGATTGTTACAATCAATAAACTAGCGGGCCCTCTAACAATTAAACGCAACAAATCATAGAAATAAATGCAGAAGAACATTCAATACGCAAAATATAAATCAAACAATAAGAAAACTATTTAGATCTCACAATATGTGGTTCCGAGGCTTCAATTTCCTTCAACCAAGCGTAGAAGTTTAGTTACACATGATAGATCTAAGAAAAATAGAGAGAAAATAGGTTGGAGGCGTTCTGGTATGTTTTTGGATGTTTTTAGGGTTGAAAAGTCGTGCAAGATATGTTGCCAAAGGAGTTTGAGTCAATTTAGGAAACTTGAGATTCGGCATCAGGAAACAACCATGCGATCGCAAGGTATTAAGTCATGCTGTCGCAAGGAGCAAATAAATTCAACCTTCAGACTCTCGGTAATGGTCTGTGCGATCGCGAGGAATTAAAGCCATGCGATCGCAAGGCTTTACAAAACTTCCTCCGGACAGCCTTCAGTATTTTGGTCCGATTGAGGTGATTCAAGATGCATTGGAAAGCTAACTCAAAGGGCTACAACTTTTATTCAGATGACATCTTTGAATTCGATCGTTTGATATGTCAAAAACTGGTCTTAATATGAGGATGAAAACCGGTGCAAAACTTTTCAGCTTGAAAGTTGATATGTGATAATGTCTTGGCTATATTTCACCCCTTTGACTTCTTTCTTCATCCAATTGGCCACTAGCACTCTCAAGTATTCATCGTGAGGTTCGATATAACTTTTGAATATTTGCACTTTGGTTCCCGAACTTTCGCTTTCTTTCATTTTGGTCATTTTCCCCTCATTTCTTCCAACTTATGCCATATCCATCGAATTGCCACCTAAACCAAAATATGAGAATACTAAGTACATTTAGGCATAAAATAGTCATATGAGCGCATTAAATAAAGATGTAAAATGTGTATTTTACATTCCTATCAGTCATCCAAGTAATATCTTCTTCGTAGAAACTTCCATTTCTCTTCATTTCCTTTAACCTTCATATTTCCCATCAAATCTTCCATTTTTTTCTTCGTATATTCAATCTCATCTCCTTCCAAGAAAAAACCCTTGTACCTTAAGAAATCCTCACTTCCATACCTATATAAATTTGATAATTGATATAGGATGACATCAATAATTAACCGCATACGCGGGTGATTGTAACCGGTAGGTGAGGACAACTTGATATGATGGGATCGAAGTAAGGGTTACTTGATATGCACCCCTGTAAAGTACCACGTCAGAGGCCGTCGACCACCATGGGGTGCTCTACGTTCTAATGATAAGATCGCCTACTACCATGGGGTGCTCTACGTTCTCATGATAGACTGCCTACCACCATGGGGGTGCTCTACGTTCTCATGATAGATCGCCTACCACCATGGGGGTGCTCTACGTTCTCATGATAGACCGCCTACCACCAAGGGGTGCTCTACGTTTTCATGATAGACCGACTACTACCATGGGGGGTGCTCTATGTTCTCATGATAGACAGTCTACCACCAAGGGGTGCTCTACGTTCTCATGATAGACAGTCTACCACCAAGGGGTGCTCTACGTTCTCATGATAGACCGCCTACCACCATGGGGGTGCTCTACGTTCTCATGATAGACCGCCTACCACCATGGGGGTACTCTACGTTCTCATGATAGACCGCCTACCACCTATGAGGCCATCAATGCTCACCTAGGCCGTCTACCACTACGCGGCCGTCGACCCCCATGAGGCCTTCTACGTTCACACATGTAGCAACCACCATGCGGCCAATGCTATACTTAACCATACAAATAGCAATGAGCAAGACGGAAACCACCCAACGACGAACGTGGGGCATAATCAACTGAATGACAAGTGGAGGTTACCACCATAGAACGTGGGGAAAGTGGGAAGGTTTACGTAGGACACGTGGCACCAGCAACCGCCGAATGCGTAGCAACAGGTGCCTATAAATACCTCCAAGGTGAGAAAGGTAGTTTCCTCTTGGAACTCGAACTTATTGAATGCTCATATACTCTCTGTTTACTCCCTAAAACCGACTACTAATTCTCACGCCGGAGGTACAACGAGGGACAAAGCCCCGACCTCATTTTGCAGGTAACATTCGTTGATTTGAGCAACCGGAACACCCCACACGTCATCATCATCGTGGAGGTAAATTTTGTGATTATTTCAATAATTATTAACAATATCCAAAAACTTCAACTTGGGTTTTCTTGTTCTTGACTGCCCTTTAGAAATGCATGTAATACAAAGTGTTCCAAGAGTGATGAGCAGCCATAACAAGAAGACTACAAGCAAGAAGAATATTAACAATTCACTCAAAGTTGGTGTATATTTCTAGCCCTATGAAGGTGAAGACCAGTGCAACGAGCTATTCCGGTCCCTTGTTCAAGAACTCACCGGTTGACACTCTGATGTGTCCCGGTTTATGGATTCCAATGTTTGTACTGATTTTCATGAGGTAGATGAATTTGATGGAAGTTTACTGCCCAAGTCTGTGAATGATGATGTTTGGACTCAAGGCGAATCCCCAACGAGCTCAGATTCGGCCTTTTTGGACCCTATGGGCAATGACAATATATACAGATCTCAGATGGAAATTCAATTTGCTGATTTTTTTTTTGTCCGATTTGTTTTTTGATTCTTCTGAATTGGATGTTCTAGGAAGCTATGAGGATTTGTGAATTTTGTGGACTATATTTATACGCATGTATATATTATGTTTATGAGTAATGTTATTTAGCCCCCATTGTGTCACTCATGTGCCGCTAATATGACATTAAATGATAATCATTTAATTTTACTTTTCATTTAACCTATCACCTAACACAAAATAGATAGATTGGGGTTATAATACCAGTGTGGCTAAATATTATTATTCAATATTTATAGTTAATTTATCTTAATTCATAGGTATGCCTGGTTTACACATGCAATCATTAATTTACAGAGTGCTGGATGATGAAAACTTTATACTAAGCCTCGATGAGAAATCTCAGCTTTCTTTAACATGAATTACAGGTCAAAAATCATTACTTGAAAGAATCAATTCTAAGATCTTTGTGTGGTTGAACCACTTTATGTTTAAAAACTACAACTCATTTTCTGCACTCCAAATGGCTCCAATATCGATCATAGTTGAAGGCGAATATTAGCCACAACTTAAGTGTCAATTTTCTAAGATTATTTGCCAAAAATGAGGTTCTAGGTGCCTTTTAATTTTGTTAATAATTTTCATACAAATCTTCACTATGCCTTCTTTTTTGTCTCTCTCAATTGCAAGACAAAGTTACGAGAGATAGAATATCTTGAAAGTTGGTGGGAGTTGACGAATGTTATGGGTTTGAATAATATTTAAAGCACTCCCTCCAATCCATTTTAATAAGTTGTGGGTTGGGTAACCCCAAATGGACGTTCACGACCCGTATTTTTCAACATCTCTCACTCGGACATGATGGACTTAACCACAACCACAAGTGACAATGAATGTCACACGTTAAATCCTTCTCAAGGTCTATCTCACAAAGATTTATACAAAAAATAGATCATGTGACCAGTAAGTACATATTAGAGATCAGGATACCATAAACCTGTTGAGGATACATAGTAGCTTTATTAGAGGAATACTTCTCGTTATACCCAAATTCATTTTTCATCATTAATTCAAGTATTTTCAATCCCATGAATATTTATGGAACATTCTTTAACCTTATATCATATTATTTTATTTACAATTGTGTTCTATACTTTGAATGATTAAACACAAATGTTCGATCAGTGAATACAAATATAAATGTCGGTCAAAATATTTTTCATTTCATTTAAATCAGCTGATCCTATACACATCCATCAATCCGAATCAATCATATTCATTGGCAATATGCTAAAGTAGCAACACTGAAATAAAATATCAAGAATTAGTCAAAAGTCATAAGAGTATTTATCAGGTTATATAAACCTCAAGGTCTTACACAATGAGGAAGTAGAGATCCATTCACTCATTTACCCAATATTGTTCGTAAAAGCATACGTGGTGTAAAACACATGCTGTAAGTGCTTTCTTCATTTTTGGATTTATGTCATATTCTTTATAAATAAATAGTACTGCACAGATCCTATTTCGAGTATTTCCTGGTACATAACTTGAGTTCTCCTTATATTTATTCCTCTTGTCAATCTCCAATCGAGAATTTGACCTAGCCATAAAATAGTTCTAAAGATAGCGAAATCCATATCGATTACTTATTGTAAACTCATTTTGAGTAAGTCAATCTCAACATGTTTTGCCATGCTTTATATGTGCATTCAAATCTTTGTCTTGTAATCCTAACAATAGATTACACATGAACTTAAAATTTTTCATCCATGAGCATACAAAAATTCAAGCAAGATAAATGTAATGAAAAAAATGAGGTTCAATCTCTATTTCTTTTAATCATAGCACGCAGAGAAATTTGGATGGATATATTCTATGAAAGTTTAGCGCTTACAGTTTTGAATGGTTTTCTCAACTCAAAACTTTAAACCATTGTACGAATATCCAGATGCATAATTAAACATTACCACTATGTGTACGAACAAAACTATTACGTATAAGTTCAAGTTGGAGACCGTTCTTAGAAGAACAACAACTGAGATCAGGTTTAGTGGAGTCCTTGATACTATCTTAATATCAAATAAGCTGTCAGTATATCCACTTTGTAACAATATGTTACATGTATCGGTTATATAAACCCCCACTCCATCTTCATTATTTGTATATATTTACTTTATATCAAGTCAAAAACTCGACAATGGACTAAAGAACCTTCTTGATCTCATATAAATTCTAAATTTGGAATCCACTATCCATACAAGATAGATCAAATATTTATAGTGTGACACAAACAACGATAAGAGGAATATTTTGTAACGTCCCAAATTATAGCAACTCGATACGTTACCAAACATGAATTTCCCAATGTGCTTAAAAAAAATAATTTCAACGTAATGAGTATAAAAATTTACAACATTTAATAAAATGGTATATCTAATTTATTAAAATATGCGGACCATTTTGAGATCATATCTTACATCAAAATATCAATAAAAACTAGTTCAATATGCACTAGAACTATGAGTAATTAAAAATTATAATGTTACTTCAAAACTAACCAAATTAAAAGCCTGTTTGTCTACCATTATGGGGAGGAAAATTGAGTAATGAATATGATTTTTTGGAGAATGTATGGTTGAAATTTAAAGTAACTTTATTGGTTTATGTGTAGAGTATTTTATTGAGTGAATATGTGGTGGAGATTGTTTACTGTAGAAAACAATTTTTTAGATAATGGTAGACAAACATGGACTAAATAAATAAGGCAATTCATGAAGAGAATCCATTTGTCCAATGACACACCCATCCATCCACCGTCGTCCAGCATGCTAATTTTTACCTGACATTTGTAAATGGGGAGTGATGAGTACAATGAATTATACTCAATGAGACGCTTGCTTCTCCACATTCAAATCAAACATGAAATCATGCATAGATTATCTTACCAACATAAAATGAGAATTATCACACCATGAAAAAAAAAGATAATTCTAGCAAACGCTGTTAAATAATGTGAAGACTAACTCATACCCGGAGGTACGCATTAAAATGTATCATGATTTCTCCTAAAGGAGTACTGAGTTGAAGTAATTAAATTCGTACAACGTATTTGAAAATATGTGGAAACAATCACTAATAGCATTGAGCACCTCACTTTCCAAAGATGAATGTGTAGAACAAAATTCTAAAAATGAGATTCTTTATTGAAAATCAAATGTGTGTGTGTGAGAGAGAGAGAGAGAGAGAGAGAGAGAGAGAGAGAGAGAGAGAGAGAGAGAGAGAGAGAGAGGCTACTCGGTAATTTGCTGTAGAAAAATTGGAGTGAGACAGGAAGGCAATATCACGCCTTTATATATTAGGATAGATTGAAATCTTCTAAAATGTTAAGGACTTCGAATTAACTCTATCAAGTAAAAATTGAATAGTTTTTACTTTAGTATTAGATTATGTTAATGATAATGATAATTGATAAATATTAAAGTCTCCTACTAGAATTAAACAACTAGTCTTTATAGGTAAACTCAGAATAGTTTGATTGGAATTAATATTGTCTCATAATCAATCAATTACTTATTATCCTAAATTATGTAGACAATGACTAATTAATTAGTTTAATTGTATTAAATATCAAATACATGCAACATGACGTGTTGAAACATGAACGATTTTCCTAAATTGATTAATACTTAAATTCTAACTAAACCACAAACTTAAATCATAAATTCCATTAAATAATTGTGTGGTAATAAGCCTAATTAGTTTAAGATAAATATTACATATTGTTCTCTTATTTGGCTCTAACATGAGTTTAACTTATCCAAATTAACTCTTCATTGAATCCATAATTCGCAATTTACTACGAGCTTCAAAATGAATATAACATTAGTAGGGTAATTCTAACTCTTTCAATAGTTAACTATTTGGCCAATTAAATAAATGTATAAAATTTAATATTTATTTTCACTTTGGCCTCTCATCTATAAGGATATCCATATAGATCCAAATTAACCAATTTAATATGAATGTTTACCTAATAACCAAATTAACCAATTTAATTATGATATATGTCATGATATCACAAATTAATTCTTTTAGAAAGTAATCCAATTATAATCAAAGAATAAAACTAAGATCATTTAATTTTTATTATACAGATTCTCAATCTTACTTTAATATCTGTTGCAACATAATCCCAACAAATGAGAAGTGACATCAGAATTATTATATTCTGTTTCTATTAAAAAAAAATGTCCCAAAATATTCATGCATTTCACTAGGTTATGTTCTAGATCCATTTATTAATTTCTATAAGTACGGAGTTTTTCAACAAGTTTCATAAGTCCTGCTTCTTTAGCATCTCCTCTATGGATGCTTAAAATGTGCATATATCTAGCCATAACTGATTAGCACAAAAAATTGGAAAACCAGTCATAATGGATCACATAATATAATTAAGACATACACAAATCATGAGCGTATATAGAACGTTGTCTTTTGAATGCTTTCAGAGTAATTTTTATTTCAAAAAAAGAAATGAAAGCATCTAAAAAATTCACTCCCAGTAGGCAAATATACCGCTCAACAAATATTCTTGATTTTCTAAATTTTTTACATAATTTAAGCATGAAATACAAAATTTATTTCAAGCATTAAATGCAAAAAAATATTTTTAACTATCTAAAAATTATTTAATTGTATCAAAAAGTCGAGAATAATTTAGGAATCATTCTACAATTTTCAAATTTACAATCGGGTTCCACAGGCACCCTCACGCGCATGACAATGTTTTATTTTTTTTAAAAATTAGGGCGCATCAGTAAAGGGCTCCACGCACACCCATCACTTTTTTGATTCCGGATAAATTTTTCGTTTGGTCCATTTGGACAATCTTGATGTTCTGAGTTCATCTGTGTGGTCAGATTCTAAAAATTGCATACTTAACATTGTGTTTGGGACACAAACGCAATGCATTCTTAAATTTTAAGATTTCAATTCAAATTTCAAAACCTCTTAACTTCTTCATTTTAAATCTAAGATTAAGTTCTTTATGTGGTTAAAAAATTCATTGATTTACCTTTCTAACCGTACCAATATTACTGCACTAAAATTAATGGATAAATGCAGTAATTTTTAAAATTTCTGCCATTTTGACTAGGGTTTCATTTTTTCTTTTTTCAAATGCAATACCAAGTTTCCACATTGAATTGTGCCATTCTATTAGAACACTCGAATCTTTCTATTCCTTTGTGGACTCTAGCATTTCGAACATAATGGAATATTCAGTCATAATTATTTCCATTTAATTATATGTTATTGATATTCATAATTCACAAAGTACAGACCATTTTTCAATTCCAGGCTGCAAAATCACCATTTATCTTCACCAACGTAAGAGACAAATTATCTCTACTGAAAATCCCAACGAACATATAACTTATTGCCCATCATTAGTAAAAAAAAAATGGCAGGACAATTTTTTTCGTTTAATTTTAAAATTGTGAACATGTTTTCGTAATTTCTCCCAAGATGATATAATAGAATGGAATTAAGATGGAAATGGTGTAATCCAAACAATGAGCTGAAAATATAAGATTTGATTTCTATAATCTGTAAATTGATTGATTCATTTTGAATGGATATTACAGCAATATATATACATACAAACTGGTAGAAAATAAGGGAATAATTACAAAGAATCAAATATTGTTACAAAATAACAAACTCCATGTGGTGAAGCCTTCTAGATCCTCTTTCCTTTCTAGATTGTTCCTATCGTGCTAGAGCTTCATTGCTTGCTATGGCTGCTTGTTCAGCTGACTAGGATGGTACCTCATCTGGCACATGATCAACTTGTTTATCATGATTTAACACCCCCCTCCCCCCGCAAGATGGAGAGTAGATATCAATCACTCCCATCTTGATCATATGTGAGTAGAGATTTGAAGAATTCAATGCTTTTGTCAATATATCAGCCAATTGGGATCTAGTATGAACATACTTAGTCATTATACTTCCATTATGAATTTTGTCTCTCACAACATGTCAATCTATCTCTATATGCTTAGTCCTTTCGTGAAAAAAGGATTCGTGGCAATATATATGGCTGATTTGTTGTCACAGTACAGTTTTGCTGGTTGTTTGTGTTCAATCTTCAGATCTTCTAACAAATATTTCATCAAGTCACCTCACAACACGCCTGAGCCATGGCTCTATACTCTGCCTCTAAAGAAGACCTTGAGACTACTACACCTTGTTTCTTTGATTTTCATGATACAAGCGATGAACGAATGAATACACAATAACCAGTCACTAGAGGTGTCAATCCGGGTGGTCCGGGTCGGGTCGGCCCGCCAACATGTGAGCCCGGTAACGGCCCGCGCGAAAAAAAGCCCGCCCGCTGCGGGTTCCGGGCCGGTTACGGGTCGGCCCACAATTTTGGACTACAACCCAGGCCCGCCCGCTGACCCATGCGGGTCGAGCTCATGCGGGTCACGGGTCGCGCGGGTCGCGGTTCGTTCCGATTTGGCTCGTATGATTGTATAAATAAATTTATAAAAATATAGAATTTTTCATATTTATAGCAAAAAATATTTTTTTTTGTTAAATGTAAACTAAGAATTGAACAAAATGATAAATTCATAATTATATCAATAAATTTTTACAAAGAATTCAAATTTAATGTTACATGAATTATTTATAACTTTGCAAACTTAAATTTAACTTGAACAAATAACAATTACATCAAAATGCATGTCTAATTATTATTATCAAATATTTATAACATAAGTACATCCCAATTAGGTTGACTCCTACTTAACTATAATTTAGTTATTCAAAAATTATATTTTTGTTTTCCAATCAATCTTCAGGAATTGCAAGATTTTTGAAGTTTTCAGCAATATCATCAATAATTTTATATTGTATCATTCGATCCGCGAATATCCAATCTTTCACGCATATGAGAGCTTCCAAAATATTTCTTTAAGTCTAGATCTTCTTTCGTCCAATACCGAGAAGAAAGAAATATAATCAAGATGATGTGATATTTGCAATTGAATAATTGTAATTGTAGTAAGGTAGTAACAAGTATGAACTATGAAGTATAAATGTATAATAACTAATGAGAGACAGAGATGGTATTGTAAAAATAATTGTAAGAATAAATTGGAATTTATTGATGAAGGGGATGATATTACCATTAGAAAATTTATATTACCATTAGTTAAAATTAAAAAAAAAATTGAATTTTTTATTTTCATTTTTTCAATTTTTTTTTTGTTTGGCTCCCCCCCCCCCTTTTTTTAATTTTAGTTTTATTTTTTTTTTCAATTTTTTTTACGGGCCGCGGGTTAACCGCGGCCCGTGAAGGTGCAACCCGCGAAGCCCGCGGGTTACACCTCATTGGCCCGTGAACCGCTCGCACGGGTCACGGGTCGGCCCGCGGTCCCGGTTTTCACGGGCCGATTTTCACGGGTCATGGTCGGCCCGTCCGTCTTGACACCTCTACCAGTCACAGGCCTAGTCTCTGGACATGCAGCCCAATCTAAATTTGAGTATGTTTTCAATTGCACATCAGAAACAACAGGATAGAGTAACCCTTGTCCGGTGCCCTTTTGATATATCTCAAGACCGTGTATGTTGCATGAAGGTATGGCAACCTTGGCTTGTCCATGTATTGACTCAGCAGTTGCATCGAATAGGAAAGGTCTGGTCTTGTTATAGTTAGGTATTACAAATGCCCTATGAGTCTTCTATAGACAGAAGGATCAGGCAGTGGATCTCCATCTTCCTTATTCAATTTTGTATTCTGATCAAGGGGTATCTTCAAAGGTCCCGATCCTATAGTATCTGAATCTCCTAAGATACAAGAGCATATTTTCTCTAACAAATGTAAATTCCTTCCTCTGTTCTTGCCACTTCTAATCCCAAAAAGTACTTCAACTTTCCTAAATCCTTGATCTCGAACTTTGCATCAAGTGCAGTCTTAAGCTCACTTATACTGTCCATACAATTCCCTACCAAGATAAGGTCATCTACATATACGAGGATGGCTGTAAAAGAGCTATGTGTGATCTTAGTAAACAAGCTATAATCTGCTTTTGACTGAACAAAACCTTGTTGAATGATAAAGGTAGACAACTTGGCATACCATTGCCTTGAAGCTTGCTTCAGGCCATATAAACTTTTATGTAATTTGCACACCTTTGATTTGTAGTCAGTTCCATATCCAAGAGGCAGTTGCATAGATACATATTCACTTAAATCGCCATGTAAAAACGCATTGTTAACATCTAATTAATATAGAAACCACCCCTTTAAGGCTGCAATATCTAGTAAACTCTGGATGGTGACTACCTTAGCTACTGGTGAGAAGGTTTCATGGTAATCCAAGCCTTCTTGTTGTGTGTACCCCTTTGCAACTAGCCTGGCTTTGTACCTTTCTATGCTCCCATCAGCCTTAAACTTGATTTTGTATACCCACTTGCACCCCATTGCTTCCTTATCAGGTGGCAGATCAACAATGGCCCATGTGTCATTCGATTCAAGAGCTTTTATTTCTGTTTTCATGGCTTCACACCACTCAGGGTGCTTGATGGCTTCTTGGAAATGTTTTGGTTTAATTTGAGAGGTTATGGAGCTGACAAAAGCTTTATAAGGAGCCGTTAGTCTTTCATATGAGAGATTATTACTAAGGGGGTAAGGTCTACCTGAGATAACAGATCCTTTTGCCTTGGCCAAGTCCTGCAATGGGGTGAATGAAGTCATTTGTTGACATATGAAATCCTACAAATATTGGGGGGTTCTTTTGATTCTGGTGGATTTTCTAGGCAAAGGAGAATTGATTGGTACTACATCAGCAGCCTGCAAGTCTATTTGTTCTATGGTTTGTTCACTTTAGTTTTGAGTTGTGTTACAGTATTCACTGTGATCTTCATGGCTAGGAATAGAAGCAGACTGAATGTCTGGCTCTTCTGACTGTGGGAGTATATGATCATTTGAGGTAGGAACTGCTAGATTTTGATAGTCATAAGGATCAGTAGGAGTATTGAATTATGCAGATCTGACTTCTTTGAAAGGAAAGATAGTCTCATAAAAGACTACATTTCTAGATACAAAAATTTTATTAGTCTACAAAGGATACCCAATGAATGCACATTTTCTGGCCCTAGAATTGAATTTGTGCCTGCCTTACATAACCTTAAGGTGAAAGATGTTGGTTCTTTCTGAAATAAAATCTCAAATGGGCTTTTATGATTTAGGACAGATGAAGGTGTTCTATTGATGAGATAAATGGCTGTCATAACACATTCATTCCAGTACTTTAATGGCAATCCACTTTGAAATCTTAGGGCTCTTGCAATGTTTAAAATATGTTGGTGCTTCCTCTCAACTATGGCACTTTGCTGGGGGGTTTCAACACAAGATTTTTGGTGTATGATCCCCTTTTCAAGATAGAATTCTCTCAGGTTAAATTTTGCCCCATTATTAGATCTAATTACCTTTATTTTGGTTTTGAATTGAGTTTCTATCATAAGGTAGAAATTTTGTAAAGCCTTTAATGCCTCAGATTTAAATTTTAGCATGTAAGCCCAGGTGCATCTGTTGAAATCGTCAACAATTGCAAGAAGATAACGTGTTCCATCATGACTCATTTCATTGCAAGGTCCCCAAATATCAATATGTATTAAATCAAAGCATGCCTCTGATCTGTGCTGACTTACAGGGAAAGAGAGCTTATTCATTTTGGCTAAAGGACAAATACATCATGGTTTAGATCTATCTAGCTTGGGAATGACTTTGCTGGAAGAAATAGAAAATGATGGATGTCCTAATCTATAGTGCCAGATATCAAAAACTTTAGAAGAACAGGTTATAGGGGCTGCAATACGTGGGATCTGTTTTAACTGACTCAAGCTTTGCTGAAGAGCTGTAGGGAAAACTGATATCTTCATTAAATGATAGAGACCTGAATCAATTCACCCATTCTAGTCGTGGTCCAAGTCGAAATGTCATGTATATAGCAATAATCAGCAAGAAAAATAACATAACAATGTGAATCCAGAGTTAGTTTTCTAATAGATATCAAATTAAAATCAAAGGAGTGGACACATAACACATTGTGAAGGGTTAAGGTCTTTGTAACTTGGCTTGTTCCAATCTGTGTAACAGGAACAGTGTTCCCATTTGGCAAAGAAACAAAACAATTAATTTGTGATTTAACTGAGTTGAAATAAGATGATGATAGATCATATGATCTGTTGCACCAGTGTCAAGTATCCGAAGGGCTTTGTGGTTGTTTTAATATTTAATTTTCATAGATGATAAACAATAAGATGTACCACAAATTTTTGGAACGGTGTTTTCTAAGTTAGATTCAGTGTTTTAACTTTGGTTGATCGATGGTTTGAGAATAGCCATGAGTTGGAAATATTGCTCCTGAGTCATTGGCACTTGAGCATTGTTGTTCTGTTCCTGACTTGGAGGCATAGTGACAGTAGATTGATTTGCAGCTGGTTTGAACAAACTATTTCCTTCATTTTTGTGAGTTAATGGGTATCCATGGAGTTTGAAGCATTTATCATCCTTGTGACCAGGGATTAGGCAATGTGAGCATATAGGCCTATCTGGATTGGCCTTGAAACATCTCTCAAGGGAGTGTCCTGCCATTTTACAAAAAGTGCAGTAGTAATCCTTCTTCTACAATGAAGATCTCTGTCTACCACTTTCTCTCCAGCTTCCTTTTGCCACAAAAGACAGATGATCACTTACAGATACTTCTACTGATATCTTCCTTCGTTTCTCTTCCTGTTGGATAGTGGCATAGACTTCATCCAAGGTGGGAAAAGGCTTTATTAGTAGAATTTGCGCCTTGATGTTTTTGTAGGACTCACTCAATCCCATTAAAAATTTCATCACCCAATCTTTTTGCTGATTCTCAACCACGATCTTCAGACCTCCACAAGAACAATTGGGGATGATTTCATAGTTTGAAGCTCATCCAGAAGAGTCTTAAATTTGGAGAAATAAGTACGTACGTCATCCTGGTTTTGAACCAGCATGATGGCCTACTTGACCTCATAGATTCTAGGGACGTTCTGCTGTGCAAACCGCTGCTCAAGCTCTAACCACAGCTGGTGTGCAGTTTCAGTGTAGACAGTGCTGCACCTGATGTCTGCTGCCATAGTGTTTTGAAGCCAAGTAATGACTATATCATTGTTCCTTAGCCAATGTTTCATCAGAGCATCATCCTGGTCAGTTAGCTCACAAATTGTTCCATTTATGAAACCTATTTTGTTCTTGATTCTGAGGGCTCGCTTTACAAATCTAGCCCAGGAATGATAGTTGTTTGCTTCCAATATTTGAGTAACCTATATACCTCAATTTCCATCATTGTTTCCAATGAAGTTGGGGCTACTTGGGTGTGTGGGATCGAGATTTTTGAAATCAGCTTTTGGATTTTGATTTGCACTAGCATTTGATGAATCTGATTGGATCTCAACATTTGGTTGTGTTTCAAAATTTTTCTCAGCCATTATTTGGCTTTGATATCGTATAATAGAATGGAATTAAGATAGAAATGGTATAATCCAAACAATGAGCTGAAAACAGAAGATTTGATTTCTATAATCTGTAAATTGATTGATTCATTTTGAATGGATATTATAGCAATATATATATATATATATACAAACCGGTACAAAACAAGGGAATAATTACAAAGAATCAAATATTGTTACAAAATAACAAACTCCATGTGATGAATCCTTCTAGATCCTCTTTCTCTTCTAGATTGTTCCTATCGTGCTGGAGCTTCATTGCTTGTTGTGGCTACTTGTTTAGCTGATTGGGAAGGCACCTCATCTGCCACATGATCAGCTTGTTTATCATGATTTAACAGAATATAACATGCCATTAAAAAGCTTTACCATAATAATTCCTTTTTAGCAAGATAATATGCCAGGAAAACAATCTTTAAGGCTCTAATACCAATGTAAGAAATTGCAGCTTCCTTTAACATGAATTACCGGTCAAGAATCTTTATTTGAAAGAATGAATTTCAAGATCTTTGTATGGTTGAATTACCTCATATCTCAACGCTACAAACTCTCTGTCTTTGGCACTCTAAATGGCCTCAATCTCAATCACAATGGAAGAGAATTGTAAGCCACAACTTATGTAGCGACCGAAAATTTCTTACTCTTACAAAGAAAATTTTTACTTAAAAGATCGAAGGGTTTAATTAACTTGTCGCTTCGCTACGATACCTCTAATATTTTAAGTTATTCATTTGGTCACCATAGTATGTTGCATAGAATCCTTTTTATACATGACGATATAATTATCTTAGCTTAGCCCCATTATTTTTGAAAACCCATGTTATATTAATTTGATCGGTTATTTTTAGTCTTTTAAAAATTATGATTTAGTGTATTTATTTTAAAGTGACGGACGAAGATTTAATTTGGCAACTATAAAATACTCAATCCAAATTTTACTCTTTTATTAAGCATAACTTTTAAATATGTTATTATTAAATAATACTTGAGTTTGTTTCAAAATTAAATACTCCATCTTGTTTGGCCACCTCAAGAAAACGTGTGTGTATTTTCCACCAAGTCAACTTGCCCCCACTTCTTTTAACTTCCTCAACCATTTTCTTCTTTAACTCCCCACTCTCCCTCTAAACAATTATGGTTGATTTCTTGAGAACATGCATGAATAGTTATATTATATACATCACACTGTCCACGCCACATGAACTCACTTTTCCAATTTGCTATTTCGGCTTTTAGTGAGATTGTGAGAGGATAGCATAATATTTCTCATTTCCATTTTTATTACTCATACACACCACACGGTCCACACAGCAACTCCCTTTTTTTTTTTTTCCTATTTACTGTTTACTGTTTCGGCTTTAGTGACTAGAGAGCATAATTCGTCTTACTCTACTTTTATTTCCCATACACGCGTGCACGTCTTTTTCCACATATACACTTGAAGAAGAGCAAAGACAAGCTTGCTGATTTTTGGTGACAGTGCTAATTGAAAATTTCATCTACGACTCAACTCTAGCAATTTTTCTAAAGATCTTAAGGTAGTATCATCTCCCGTACGCAAATTGATTATGCTTTTGAGAAATTTATATGCTAGCATGTACGTAACTGTAATTGTTCTATGAATTATGTTGTGATTGAAGGTAATCACTATGAAAATTATTTTGTGATTGAATGTAATCACTAGAAGAAAAGTATGTCGATTGATCACCGATTTACTATGAAGTTCGGCTTTTGCATGTTATGTAAATATTTGTATTTAATTCTCGTTAGCATGTGTACATACTACTGAGTGTTTCTTCGAAATGCTCACCCTAATTATACATTTCAGATTGACGGGCTTGGCGAGAGGCGTGATGGCGGATGGCAGTGATTATTACTATATGTAAATTATGTTTTAACTTGTTTATTTCATGGATTTAAGTGGACCAATGACTTTAGTGTCTTGTTTAAATGTTAACTTTGTAAAAGCAATTAAATTAGTTTCTGCTTTGGAATTTTAGATTCTGCCTTCAATTTGAAAATGGTATAACTTAGGCTACGGTACATGTTTTTGAGGGAAATCAGTTTGGTATGAAAGATCTACGAGTCTTCTAACAGTGGCCTTTGGAATTTCCTCGAAATATTATCTAGAGAAAAAGTTATGGCCGTTTTAGTAAGCTGTGTCGGAACAGTTTCGAGTTTTCTGTCCAACTCCGTTGAAAAATATTTTCGTGCTTTAAATGCTATCATCGAGACCCAAAATTTTTATATGTGGTTCCTACATGGATGAAATGTCTCTATTAAAATTTCATAAGTTTTTGGCGACGTTTGCTAGGTCAAATAATTTTTTATCTTTCCGCTGCTACCCTATAGTTACTGTCGAGTTTCTTCCGAGTGTTTTACAAAAATCAAATTTTACCGTAATTGTCTAAGTCTATATAGGAAATTATCTCCCATCATATTTTATAATATATTTAAAACTTCAAATTTCCCGTATTTGAAATATATTTTGATTGAAGTAAAGAGCTAAATTTAAGAAGATTTTTAACGCTTCGAGTTCCTAGAATTTGGGGCGTTACAACTTATGTGTTGATTTTTGTAATATTCTTCGCAAAAAATAGGTTATGGTGCTTTTCAATTTTAGTGATAATTTCTATACGAATTTTCACCATGTTTTTCTTGCCTTCTCTCTCTCTCAATTGTAAGACAAAGTTATG
This sequence comes from Fraxinus americana, assembly GCA_035079005.1. Lineage (NCBI taxonomy): Eukaryota > Viridiplantae > Streptophyta > Magnoliopsida > Lamiales > Oleaceae > Fraxinus > Fraxinus americana. The sequence continues at coordinate 15,124,011 of CM068719.1, read as the reverse complement.
GGAGTTATAAAATATTTTGGAAGTTGGTGGGAATAGGAAGAAGTTATGGGTTTAAATACTAATCAAACCACTCCATCCAATCCACTTTAATAACTCGTGGGTTGGGTCACCTCTCATGGGCGACTCATGACCCATATTTTCCAACATCCTCCGTTTGAATTTTTTTATAAATGATTCAATGTATAAATAAATAAAAATGAATGATAGATAAGTAAGTGATATTTGTGGATTTATTGAAATCTAAAGTTGAAAATAAAGTTTGAAAATATAAATGATTTTTAATTTATGCATATGGAAGCTAAAATTTGGTTTTCCTTTCTGTGTTCGTTTTGGGTTTTGAAGACAGGATACTATGAGCTTGTGGAGCTTAGCTTTTAGTCAAACTTATAAACAATTAAGATCGGTTATGAACACGGTTAGATATATTATTTTTTCTTATTTGCAATTTAAAGTTATGCAATACAAGGTGCATTATTTTCACAACATTGTTCAACTATCTTTGATTGAAGTTAATTTGCATAATGCTTATATGATGGGGTCACATTCCTTATCCATACTCATTCTCGACTTATATCACGGATTGCAATAATTTCAAAACAATTTGAAGATATTAATTATGTCAAGGATTGCTTCATGATTTCCATGATATAATTGTTCCACAATGTGTAAACATATATCATGTTTGAGATTTAGCTTTATGTAGGTCACAGAATAACCGGCATTGCATATCCCACTACAATTTTTTGAATAAAATAATATCATATCAATAGTATCTATTAGATAATGAAAATGTGCTTAATAACATTCTAAAATATTTGAGTTAATGTAGAGTTATATCTTACAAGAAGATTTAATGAAAATGCTAATGGGATCGATTATGATTTGCAAGATAAATTAATGTTCTAATTACAATAAAGTATTGTACTTCAGGACCAAGAACTTTTTTCTCCATCTTTAATTGGGTGAAATTGATATTTTTCTCATGAAGTGGTCGAACAACTATAGGTAATGTCAATGAATGTGTAACTTCTAAATCAAAATAAATTAATAAGATACTGAAAAATAAAAGTAATCAATATTATCGAGCACACAGCCTTCGATCAAATGATCAATATTGCCATTTGGGACAAAGAAAAAAATTAAAGAGGTACAGGTGAATCACATGAATTGGGACATCATAAACAAAATTTGTTTTCAATTTTTCTTTTCACTTGATTGATTTTTGATAGATATCTATAATAAGTTTTGTCGTACAATAGGCACGTGCCCAATGCCATTTCATTCCACATCTACAACAACTTTCTTCATGATTCTTTTTTGATATATTACTTTCATTTCTTTGTGCCTTTTGAAATGTTGCCTTGTTGCTCATAGTTTTTTTTATTATTATTCCGTCCACGGTTTCTCCCACGTCGTCATTCATGTCCAAATCCGTGTCTACGTCTACATCCTTATCTTGAATCTTGATATTGTATTTGTTCCAAGCAATGGTATAGAACCAACTGGATGTAACCTATGAATTTTTTACCAGTAGTTCATTATTTTGTTAAGATATGAGTTTCGAGTACTTGTTAAAATCACGATATTACTACCACAGGAGCACCAATTCTGAATTGTACTGACTAACAATTTTGAAATTTTGTAAGCGAAGATGCTTCCATTTATAGCGGACTATGGGGAGGACTAAAGTCTTTTGGTAATCAAATCTTTTAGTTAATTATTTCCAAAAAAAACACATGGATCCTTTATAGTAACGTATTCGATTTTCAATCCATCACGAAGATGGTGACGAACGAAGATAAGTTATTTTGCACGATTTTGCAAGAATTCTTTGTTTTCTTCTTTTAGGGTCCATTTTTTTATTACAAATGTGGAAAATGGGTTGAAAGAAAATGTTTTACAAGGAATTGACTTGCCTAAAAATTGTTTTATTGGGAATTGTAATTAATTGTGTTTGATTGGTATAATTTTTCATGAAAAATGTTGAAAGTTTGGTGTCCGTTTGGCTTCTTTTTTATGAAAATTATCCATTAAAGTGATAATATTTTCTACCATTAAGTCTAGAACTTGTTTCAATTACCGACAAAAAATAAACATACCGAATACCATTCATTTGACTTTATTTTGTATGAAAATTGTCAATAAAAGTGAAATTTTTTTTATCATTGTATCTAGAATTTTTTCCAATTGCAAAAAGAAAAAAAAACCTGGAAAATATTTACTGACCAAAATATCAAGAATTTATTTTCCTCAAAAGGTGAAAAATTTGGAAAGTTGGAAAATGTATGCTATCAAACGTGGCCTTATTGTCTTTCTCAAATTCTCTTAGACAAGATGAATCTTAGCATCAAGAATTAAAGACACATAATTTTTGCCAAATATATCGAGTACAACAAACTTAAGTTTTGTGGTGTTTGCCATTTGATTAACTATATACTAAAACAAAAAAAAATGTATAATTAATTTTGAAGAATACGATAAAACATTGTATAATCACATAATAACTAATCAAGTATTAAATGTCAATATGACATGAGTTATATGTTTTTCTTCAGAGATAGATAGTAATTCAAAATGATAATTTTGTCGAAATTTGTGCTATTTCTAGAGCACATTGTATTTTCCTATTACTTCTTTTAAAAAGCAATATGTTAATATTCTTTTAAAATATTGAAAATTATAATTCATGCCTTTTAGGAATGAGTAATATTCTTTTGGAATATTAATTATAATATTGTGCTATTTCAGGAACAAGACCAAACTACTATTTAAAAACATTAAATCCTCATGAGTATGTTTTCTAATAGAGTGCAATGAGAAAGTCTACTGGTACATCAGCTTATACAACAAGGAATCCATAATTGATGACGTGGCGAGATTTTGAATCAAAATCTCGTTTAATTTAAAAAAAAAACCAAAAACCCCAAAATTAAAACCCTCGATTTTTCACATTTCCCTCTCAAATTTCCTCGTTTCTTCGAAGGCGACTAGAAGGAAGCTCTCAAATTCATTGCTGTTTGGAATTTTGTCCATGCTTTCCGGTACCGACGCAGGTGAATTAGAAGCCGTCCAACAACGATCAACCCTGTATAGTAGTTAGTTTCTTCCAGTAGCAAGCGGATTCGACCTTCATTCCAGTAGCAGTGCATTTTTTGGAAGCTTCAGGCATGGACAGTGAAGTCGACAGCGAGGACGGCAACAATGGTGAAATAATTATCTTTCCTTTTTGTACGAAATTTTTGATTTTTTTCCTGCCTATATGCACATTGAAATTCTGAAACTCTCCTGTTCACAATCTCATACGTCCCTACAGATAAGCACAACCACAGTAACCAAGAAACTGAACACGGGTACGACTATATTGTGGAAGTCGATTCTAACAGTGGTAAAACTTACTGCCTTTTCAATTGGAATGCAATTTTTTGAGCTAATTTGAACTAGTTAAATGTGTGAAAATGATCTGCATCTTGCCTTAAGCTTATTAGTCATGGAAAATGATCTACATCTGTTTACTTGTTTGCTTACAGGAATGGAGATTAACTCATTGGAGGTTGTGGGTGATGATTGTTTGCCTAATGATATGTTAGGAGTTGAAAATGAGATTATTGTTCCGAAGGTTGGTATGAAATTTGACAGCTTGAAGGACTTGTTTGAATTCTATAAGAAATACGCTTATGAAATAGGGTTTTCTGTTAGAAAAAGAAACACTAAGAAGGATGATGATGGGGTTATTTGATATGTGAGTTTTACTTGTAGTCGAGAAGGTCAACGAAAGATTAGTAAGAGTACTTCTTTGAAGCCTCCACCAACGATTGAAACAGGGTGCAAAGCCAGGTTGATAGCGTGTTCTGATGTTCGTGGAATATGGCAAATAAATGTTGTGGAGTTGGAGCATAACCATAAGACAAGCCCATTTAAATCTAGGTTGTATCGATGAATCATGAACTTAGTGCACATGTCAAAAGACGGCTTGAGGTCAATGATATAGCGGGAATCCCATTGCATGAAAGCTATAACTCAAATGTAGTGGAGGCAGGTGGATTTGAGAACATGACTTGTGTTGAGAAAGACTGTAGGAATTTCATTGATAAAGTGCGGCATTTAAGACTTGGTGAAGGAGATGCTGCTGCATTACAGGCTTACTTCTCGAAAATGCAAACATGCAGTCCGGGTTTTTATTTCAGTATGGACTTGGATGAGGATTCTCGGTTGAGGAATGTGTTTTGGGCGGACAATAGATGTAGACAAGCATACAAGGAATTCGGTGATGTAGTGACTTTTGACACTACTTATCTAACAAACAAGTACGATATGCCTTTCGCTCCGTTTGTTGGGGTGAATCACCACGGGCAATCAACTTTATTTGGTTGTGGATTGGTTTTAAATGAAGAGACACATACATTTATTTGGTTATTCAGGACATGGCTTGAGTTCATGCATGGTCAAGCTCCCAGTGGTATAATTACAGATCAAGATCGTGCTATGCAAAACACTATTGAAATTGTTTTCCCCAGTAGTAAGCATAGGTGGTACTTGTGGCATATTCTAAAGAAGTTGCCTGAAAAGTTAGGATGTCATTGTGAAAAAGGTGCAATACTTTATGCCATACACGATTTAGTGTATGATACATTAGATTGTGATGAATTTGAAGAGGGTTGGGCAAACATGCTCGAACGTTTACATTTGCAAGATAATGTTTGGTTGAATGGACTTTATGACAACCGAAGTCGTTGGGTACCATGCTACTTGAGAACTACATTCTGGGCGGGTATGTCGACTACCCAGCGGAGTGAGATCATGAATGCATTCTTCGATGGCTATGTGTACTCAAAGACATCTTTAAAGCTATTTGTAGAGCAGTACGAGCGGGCTTTGAGAAGTAAAGTTGAGAAGGAATTCCAAGCTGATTTTAGATCATTCTCACAAATTGTTCCATTTGCTAACAAGTATGAGATGGAGAAGCAGTTTCAAGAAGTGTATACAATTTCTAAATTTAGGGAATTTCAAGAAGAATTTACTGGAAAGGTTTACTGTGACATATTATCTACGGAGGAATTTGGTGGGATAATGAAGTATGAGGTTCGTAAAGATATCATCCTTAACGAAGGAAGGAAGACAAAAAATGTTTACATTTTCTTTTCGTAAAGTTAATTGTGAGATTGTGCGTAACCGTCATTTGTTTGAGTTTCAAGGTATCATTTGCAAACACGCTATCTCCATTTTACTTCGAAATGAGTTGTCATTACTTCCCGAGAAGTATATTTTAAGGAGATGGAGAAAAGAAGTGAGTAGACCATACACGCGGGTTGCACCAACATATAATGGTTTGGTTAGTACTCTTGAGCAGTTGAGATATGAGCAGTTGTGTGCTGCTTTAACCAAGATGGCGGACTTGGTTGCAGTTGATGAAGAACGTTCAAAGCAGCTTATGGGGTGGATAGAATTGCAAACTAATGAGTTGTTAAATGCAAAAAGTAATCGCTTTGCATCCCATGGAATTGGAGGAGGCAACATTGACGGGATCAACATTTTCGATCCGAAGTGTACAAAGCGTGAAGGCACTCCAAAGAAACTACGAATAAAAGGTTCACTAGAGACGACAAAGAAAAAATCAAGGGGTCGTAACAAGGTTTGTTGTTCAATTCATAATTCAGTTATCACATATAACATTATTCACATGTTACAATGTTAATGTTCATATTGACTCTTGTAGGTGAAGTTGAACTCGGTATCTTCGAATAGGCCTACTTTGTCCAAAGACAATGTCTCAAACAACTTGCCGGTAGAGGAGCAAGTGATGAGCATATCATCTCCTCCACCACCTCAAGCGTTTGGGACACAAGACAGTATGGAAGTTATAACAACTTTGTAGTGAACCATCATATTTTTTGGGAGACAACTTTTGATGTTGGTGAAGTGCTAGTGTTTTCATTTTGGACAGATTTTTGGGAGATCTTTTGATTTTGTAATGTCTCTGTTTTTGGCTGGATATGAAAACCTTAAGTCTGATGGAGTTGTAAATTCTGATATGAAAGCCTTTAGTCAGATAGAGTTGTAAATTCTGATATGAACTTTGTTTTTGCTGGTTTATTCTTCTTGGTCCAGATGTAGAATCAGAATATGTTACAAAAGTTTGATTCTTAACATGTAATTGTACTTCCATATATCTTCTATGTTACAGAACTTTGATGGGGTATACCAACTTGTACAGCCATTTGCCTAAACCATTTTAGTTAATTTCCTTAACTCATCACACATATACTCTGGTGGAGCCAACACTGTGAACTTCATCAATTTCCACCTCAACTTCTAAGTCCCAACTGGAGAGTTGATTAGGTAAAAACTTCCAGTAGCAGTGCATTAAGAAGCAAGATTGTCATAAATGCAAAGTTCATAAAGCCAATTGTATATACAACATATACAACAGTACAAAGTTCATAAAACCAACTACATTCTCAACGCAACCAACTACAACTACTATACAACAACCAACAATAACTATATTCTGCTTCTTCATCGTTTTCTTCACAACCAACCAACTACAATACAAAGTTCATAAAGCCAATTAGGCATTGCTTCTTCACAAAGCCAATTAGGTACTGCTTCACAACCAACCAACTACAATCTCCATTCAGCTTCTTCTACCCTCCTGCTTCTGACCTCAGAACCCCAATTGGCTCTGTTGTGTTCGCTCCATTCGGACATGGTGGCTTGGCAGCTCCATAAAAGAATTCAATTATGTTCGGCTGCTCTAACCCCTGCATTCCTGGAGTAAAAATTAAAATTACAATATAGAAAAGTTAAATAGGTAATCAAGGGTATACCGGTGAAAATAGGTTCTGGTAAGGTGATGGCGCCTTCGTGGTGGTGGATGCGACTGTCGGGGTCCTTCGTGGCGGTGGAGAGATGGGCGATGGAGCCTGGAGCCTCCTTCCTTCATGTGGCGGTGGAGAGATGGGCGATGGAGCCGGGAGCCGAATTCCTTCATGTGGTGGTGGAGCGAAGGGCGACGGCGCCGAGTGCCTTCCTTCGTGGTGGTGGAGCGATGGGTACAATCGGGAGCCAATGGTTTGGGGGGATGGACAATTTGAATTGTGTTTAATTGATTTGGGGGTTAAATGGGTGGGGAGAAGCGTGCCTTGAAAGGTTAAGGGTGTGTTTTGTAAATTTTGTAACAATTCAAATTTCAGTCAAAATATCGTCAAAAGATCGCCACGTCAGCATTATGTATTCCTTGCTGTACAGTCTGATGTACCAGTAGACTTTCTCAGAGTGCAATATTTGTAAAGTTGTACTTATTCAGGAACAATATGTCAATATTTTTCTGGAATATTGAAAATTATAATTTATACTCTTAAAGAGCAAATAATATTCTTTTAAAAATACTAAGGATCTGTTTGATTGCAATTGTGGGAAATTGGTGATAAGAAAATGAATTCCAGAGAAAATAATTTTCTGGAACTTGTTTTCTAGGGAATTGTTAATTAAGTGTGTTTGATTGGTATAATTTTCTACCTGAAAAATTTTGGATTTTATTTTACAATTGGTTATGAAATTTGTTACCATTGCCAAAATTAAAAAGAAAAAAGTTTGCTTGAAAACTATTTTTTCACCATTTTTCATCAAAATTTAGTGTTCGTTTGACTTCATTTTACATGAAAATTGTCCATTAAAATGAATTTTTTTATAATTGGTTATGAAATTTGTTACCATTACCAAAAAAAGAAAAAAAAAAAAGAAAAAGGCCGAAACTGGAATTCATTTTCCCACCAAAAAATAAGGAAAAAGGGCGCATGCGGGGTGGGTGGGTAGGAAATTTTTTTCCATGCCAAATTTTACCTATCAAACTTTTTAAGGGTGGAAAAGTTTCATTTTCCATGGAAAATTCAAGCTATCAAACATAGTCTAATTATAATGTTGTGCTACTTCAAGAGCAACAATCTAATAAATTATCAATTTAAAATTTATAAAAGAACATTTAGAAATATTATGTATATCGATACCACTTGTTAGGAGTAAAATAAATGAAATTATATGGCACAATGTCAAGTAGCAATCACAACACAAGAACAATGACAGATGAATGAAGAATTTATTAATATGGTGAAAGAATACAAAAAATTGTATTTCTAATACAATTCTAACTATCAAAGTCATACGAAAGCCAAAAATTACGTGGGCTATATATAGGGCCCAAAAGAATATGCTATGGTTGGAAAAAGGATAAAAAATCGCTTCAAAAGAAGGAAACAAATTTCCCCTGGATATATATATGCCGCTTGAGCGGCAGCCTCGTGCAGACGAGTAGAGCATGAGTGGTAAGGGGGCGGTAGGAGAGCTATAGTAGCAACGCTTCCAATGGTGCTTGGGCTTTGAGTTTCGGTCGAAATTGATTTCAAATGTCCAATTTTTGTCCCAAAACTTTCCATACCTCTTTAAACCAATCCACGAATATCCAACGGAATCATGGTCACAAAATAACAAATCATCATCTTGACACAAATTCTATTGCAATGAACAAAGCTTCAAAATTTTCTACCTGTAGACAAATTCAATTGTAAGGAATAAACCAATGGCTTTTCAAAAAGAGTCTCGAACAAAAAATTCTCCCCATCTCCCACAAAGTTCAACTGGATAAATGAATCCAAATATTATTTAGCATAATTACCTTATATTCCCAAAATTTGCTCGAATTATCAACACAAGCATTACAATCATAAAATAATTTAAAAGTTACCAAACATGGTAGAAACACACCCTAAAATGGAATCAACACCACAAAATATTTTTGTAGAAGGTTCTTCTCTAGTTTCAACACCTTCAACCACACTTAAAGCATACACAACTAAATTAACTTTCCCGTACCTACGTGGAGGCCCAATATTTCTTTTGAGTCTGTCTCTAGCAATTGAATACGATGGTACCCGTTGTGGTGACGGTAAATCAGCATTATCTATAACCTCTAAACTTGACGGAGATGTGTTCTTCAAGGCAGACTCCAAACCAAACTCCAAGAATACTATACCAAATTGAATATCCACTCAAAAATTGGCTTTTCTCTCTAATAATCTCACCGCTCTTGTCTTTTTGTTTTTCTCTCTCAGTGCTTTCTTTCAAGCCCCTAAGGAACTAATTGATTTTAACAAAAAATATTCCCTTTTTGAGGTTCAAATCCACAAGAACAAGGAATTTAAGAAGGATAATGACTCGAGAAAAAAGATTCAAGAAAGGAATGAACAAAAGAATTGAATGAAAATACAATCAAGAATTTCAAGAAAGTGTTTATTGAAATCGATTTATACCTATTCCACAACAAAATTGATACAAATGAATGTGTTAGGTATTGAATTGATTTCTTGAAAGAAATTGCATTTCAAGAATTTTCAAAAAAGTGTTTCTTGAAATCGAATAAACCTCTTTTTGGCTTGGAATTTTCTTTTACTTTTTGCTTGAATTTTTTTCTTTTAGAATTTTCCCTTTTTATTCACACTAAATACGCGAAAAATCAACAAAGGCAAGAAAGATCGAAACCAAGTTGTAATGGTGTACTAAATTTGATGCTCAAAATAATTCTTGAATGTTCTTGGTATTTGTGTTGATGTAAAAGACTCAAGAAAACGATGAAGAGTCAAGAAACGATGGAGACTTGATGAAGAAGATGAAAAAAAAATGTGGAAAGATAAAGATATAATTTTGATTTTAGAGTCAAAGCTCTGATATCAACTGATATGAATCCTATAACAATAGTAGCTCTGAAATCCCCAAAAGATTGAATCACAACCCAAGAAAGCTAAAATCCCGATTTGAAGTTTGACCCAATAATTTATTAAATCAAGGAATTAAAGTTATGGAAGAACTTGGCCCTTTAATTACAAAAATTATGAACCTTGCTATGAAATTGTTGAACGCTACAAGATGAAATCCATGACATGTTCGAAATTGAGTTTAATGAAGAACAAGAAGAAAACAACCTTGTTTTGATTTAATCTCTCAATAATAATGTGTTGTTTTTACAATGAAAATAATGAATCATATTTAAAATATGAAAAAATGCGTTTAGAAAAATGAACCATGCGACCGCATAGACATAACTCTCGTGAAAGCATAGAACAACCAAAATTCTACTTCTTTGTTTCGGGAATAGTATTTGCTTCAGCATCCCGTTTTATACTATGTGACAACATAGTTATCTGACAGGTCTTCGTTTTCATTTGCTTGAATCAAGTTCAACAGTTGGGGTTCATCTTACATGCCTAGCATGAAATTTGATATTTTGCTTGTTGCAACCGAAGTCTCGACCTATGTAACTTGAACAAATAATCCCATGGCTTCCTTATCTTCTTTGCTCGTGATCTGTTCATTGGTCATTCTTCCACAATCAACGGATCCTTGCTAGCATTTATCCCATAGTCAATGTGTTTGGAAATAGGAATAGCAAGGATCGTTTGAAGCCCATCGTACCTTACAGAATATCCGCATGAAAATCAAAACGAAAGTTAAGTTTCATATTTTGACTATGAGTACACACTTCAACGTGGCAGAGAGTCTGAGTGCAACCATCAATCAAGGGACTCAATTTGATATGTTGTTAAATTCTTTATCCGATATGCTTTCATAGTTTAATATAGATTATCACTTGCATAAGATGAAGATATTATTGACTGAGCTAATGTCTTAGTTGCTATATGTGGAAAATGGTCTTAAGGGTACATGTGGCGATGTTCATGTATCAATAGTTAGCTCCTCTAGTTTCATGCTCAAAGGTGAATTTTGAAAATGAGAAAGGAAAATAAAAAGAAGCATGAGGCTCAATTACCAAAAGATGCAAAGCTGATGAAGAAATGAAAGACACTCTTTCCAATTGTGGTCGGATAGAACACTAGGAGAAAGACTACACAAATCATTTTTTTGTTACTAAGTATTGATTAGTGGATTGGATCATTTATAAATTCTTGAATTATAGAGTCTGAACCTACTAATCGTATTTGCATGTCGATGCAGGTACTTCAAGAAAGCAGTAAACTCAGTAAAAACTAGTTGAAAATCATTGTAGGAACATGAGCAGTAGTTTCGGCAAAAGCATATGAGTATTTTATTTTATTTCAGTAGTGGTAGGCATTTAATTCTTAAAAACTATTATTAGTTATGTAGATGAAATGGAAATTTGATTTTTAATTTTGGTTTAATAAGACAATCTTATTCCATAAAATTGACGTTTGATGCACATTGCTTTTTAATGATTTAAGTTCCTATTGTACTAGATGTTTGGTGAATGGTCTTCATATTTTAAAATGTTCCTCAAATAAAAAAAAAAATGTATCTTAAACTTAAACTTATTAACCTTAACAATATACAAAGACTGGCTATAGATAGGCATCTCAACTCAGTTAAAATCCAACCATTACTGGTTTGTAATGTTTGGAGGTAAGATGACAAATATATCATTTTTCGAAAATAGCATACATCTAAAAAAGTATTTAGACTAGTTTAATTTGATGTGTGTGGACCCGTGAATAGATCTACGAGAAGGGACTATGAGTATTTCATCATATTTGCAGATGATGAATTTATATTTGGATACATATATCTAATAGCTTGAAATTTAGATACTTTAAAAATTAAAGAGTAACGAACTAAGGTCAAGAAATATTTGGGTAAGAATGCCAAGATGCTTCGATCAGATCGATGTTCTTAATATCTCTTAGGAGAATTCACGGATTGCTTGATAAAAACTGGTATTATTTCTCAACTGAGCACACCTGATATAGCCTAATAGATAATGTTTCAAAAAGAAGAAACATGTTAGATATGGTTAGATCAATGTTGAGTTCGCAACTATACCTATCTCATTTTAGAGATATGCACTTGAGACAGTTGTATATGTTATTAACTTAGTTCCTTTCAAGTTTGTTCTTAAGGCTCCCCTAAAATTGTGGAATAGATGCAATTCCAACTTGCGTCATATCGAAATTTAGGAATGTCCAGTTTGTGTGCGGAAAGAGAAGATAGAAAATTTAGAGTTTTGGTCAGAAACATATCTGTTTGTGGAATATCCGAAGAGTACCAGTTAATATTATTTCTATAGTCCTCCATATAAGACGGTATTTGTTATCACAAATTCAACATTTCTGGAGATAAGTGTTTAATGAACATCAGTTTAAGAGTAAGGTTGTATTAGAGGAAATGAGTGGGAATAATTTCACCCCATCGATTCTTGAAACACTGCCAGTGACAAACATCCCATGGTGTCAAGTATACCTAGATAAATGTGATCTGAGTGGAAAAGATGAGTTGTCATCTGATTTCATAGATCAAGTTAACATTGATGGTAATGAGGAAGTATGGCGTCATCTGATGGTGATATTGACATTGATGGAAATGTTATGGTCCCAAAAGATACCAAGTCGAAGATCCACTGTCCCTCAGACAAAGTTAGATGGTCATCAGGCCACCTTCTGAGTACTTGTTGGTTGGAGAGTACAATCGGGTGATCTCCCGGTACAAGTTGATCATTTGACTTCATATAAGGAGGTAATTGATTATGTAGACTTAAATTTATGGCAACAAGCTATGAATGCGGGAATGTATCTATATGATATATCTACATGAATTCATAGAACATAGTCACGAAAGTCTACAAACTCCGGTGGTCCAATTGTGGATTGAAAAAGAATTAGACATCGAGGTGTTGGAAAAGGAAATTTGACAAGGTGATTAAGATATTTTGATCTTGATATGAACTTCGACGAACCTTGTGTATATAAGAAGATGCAAGATAAAATTGGATTTCTCTAGTGCATTATGCGGATTATATTCTACTTATTGAGAACTATGTGGAAGTGTTATTGTCTAGGAAAATGTGGTTGGTCCAAAAGTTTCATATGAAGGAGTTAGGTAAAGCTAGTTGACTCTAGGCATTTAGAGATTCACATATCAAAAGAATAGGCCAATAGATTGGTCCCAAACTTCATATATTGACAATATACTTGTTAGATTGACCATGCAATATTCCAAAAGGGATAATATGCCCTTTAGACATGGAATCCAACTCCTTAAGGATCAATCCACTAAGATTCATGAAGATATGGATCACATGGTATGACACCTTATGCTTCGGCAGTATGTAGTCTTATTTATGCTATGATGTGTAATATACTTAACATTTTGTTATGATGTTGGTATGGTGAGTCGATATCAATCTAACTCTAGGACTGAAACATTGAACGATGATAAATTATATCCTTAAGTACCTTCGAAGAACAAAAAATCTCGTTCCAATGGGTTTCAAGGATTTGGACTTCTAGACCGATAAAGACTCTCACAAGTCTACATCATGTTTACACTAGTTGGTGGGACCATTACTTGGACAAATATCAAGCAATCATGCATTATTGATTTCGCAATGCAGATCGAGTATTGACAGCTTTTGAAGGTGCTAAAGAGGCTATATGATTCAAAAGCTTCCTAATGAACATTAAGATGGTGCCTTTATCTGTACAATCCTAAGACAATATTCTGATAACAGTGGAGCATAGAAAATGCTAAAAAAAACTAAGAGTTATCAGTTGGGTAAACACATTGAATAGGAATATGATCTCTTAAAAAAGATATTTGACAGGTCTAATAGAATGTGTGGTTGAAAATGAAATTAGATCATTTATAAATAATTTAATTTTTTGCTAAACAGATGACTTATTTTTTTTTTTACTATTCCAGTCACAATCTAAACACATAACACTAAATTTTATACATTATCATCGAACTTTAAACTAAATCTTAATTGGATCGCTAAAATTTAATTTTGTCCCAATTTGTATAACTGAACTTCAAATGTTCACTTAGTTTGCAACTATTGTAACTAATAATCCATGTAATCACTACATGGCATCCTAAAAATAAATAAAAGTAAAATGAGGATTTTTTAAAATACATTTATGTTAAAATGCTAAAACGAGTCTTTTATTTTAACACTCTTATGACATGTCACATTGGTGAGTTATCATGTCATTCAATGATTACTCCATTGCATATAATGGATAGTTAAACAATTCTCTTTGACTTTAAAGACAACTAGTAATGTTATGGTGAAATTTGAAATTAATATATTAAAATTTAGTTATCAATGATCTATGAGACAAATTAAAGTTTAATGACTTAGTTAAAATAAATCTATTAGTGATATAACTTTCGATGAGATTTCACGAACCTATAATATTCGTATTTCTCATACTCGGCCCAATAATTGAATCAGACAATTTGTCATCATTGGGTCAATGGTTGAATTGTCGGGTCCCTAGTTGGATAAGTGGGTGCTTAGAAAATTATTTCAAATTTTTTTAAGTACAAAATTTTCTCTTTAAATTAAATTGAAGTTTTTTAGTTATTTGTTGCTATATTATGTTATCTTATAATTTAGTGATACAGTCACTGTTTGTCTTCTATTTAATAAAATTCTTTAAATTACATAATCCACCCAACCAATCATTAGTCATGGATGAGGTCAAATATGTTGTTGAAGAAATTTAATAAGGGTCAAATGAGAGAAAGCCTAAACGTTTATGAAGCCTTGCTCGAGAGGAGAATAGAGAGCTCAATGTTTGGAGGGTAAAAAGAGAATGTAAGGCTAAAAATTACAAGGAGTGTAAGGCTGCAAGACTCCAGCGTGAACCACCATGATCAATCCCTCTATACAATCTAGCTAAAAACTATAAATTAAGCTTTTGTTGGGGGCAACCCAATTTTCTAACCCTTTTTATTTATTTTGCTTTTCGTATTGCATTGTATGTGGAGTTATTCTTGACTTGTACTGTCACGCCCCAAAAATTCAAGCATCTTGAGGTGTTACCAAACAAAATTTTCATGTACTTAAATGCGGAACTGTAAAATTATATTTTTCTAAATAAATAGAACATTCATAACTTTAAATAAGAATCATAATATCGTGTCTTTGAAACGATTTAAATATTCTTAACTAACAAATTTGCTAAAAATATTATTGGAACAAAACAAACTAAAAATTTTAAATAAAAGCAGTAAAACCTAATGTTATTCTCATCGGTCGAAATCCTTTGGCAGCCCGCATCACTGTCCCGCCACAGCTCCAATCGACCCGGACTAGTCTGTAAAAACTGTAAGAGTGAGTATTTTGAAAACACTCAGTAAGATATGTGCAGTTTCCATTATACAATTATATGCAATAAAATAACACTTCATACCACTCTTCTCTTATGGAGTATCTCGGTGACCAAGCGAAACACCCATCTAGGTCATCTTAAATTCCCGAAGGATCTCTTATCTCTTTCTAAGGAACCCGAAAGCCCATTGACAATTCATGCATAAAATTACTGAACATAAAAGCATAAGGAAACAAACAACTTTACACAAAAGTATCTTACCTCAATTGATCAAACGAGCTTTTGAAAATAAAAATATACTTAGAATTTACAGCTGTTCTCTATATGAAAACTGCTGTATAAAATTCTGTGTGGTGAATTGTGAAATATGAGCTCACTATTTATAGGGAAAAAGTACAGTAGTTGAGTCATAATATAACTCTAATATAAATCATATTTATTCTAATAGATAAGAGTTTGTTAAAATGGTTGGTTAGAACTAGAATTTTGATAGGTCAATATATATTAAAGATAAACATGGCTAAAATAACACAATATTATCTTCCAAAAAAATATATGTGTGTACACGTGCAATTGAAAAGAATAAGGAATGATTAATTTATGATTATCTACTTAAATATTATAATATATTGCTAATTATCCTAAAAGGACCATAATTAAATAATAAAATATTGCATATAAATCATACTTCTTCGAATTGAAATATTTTGGGCTTAACTCATCTGAACTTAAATTTTCTTGAACCCAATAAACACTATTTAATGCGGGCTACAAAATGAGCACAATATTAATATACTTTTGATCACTCTATAGGAAGTTAAATATTTGGCCCATTTAAAACATAAGGATTTAAAAGATACTTTATTTTAGCCCTTCTACTTTCAAAAACCATAGAATAAAATTTATAAAACAAATATTTTTATTCTAAAATTTTCGGGGTGTTACATGTACGTCGCATTAGTTATATCCACGTTCCAATTCAATTTGGGGGTCATCCTCATCATTGACACTTACCCTAATTAAAGGAAAATATTAATTGAGTCAAAATGAGTTTTTTTTTTTTTTATTCTTTTGATTGTTTTCTTTCCCTCTTGATAGGTACCATGGATATTGACATTGGAAGGGGTTTAGCAAAGTATAAATTGGGATAAATTGACAAATAGTTCATCACACATTCAACAAAAAAATTCGGGGAGTACCTTTTTCATTTTCTTCCCATCCCTTATATTCTTACTTATACTTTGTGACATTGAGTACAATGTTGATTTTAAGTTTGGGGGTGAGAAAAACTTTGAGTTTTTACTTTTCATGTGTTTATGAGTGTTTGTGTGTTTATTTTTCGTTATTACTTTAGTATATAATAGAAAAATAAATTTGTGTGTTTGTGTTTTTGTGTGCTATTGTAGGTTAGATAACTAGCTTGCGATGATGATTAAATTTGAGATTTGGTGTTGATTTACGAACAGTGGATCTGTTGCATTCTAAATTGATTGATACTTAACCCTGCAAAACTTGATATTATACGCACATTATAATTGAGTTTTACATTGTTGACATCCGATATTATATGCACATTGTAATTGTAGGACGAAGAAATGGAGGGAAAAATGGATGGCTTGATCTAATTACCCATGACGGCATTGTTTTGATGAAGCTTCCAGAGAAAGGAATAAACTATACATCACAGCTCACTCACAAGTTACAATGCGATACCTGTTTACACCATTTATTGCAATAATGATTACAGAAATAGAAAAATATGCCAAAACAATGGCTGAACTTCTTGAATTTGAGGCAAATCCCTATATTCAATGAGTATACCTCATGTAACTAGGATTTTTACGAAAATGCAGGTAAATTCGGTGAAAATTAAACTTGGACAACCCACATACACACACACAATGGCTGTGGTTGATAAGTGCCTTTTCTAACGTGCGTTTGGCTACATTACAGGACTAATTGCTGGCATAAATGCTTGAAAGGAAATTCCAGAGACACAATTGGTTGTTCCATGCGGCCACATGGCATATAACCATACGGTTGCATGGAACAAATCCGGCGCGAAATTTTTAGCTTCCTTATTTGAATCAAACACTTATAGCAACGCATCTAGGACTTATTTATAACCTTAATCTCATCCAAAAAGATGGTTTATACATTCTTACAATGAGGAGCGAGGAAGAAGGCTAGAACAATGGATTTCATTTAAGATTCAAGATTTCAAACCTAATTTCTAGTTTTTGGGTGATGTTTTATTTTTACTATTTTTATTGTTCTTTTATTTTAATGTTAGGCTAGACTTTTTATGTATTAGGTGAACGATGTACCTCGCATTGTGATCTTTTAATGTCTATTTTACAATTTGATATTTAAACACGTTTGATGGATGTTGAATGATTTATATATACTTTCTTGCCTCCATGATTATAGTGCACAATAATTGTGTGAGTTTGGGTAGTTTATTTTATACATTCGAAAGAAGGGAAATAAACTCAGCAAGATATAAATCATCGTTTTGTTCATAGAGGATAGAAATATACCGATATACATTACGTAAATCTTTAAGTGTTTACAAAACGTCATGCATTTTTGTATATTGCATTTGTCATAGAAATATAGTTAAATAGTATGCAAGAATATGTTCAATTCTACTCGAAAGAGATTTGTTAGATAAGTTATAAACATTAATTCTTTAACCAATTCATCGTGTTATTGAATTGTGATTTAGAGCTTAAACGTGAATTTTCTTGGTGATTCGAGATCCTAGTGCATTTTTCATATATTAATTTCTTCAACCTTTTGCATTCAAGATCATTTTGCATTTATTTAGTAACATTAGTTTAAATTGCATTTTAATTATAAAATTCAAATCATCAACTATCTTGAGTTAAATAGATTCGGTTAAGGTCTCGGTAATAGAAATCAAATTAAATCAATCCTCGTAGGACGATACTCGAAATTTTACTATTTTCACTTTATTACTTGTTAAGGAACCGTGCACTTGCTGTGATTTACAAAGCGAACATATTTTCGAAGAACAAGTTTTTGGCGCCGTTGCCGGGGATTGAGTTTTAATTTGATTTGTGTTATTTAGACACTAATTCGAACTTGTTTATTTTTATTTTAGTTTACATTTTATTTTCTATTTAAGTTTATTCACTTAGGTTGAGCTAAGTGCTACTAGTCAGGTCTTACATGCGAAGATTAGTTGGCGGTGAATTACTTCCAACCGATTTGGAGATTGAACGGACTTTTCATCGAAGACAGAAGATAATGAGAGCAGTACATCAGGTCAATAAAAAACAAATACAAATGGTTGATCAACAACTGGAACTGGGAGTAAATCCTATAGCTCCAGCCAATGCAAAAGCACAATATGATGGGAACGCTTTGCTTGGGGATTTTTTGTCACCGTTCGTCATTCAAAGCCAATCCAGCATTATTTACCCAGCATTTAGACAACCAAATTTTCAGCTGAAGACAAATGTCATCCAACTCTTTTAGAATGGGCATCAATTCTACGGAATGGCCAACGAGAATCCACATACACATGTATCCCGTTTCTTGTATATGTGTCAACATTTCAAATACCAGGGGATATCAAAAGATGAAATCAGACTAAAGTTGTTTCCGCACACTCTTCGGAATAAAGCACTTAAGTGGCTTGATTCACTCCCGGTGGCAAGTATAACTACTTGGGACGAATTGGCTCATAAATTATGCACCAAATTCTTCTCATCGACCAAAGTGGCAAGACTAAGGCACAAAATATCAATATTTAGCCAAACTGAAGCCGAATCCTTTGATGAGGCTTCGAACATGTTCAAAAACATGCTACGGAAATGTTCTCAACATGGGTTCGACAAGACAACACAAATCAGATTTTTTTGCGTGGGACTACTTCCAGCTTTCAGAAGCATGGTAGACTCATCATCAAATGGATCCTTGACCACAAGAACGATTGATGGAGCTTGAGAGTTGTTCGAGAGAATGGCCAATACTTCAGCCATGTGGTCATCAGATTGATGAAGTTCAAAGAAAACTGCTGGAGTATACGAGGTAGATACCTATTTGGCCTTATTTCATAAGGTGGAGAGCATATCACAAACAACACATTTAGCACAAGTAAGAAAATCCAATTGTGAGGAGTGTGGGGCAGAACATGGCACGACCCGTGGGGTCAATATCAGCACAACAACCCCCATTCTGACACCTACAATCCGGGGTGGAGAAATCATCCAAATTTTTCTTGGGGTGGAAATCAAAATCACAACCGAGCTCAAGAGCAGTTCTAGTAAGAGAAGAAACCTCATTTGGAAGATATGTTTGCAAAGTTCATGAAAACCAGGGCGCAACTATTAAGAATTTGGAGACTCAAATGGGACAACTAGCTCTTTCTATGACAGGAAGAATACCTAGTGCACTACCGAGCAACACATAAATAATTCATAGGGAGCATGTTCAAGCCATTACTACACGAAATGGAGTTCATCTACCTGAGATACATGTCAAGAGGCTGGGTGCAAATAATGAGCACGTGGAGTCTTCTAAAGAAGAGACTGAGAAGCAGGTTCACAACACCAAGAAGACACCAGTGAGAGAGAGTCTAGAAAAATCACAGCAAAAGCCAGATAAGTCCATAAATCCCTATGAGCCACACATTCCATTCCCACAACGGTTGAGGAAGCATCAATGGGAGCAAAAATACAATTCCTTGAAGTTTTCATAAAACTCCAGATAGATATCTCATTTGCAGAAGCACTGTTCAAAATGCCTGGCTATGCCAAGTTCCTAAAAGATATTCTATCCAAAAAGTGAAAGCTAGATGAACATGCGACAGTGATGCTAACAGAGGAGTGCAATGCTGTAATTCAGAAAAAGCTCCCACCAAAACTGAAAGATCCAGGGAGTTTTACTATATCTTGCACTATTGGTAAATGCTACTTTGATAAACCTCTTTGTGATCTTGGTTCAAGTAATAATCTAATGTCTTTATCTATTTTCAAGAAGCTTGGACTAAGTGAAGCCAAGCAACCACGGTGACACTTTAGTTAGCTGATCGATCATTTGCACATCTGAGGGGGATATTGAAAACGTGCTAGTTAATTTGAACAAATTCATTTTTCCAACGGATTTCCTCATTTTGGATATAGAAGAAAACAAGGATATCCCACTTATCTTGGGCAGGCCATTCCTACCTACCAGTAGAGCTCTAATAGATGTTGAAAAGGGTCACTTAAATTTGAGATTTGGCGAAGAGTAGATCACTTTCAGCGTCTTCAATGTTATGGATGCATGTCAAGTCAGATAGTTGCTATCAAATTGATGTGGTAGAGGAGGTGTTGTAGAAGACAATTGTGTTTTTAAAACTTTTCAAATGCTGCTGATGACCATAATGTACATTTTCAACCCGAACAAAAACTTGAGAAGCAAGAAGGCTACATTGTTGAGTTTGAGGCAATTGATGAGAGAAAAGCAAATGATACGGATAAAGATAAGGCTAACGTTTGGAAGAACGATGCAGTAAGAAACAAATTGTCATTGAAGAAGCTAATCTGATAAGATGCAAAGGAAATGAATAAGTGGCGGGAAAATAAGAGAACAATTCTATTGAAGAAGATTAGGAAATCGTGAATTATACAGTGAACCAAGTGGGTTATTTATAGACTAAGGCTAACTAATTAATAGAATAAAAGAAGTGAAAATGACATAAAAGACCTCCAACAAATATCTAATGAAGTAGACTCCATATCTAATAAAATGGACTCCAATACTCCCCCTCAAGATGGGAGATAAATGTTCAAAACTCCCATCTTGCACAATAAGGAATTGAATCTATCTCATCCTAAAGGTTTGGTTAACAGATCTGCAACCTGTTCTTGAGAAGTCAGATGTACCATCTTAACCTCTTTGGCTCTAACTTTGTCTCTTACTAGATGGCAATCGATCTCGATATTCTTTGTTCTCGCATGGAATACAGGGTTGTTAGCAATATGTATGGCAGATTGATTGTCACAAAACAATAGTGCTGATTTAGTATGCACAACACTCAAGTCAGCAAGTATATTCTTCAACCAGCCAAGTTTACACACAGCAGCGGCCATGGATCGATATTCGGCTTCAGCTGAAGACCTCGAAACGATATGCTGCTTGTTAGACTTCTAGGATATCAATGAACTACCCAAGAATATACAATCGCCTATAACAGATTGCCTCGTGTCAGAACAAGCCGCCCAATCAGCATCACAATAACCTTTGAGATGTAACTTAGAGTCACTGGCAAAGAATAAGCCCTGTCCAGGGGTTCCCTTTATGTAACGCAGCACATGTTGTGCGGCCTCCAAATGACGTTGTCTTGGCGACTGAAGAAACTGACTTAGGACTTGCACCGAGTAAGACAGATCAGGTCGTGTACTAGTTAACTAAAGAATTCTTCCAACTAACCTTCGATATTGGCTCACATAAGAAACAACACTCCCTGCATCCTTGCTCAACTTTAAACTCGGTGGAAAAGGATTTTGTGCTGGCTTGGTGATAAGTGTGTAAAAACACACTTATTTAGCACTTTTTTGGAATTAATTGGAAATGAAATTGAGTATATTTCTGTTCATGATTGTGTAATTTCCACTTTTGTAGGCGAAAACCCCGATTAGAAGGAGAACGAGGCGAAAATGAAGAAAAAAAGGACCAAAAGGTACAAAAATGTGAAGTTTGGGACCAAGTTGCACAAGTGCCGAAAGTTGGAGGACATTGAGATGCAATTTATGGATGGCATTATTGAAATGAAAATCAAAATCTGAGGACCTAAATGTACAAGATCAAAGTTGAGGGATCATTTTGCTCACTTTCCAAAAGTTTAGGGACTTTAGTTGCAATTTTTCCTAGGATATTTTAGTTCACTTAATTGTTAAGCAAACAAAATATCTCCATCCTATATATATACTACATGTGGGACGTTTTTTCGGAAAAATTAATAAGTTAAGTTTTAGTTAGTTTTTTTTAGTTTAGTTTTATAGTTTTAAAGTTTAGTTTTTTTCTCTCTCTTTCTCTTCTTGTTTTCTTTTTTTTTCTTTTCTTTTCTTTTGGTTGATCTTGGTTCATTTGGAGGAAAATCATAGAGCAACAAGGAGATTACATCAAGGTTTTGGCAAAGATTTTTGGGAGAAATCAACTTCACGCTTCAACTAGGGTTTATTCTATAACTTTGGTTTTTCTCATTTATTTTGTCATGTTTGTAATGTATTGTATACAATATCTCCTTTGTTACCATATTTATAAAATGAGCTAAGTACTTTGTGTTGGAATTTATGATCGAATTTAACCTAGTTGGTTCATTTATTATCGATATATCTACATGTTTAGTGATAAATGCAGTTGTTATCAAAATCATAGTGTATTGATCATCATGTTTAAAATGATTTCATTTTTGGTGACTCTTAGATGGAATTGTTAGGTTTTACTTCATTTTTTGTTACGCTTAAATGATTGTAATTAATATTGATGTGATTGTTGTAAAATAGTTGCATTAAATAGACCGAAATGATTGATTCCTCGGATTAGTGTATCTTTTGCGCGTTTAGGTGATATAGAGATATATACCTACTCTGAGTGACCCATTGAGCTATTTTCACAAAAACTCATGTTGTTGGCTATGTTTGTATCGACATACAGATATGCTTTACAGATACGCCGATTAGGGTTAATATGACATCGAGAGGGGGTATTAACTAAAACAGGAGAATCGAGTCTAACTATCGCATTTTGATAATATGCATCGGCACATAATTGGTTCGAGAATAATGAAACAATATGTTAAGCGACATCGTAAATTTCAACCACATTTTTCCCTCCGATATTGCCAAGACACCTTATTTTCTTATTTTGTAGTTTGTTAGTTTATTTACTGCATTTAAATCCATGTCTTTAAATGTGTGTGTTTATTTTTGTCGTTAGAATTAAAATCGATTAGAGTCGAGTAATCGAGAGTACACATTCCTCGTGGGATCGACAATCCGGACTCTTAAGGTCCACTTTATTACTTGAACGCGACCCGTGCGCTTGCGGTACGATTTTCAGAGAACAAGTTTTTGGCGCCGTTGCCGGGGAATGTTTTTACTTTGATTACCACTTTAGTTAATTTTAGTTTTAACACTTTCTGTTATTTATTTTTATCTGCTTTTGTTTTTGTTTATTTTGGCTAACCCCGTATTACTAATCGATCTTGTGTTTGTACTTTCTTCCCGTACTTTTCTGATTTTTTTTTGATTCTAACTTGGTAGAGTAACAAAATGTTTGCACTGGCGAGTCTCTACAGTGACTACAGAAATATGTTTGAAGGTCCAAGATGTGACATTTGTCAAGCGATGCAATGTACAGGACTATGCTGATATTCGTGTACTGAGGCGGCAATGTCTAAACTTCTTCAGTTTAGATATTATTTGAAATGCCGAAAACAAGCCATAGACTATTCTGATGAAAGCTACGTGCTCGCGGGAGACTAGGTATCTGATGACTGGAATGAGGACATCACATTTACTGGTGATGGTCCTACACATTTGAATGAAAGGATACTTGCAAAATATTACACTGAACTTGCCAAGTTGGATGAAGAGGACATGCTTGTAGGAGATTACAAATACTGGGATGGATTCCAGAAATGGGGGTATAGTCCACTCGACGGGTTTCATAGGAAAGACTTGCCATTGCCCGTGGAGTTCAATGAAGGATCGGTCATTCAATCCGATGATGAGTCAATTGTTGAAGAACTTGAAGAGAATGACATAGCAATCACAAATGAACCGAGCGAAATTGTAGCAAACGATGAGGATGAGAGTAGTGCGCATGCTTTCGACTTTATTGAGTGTCCTACAGTTGAGCTTGTGATTAGGCCCGATGAAGGGATAGAAATCTACATTATTGAGTTCGAATCAGATGGAATGGAAAGGTCCTATTATGTTGAAAAGGGCGATGATGAGTTTTGGCGATCTAATGAAGAGTGGACCAAAGCCAAAATGAGGAAAATGGGCAAAGCATGCCAAGCTTTCTATAGGAGCCCATGATTCCCTTGCTAAAGTCGAGCTAAAGACTATAAAAAAGCGCTTGTTGGGAGGCAACCCAACTTTTCTAACTTTTCAGCTTTTATTTACTTTTCTGCATCTTTTATGTTTTTAGTTTAATTGTCTTCCATGTTGTTTTGTAGGTAACTTTTTGAAGTCCCATATTACATGGTTCCTCACAAGTTTGGGGGTGCATTGGTGTACAAAGAGGTCATTTGCCCAAGCTATGCGAAGCGCATCACAAGTCCAAAGTCGATGCATTGGTACATCTTCACAACCATCCATTCAAGGAAGTTTCATTATTCCTCTTTCCTTTAGCTTGTTCTTTACACATTGAGGACAATGTGTGCATTAAACTTTGGGGGTATTGAGCCTGTCGGCTTTTGGGGAATTAAGTTGATGTTATAGCCTTGCCGGCTTTTGAATGTGCTTTATTGGTGATGTTGTATTGACATGTTGGATAGCCTTGCCGGCTTTGAGTTGTATGATGTTTGAAATTGTTTTTGATTCATGAACTATGCATGGCCAATCCAAATATGCTATTGTGTCTAAAATGTTTCAAAAGTTTTGCTTATTCATGTGAGATCCTAATTTTCATTGAGCACATAGTCATGATTGATTGTTATTTAGATGTGGAAATGATTGTTTTATGGAAAATTTTTGAATTGGTAGAACTTAGGTTGAAAGTTATTGTTGAAAAATTATATCAACCTATATCCATTTCTCTTCCACTTTACCATATTGTAAGATAAGTTTGAGGGTGGTTGAGCCGGTGAATGATTTTATTGAAGAAGTGTGTTGATTCCATGCATGTTGAAAAAAATTGGTATGGAGTGTCTTTTGTCAAGTATAAGCTAGATATTGACCATATGCTAGGAATCTACGCCCCAACTGTTGCTTAAAAGGAACATTGCACTTTGTTAAATCTTATGTCTCGCTTCGTAGCCTTTTTGACTCGAGTTATTAAGTCCGTCAGGGTATCTCAAAACCTGGTACCCTTTGGTCTAAACAACCGGGGAGTTACCGACCCAAAGGTCGTTACAAGGGTCAAGAAGAAAGCTTAAGGGAGTGAGGTCGATCTTGAGTTTTAATTGAAAATTTTGATTTGGTGCAATTGTAATTGATCCTGGGTGTAGATGACTAGTGGGTTTGACTTACTTGGTATAAACTTGATTGTGAAAGCACTCATTAGTGGAGAATCGTCACATTTTTAGATGTTAAAAATGCCGGTTAGACCCAACCGAACTAAAGCGGAAAAAGAAAAGAGTGATTTGAGAGAACCCTTTAGATTTACACATTGGGAAAATAAAAGAAATATCTATTTGAAAGTGTGAATCTCAAGAGCGGGAAAGGATATACTTGACTACTGAGGGTCGGGTTGAAGCCAATTTAAGATTTTTTCCATCATGATGATTATTTCCTAGTTTAGATGATGATTGAAAGTGACTGTGCATATATATTGATCGAGCATTGGATAAGTTTAATTTATTTTTGGTAGCATCATTTGGAGTACGGTTTTGAATTAAGATACAATTTTATAACTCTTTGATATTTTTGGCAAACTGTCTAATATGTTGATTTTCATTGCAATTGCATGATTATGTTAGAAGTAATCTTGCTCGAGACGAGCAAGAACTCAAGTTTGGGGGTGTGATAAGTGTGTAAAAACACACTTATTTATCACTTTTTTGGAATTAATTGGAAATGAAATTGAGTATATTTCTGTGCATAATTGTGTAATTTCCACTTTTGTAGGCGAAAACCCCAATTAGAAGGAGAACGAGGCGAAAATGAAGAAAAAAAGGACCAAAAGGTACAAAAATGTGAAGTTTGGGACCAAGTTGCACAAGTGCCGAAAGTTGGAGGACATTGAGATGCAATTTATGGATGGTAATATTGAAATGAAAATCAAAATCTGAGGACCTAAATGTAAAAGATCAAAGTTGAGGGATCATTTTGCTCACTTTCGAAAACTTTAGGGACTTTAGTTGCAATTTTTCCTAGGATATTTTAGTTATCTTAATTGTTAAGCAAACAAAATATCTCCATCCTATATATATACTACATGTGGGACGTTTTTTCGGAAAAATTAATAAGTTAAGTTTTAGTTAGTTTTTTTTAGTTTAGTTTTATAGTTTTAAAGTTTAGTTTTTTGCTCTCTCTTTTTCTTCTTGTTTTCTTTTTTTTCTTTTCTTTTCTTTTGGTTGATCTTGGTTCATTTGGAGGAAAATCATAGAGCAACAAGGAGATTACATCAAGGTTTTGGCAAAGATTTTTGGGAGAAATCAACTTCACGCTTCAACTAGGGTTTATTCTATAACTTTGGTTTTTCTCATTTATTTTGTCATTTTTGTAATGTATTGTATACAATATCTCCTTTGTTACCATATTTATAAAATGAGCTAAGTACTTTGTGTTGGAATTTATGATCGAATTTAACCTAGTTGGTTCATTTATTATCGATATATCTACATGTTTAGTGATAAATGCAGTTGTTATCAAAATCATAGTGTATTGATCATCACGTTTAAAATGATTTCATTTTTGGTGACGCTTAGATGGAATTGTTAGGTTTTACTTCATTTTTTGTTACGTTTAAATGATTGTAATTAATATTGATGTGATTGTTGTAAAATAGTTGCATTAAATAGACCGAAATGATTGATGCCTCGGATTAGTGTATCTTTTGCACGTTTAGGTGATATAGAGATATACACCTATTCTGAGTGACCCATTGAGCTATTTTTACAAAAACTCATGCTGTTGGCTATGTTTGTATCGACATACAGATATGCTTTACAGATACGCCGATTAGGGTTAATATGACATCGAGAGGGGGTATTAACTAAAACAGGAGAATCGAGTCTAACTATCGCATTTTGATAATATGCATCGGCACATAATTGGTTCGAGATCAATGAAACAATATGTTAAGCGATATCGTAAATTTCAACCACATTTTTCCCTCCGATATTGCCAAGACACCTTATTTTCTTATTTTGTAGTTTGTTAGTTTATTTATTGCATTTAAATCCATGTCTTTAAATGTGTGTGTTTATTTTTGTCGTTAGAATTAAAATCGATTAGAGTTGAGTAATCAAAAGTACACATTCCTTGTGGGATCGACAATCCGGACTCTTAAGGTCCACTTTATTACTTGAACGCGACCCGTGCGCTTGCGGTACGATTTTCAGTGAACACTTGGCTTCAAGGTAGCCAGCATCCTCTAAAACCTCAAGTGCGTACTTTCTTTGGCAAACAAAAATTCCAGCAGAAGTTCTGGCAATTTCGAGTCCAAGAAAAAACTTAAGAATTCCCAAGTCTTTCAGTTTAAATTGATTATTTAACTGAGTCTTGAATTGCTCAATGTAATCAAGATTATTACCCCCAATGATTATGTCATCAACATATATCAGAATTACTGTAAAGAAGCTGCCATCTTGCTTGCTAAATAGGGAATAATCAGACTTCGATTGACTGAAATTCTGTGAAAGAATGTACGAAGTGAGTTTGGTATTCCATTGCCTCGATGCTTGCTTGAGTCCATAGATGAACTTATTCAATTTACAAACCAAAGGTTTTCCATTCTCCCCTTGCTGCTCGTGACCCGGAGGCATCAACATGTAAACCTCTTCATCTAAATCCCCATGTAGAAAGGCATTGTTAATATCCAATTGGTGAAGATGCCACTGTTTTTTAGCAGCAACAGCAAGCAAAGTCTTAACTGTTACAAATTTCGCAACCGGAGAAAATGTTTCTTCATAATCCATCCCAACCTGTTAAGTGAATCCTTTAGCTACTAAACGGGCTTTCTTTCTCTCCTCAGAGCCATCAGAATTGAACTTTACTTTGAAAACCCATCGACATGACACAGGTCTCTTATGTGCAGGTAAAGTGCAGACAATCTAAGTATTGTTGGATACAAGGGCCTGATACTCAGCATCCATAGCCTTGCACCATTCTGAATGTTTAGATGCCTCAGTAAAAGATCGAGGCTCATAAATAGAAGACAAAGCCAGGGTGTATCTTCTGTGAGAAGGGAAGAGCATGGTATAATCCATATAGTCACCAATAGAGTATTGCTTACCAGCACCATGACTCTTGCCCAAGACAGAACCTTTCTTCACAGATTCTGATTGAGGAGTAGACAGCTGAGAGACTAGACCACAATGAAAATCTTGTAAATAAGAAGGTGCTCGTTTAGGTCTAGTAGAGTGTCATGTGAAAGGTGGAACAGTAGGTGAAGGCAAAGATGAAGATGAAGGTGTAGCAGGCGAAGGTGGAGATAAAGGTTGAGTCTCAGAAGAATGATCTGTGCTGAGATTGACGGGAGTGGAAATAGGATTAGATTGATGACAGGAATCAGGACAAAGAATTGGCTGAATGGGAAAAAGAGAAGGAATAGATGGTTGATCAGTATCAAACTGAGACAAAGAATGAAGTAGAGAATTGTGAAGAAAATGAAAAATCTTCTCATGAAAAATAACATCTCTAGAAACAAAGGTAGTCTTGGTGTGAAGATTATAAAGCTTATAAGCTTTCATACCATAAGGATAACCAACAAAAATGCATCGAACGGCTCTTAGATCAAATTTTGTTCGATTTCGTTTAAGAGTATACGCATAACAAAGATAGCCAAACACCCTTAGGTGAGAATAGGAAGGGATAGCTTGATAAAGTACTTCATATGGTGACTTGTTAGCCAGGATCAGGGTAGGTGTTCTGTTGATGATATAAGTTGCTGTTCGAACACAATCTCCCCAAAATTGATGAGGCAGGTTAGCTTGAAATTTTAGAGACCTGGCAATGTTAAGCAAGTGTTGGTGTTTCCTCTCAACCACACCATTTTGCTTGGGGGTTTCAACTCAGCTCAACTGATGAATGATTCCTTTATCCAGATAAAAATCAGTCATATGGAATCAAGACCATTGTTTGACCGAAGGGTTTTAATGTTGCACTGAAAATGTGTTTGGATGAGGTGATAAAAGGACTGAATTATGAGCCTGGTTTGAGACTTATCATCACGCATCAAGTAGGTCAAAAAATACTTAGAACCATCCAAAGAAGGAACGAAGTACGGTCCCCAAATGTCACAATGGATAAGATCAAACATATGTGAGACCTTAGTTTCACTAAGTGGGAAATGTAACCTGTGTTGTTTAGCAATAGGGCATATGCTACAATGTAAATATTTGTTGACATGAATAGAAAGAACAATTTTCTGCAACAAAGATAATTTTGGAGTGGGAACATGCCCCAATCGACAATGCCAAATGTCAATATCTGAGATGAAATTGGTATTAATGAAAGAGTTACAAGCAATGTGAATAGCTTTATTACATTGCAGAGAAGGAACAAGTTTATCAGAAGGAAAGCCAGAAGGAACATATTTAACATTCAGAGGTGTTTGAAGTTGTCAAAGTTGAAGCTGATTATGAAGTTGCTGAGGCAGAGTACGAAGTTGTTGGCTAGATTGTTGAAGGTGATATAGTCCTCTCTCAAGATTGCCTACCCCAATCGTCTTCCATGTCGAAAGATCCTGAATAAAGCAAGAATGATGTATGAATAATAAGTAACAATTATGTTTAAGTGTCAAGTTACTGGCAGAAATTAAGTTGAATTTGAAACATGGCACAACAAGCACATTAGTCAGTATTAAATCATCTGATAACTGAACTGTGCCAACATGTGTAACTGGAACACTATCACCATTTGGTAACCTCACGGATGCATCAACAGCAGCCATTACAGTAGTTAAAAGCATGAGAGAACAAACCATATGCTCTGAGGCCCCTGTATCAATGATCCACTTATTGCTAATATCAGGATCAGTAAAACATATACGGTTACCTGAGAATGCAAAAGCATCAGGAATATGTGAAGATGAAGCTTCCTGAGATGAATGAGCCTGCTGATTAGAGTTGGTTAGTTGATCCTGTAACTTAGGCACCAGTACAGATAGGATTTGCTGACATTGATTTGGGGTAATGGTGAGATGCGAAAGAGACTTCAATAATTCAGCATTATCACGATGAGATGTATGCTCAACCACATTAGCAACATGAGTGCTTCCTCTACCAAATCTGTGACCAGAAGGATATCCTATCACCTTGAAGCATGTGCTCTTAAGGTGGCCTGGCATTCCACAATAGCTGCATATAGGCTTATCTCTCTTTTGATACGAAGGGAATCTCTGATTGCCAAATGAAGTAGACCTTTGACCACCAAATGAAATTGACCTTTGATTGCCAAAAGGTTTCTTCATCGTTTTGCTGGCAAAAGCTGCAACATCAAAGTTTTGTTGCTTCTTTGAAATGACCTCTTTCTGCCTCTCATCTTGTAGAATTAATGCAAAAACTTTGTTTAATGATGGTAGTGGATCCATCAACAATATTTGACTTCTAATAGCATAAAATTGTTCATCCAATCCCATAAGGAATTGCATAACTTGATCCTCGCCTCTGCTGTCAGTGTTTGCAACGTTAGGTCTATAATTATCCAATTCTTCCCAAAGACCTTTGAAGGGATTGAAGTAGGAATTAACTGAAGTATTTGCCTGTGAAATTGAAGCAATCTGCTTCTTCAATTCATAAACACGAGGACCATTGCTCTGACTATAGCGATCCCGAAGCTTAATCCATATTTCCCTTACCGATTCTTTGTGCATTACGCTGGGGTACAGCTCCTTTGGAATTGAATTGATTATCCAAGAAGAAACCACATGATTACATCTTCTCTACACACTATAAAGCGGATCCTCAGCACTAGGTCTAGCAATAGATCCATCTATGAAACCCTCCTTATTTTTGACACTTAGTGCCATCATTGCAGCGCGACTCCAAGTCGCGTAATTATCCTCACCAAGCACGATCGAGATGAGCTGCATCCCTGTGTTATCGCCACAGTGGAGGTAGTATGGGCTGCTTGGATCACTCATTAATCAACTGACCATAGAAGCTACATCGCCAGCAATTGCATCGTCAGCTGATGACTCATTGGATGAATGAATCTGATCACGAACCTCTGCCTGAACACTGGAATTGTCCATTTCCAGAAAAAATTATTGCTTTGATGCCGTGATAAGATGCAGAGGAAATGAAGAAGTGGTAGGAAAATAAGAGAACAATTCTATTGAAGAAGATTAGGAAATCCTGAATTACACAGTGAACCAAGTGGGTTATTTATAGACTAAGGCTAACTAATTAACAAAATAAAAGAAGTGAAAATGACATAAAAGACGTCCAACAAATATCTAATGAAGTAGACTCCATATCTAATAAAATGGACTCCAATATAATCAGGACCTCCAAGACTATATTCAACATACCTTAACAAACTAACACGGTAGTGTCGAGTTATAGACTATAAACTAGCACTGGATGGGAGACAACTCATTGTTTCTACCCTTTTATTTATCTTGCCTTAAGCATTCGATTGGTAATTTCTTCTTCAAGTTTTTTTATAACTTTTAATAAGATTACTTTTTCATCGTCTCTACAGGTAATAAAAGAGCTTATGCATAGTTCACACTTCTTTTTATCCACCATCTTCACATTCGTATCCCCATGGGAGTGTTTTTCACCCTTTTTTTCTTTACTTTCAGTGAATTTGTCCTTAATTTTATGCGTTGCTAAGATTGCATTTTATTATTCTTTAAACACTGAGGATAATGTTCCGCATACGTTTGGGGGTGGAAATATGTTAATAAGTCATTCATCATATTATTGAAATTTTTGTTTTTATGTGATTGTGTGAAAAAAAAAAAGAACTAGTTTTTCGTTTTGTTGAGTTATTCTTAGTTTTACTCATTTTTAGTAGTAGTTTAGAATTTTGTGTGCTTGTGTGGGTTTAATGGCATTGCCGGCAATGATGAAAATATTGGAAGCGGTATAGCTATGAATTGTGAAAATTTTACATATTAAATTAATCGATACTTGTCTATGTGGAGACTTGACATTTTTTTGCGCACAATACTTGGTTTGGGCAAGCTAAACTAATGATGGGATATATGAATCATAGTAGAGTTGAACATAATAGGTCAACCCCGAAAACCTCTATTGCACTTATCGATAAACCATCATTTTAGAAGTTTGGAGATCATTTAGATATTACAGGGGAACATTGAAATAAGTAGGGATTCCATGTGTGAAAATTGTATTGTGTGGATTGGATTAGACCAATGAGACAAAAACGAGGTAAAAGTTTCAAGTTAGAGGTTAGTTCTAGAAATTAGGTATCTAAAAGAAAAGGGACATTGCATTAATTATT
Source organism: Fraxinus americana (assembly GCA_035079005.1). Lineage (NCBI taxonomy): Eukaryota > Viridiplantae > Streptophyta > Magnoliopsida > Lamiales > Oleaceae > Fraxinus > Fraxinus americana. The sequence continues at coordinate 15,091,553 of CM068719.1, read as the reverse complement.
GAATAAGTAAAGACATCTGTTCGAGCCTATATAATTCGAGTGATTAAGCCTGCAAGGGTTTAAAACCCGGTGCCCTATGGTCATTTGACTTGGGAGTCAAGACCTAAACCTCGCTACAAGCGTTAAATAGAAAGCAAATGAAGGAAGATGTTATAAGAAAAAAAATCTATCCATTGATGAATAATATACATGCTTCTATATATGAATTACATTGATTAGCCCCAGACATCCGGTTGATAGAATCATATCTCTGATACGAAGCAAGTAACTTAGTTTAGTCTTAACGGTTGAAACAATCAAAGAAATAGGAGAATCCATACTTGTTGAAGTGTGAACTTGTTACTGCGAGATCTATCCAAACTAAGAGAGGGTAAGAACTTAAGTAAATCAAAATTCTACTCTAGACCACACTCTGAGATCTTTGAGCGAAAAGAATAAGTTTGGGGGTATGAATCTCTCGAGTAAAGAAAGGAAAAATTTGACTACTGTAGGTCAAGATTTGCAATCATCATCAGTTTTGGTGTGTTTTGCATAAGTATGCACATGTGACACATCAAGTTCTGCATATGATAGGTGGATGTTGATTTGATTTTGCACAGTTGAAACTATTCATTTTGTTGATTACTGAATTCTAATCCTGAGATACGGCAGGCTATTAAACCATGTTTTGTGTAGAGTTAAGTCACCATCTTGTTTGGGGACAAATAATAGTCTAAGTTTGGGAGAGTTGATAAGTACATTTTTCTAACGTGTATTTAGCTACATTACATGACTAATTTTTGGCATAAATGCTTGAATATGGCTTAATTCGAGATAAATTCGGAAAAAACAAGCGAAAATGGGCTTAAATGAAGCAAAAGCAAAGTTTGAGAATTCAATTGCAATTACTGAAAAGTTGTGTCGATCCCACGATGAAGATTTGAGAGTGTTGGGCATCAATTGGATGAAGAAAGAGGCCAAATGGATGAAACAGAGTGGAAATATTATCACAACTCAACTTTCAGCTGAAAAAGTTATGCTTTGAATTTTTAGTCTTATTTTGATACCCATTTTTGACATAGAACGTGTTCGAATTTGAAGATTGATATTTCTGGATGATTTGTAGCTCTTTAAGTAATATTTCTAACTCAATTTGAATCACCCTAATCGGATATCGGGAGAGAAAGATATGACCAAAATATCGAAAGTTGTCCGACAGGAAAAACATGGAAACCATGCGATCGCATGGTATAAATTCCATGCGGTCGCTCAGGCCTTGCCAGGAAATCCCAGAGACACAATTTATTTGAATCAAACACTTATGACAACGCATCTAGGACTTCTTTATAATCCTAATCTCGTCCAAAGAGAGGAATTATGCATTCTTAGGGAGAAAAAACAACATTGAGAAGCGAGGAAGAATGATAGAACAAGGGATTTCATTCAAGATTTAAGATTTCAAGCCTAATTTCTAGTTTTTGGGTGATATCTTCTTTTTACTATTTTTATTGTTCTTTTATTTTATTCATGTTAGGCTGGACTTTTTATGTACTAGGTGAATGATGAACCTCGCATTTTGATCTTTTAATCTCTATTTTGCAATTTGATATTTAAACACGTTTGATGGATGTTGAATGATTTATATACATTTTCTTGCCTCCATGATTATAGTGCACGATAATTGTGTGAGTTTGGGTGGTTTATTTTATGCATTCGAAAGAAGAGAAATAAACTCAACAAGGTATAAGTCATCGTTTTGTTCATAGAGGATAAAAATATACCGATATACATTACGTGAATCTTTAAGTTTTTACAAAACGTCATGCATTCTTGTATATTGCATTTATGATAAAAATATAGTCAAATGGTATGCAAGAATAGGTTCAATTCTACTCGAAAGAAATTGTTGGATAAGTTAGAAATATTGATTCTTTAACCAATTCATCGTGTTATCGAATTGTGAAATAGAGGTTAAATGTGAATTTGTTTGGTGATTCGGGATCCTAGTGCATTTTTCATATATTAATTTCTTCAACCTTTTGCATTCAAGATCATTTTGCATTTATTTAGTAACCTTAGTTTAAATTGTATTTTAGTCATAGTTTAAATATAAAATTCAAAGCATCAACTATCTTGAGTTAAATAGATTCGGTTAAGGTCTCGGTAATAGAAATCAAATTAAATCATTCCTAGTGGGACGATACTCGAAATTTTACAATTTTCACTTTATTACTTATTAACGAACCGTGCACTTGCGGTGATTTATAAAGCGAACATATTTTTGATGAACAGTGGTCATGGGCGGATCCAGACATTTTAGGTTAGGGGGTACAATCAAACCCTGTACAAATCGAAGATTTTGTTCTTGATTTTGAATAATTCATATTTGACTTGAAACAATGCAGATTTACATTTTAAAAAAAATATTTCTTCATTAATATTTTGTTAATCATTTTTATCCATTTTATTTTGAAGAATCACTTTATTAATTTTTTGTTAATCACAAGAAAATACATATTTACGTTTAAAAATCTTATAATGTATTTGATATAAAAAATCAATTCAAGTAATCAAATGGAAAAACATATAACTAATATTCAATACTAATAATTAATAAAATAAACACAATTCGTTAAAAATAAGTCAAATTTGATATAATGAGTTCAGACACATTCTATATACACAGTTTGATAGGAGAAAATGAAAATTTAGGTTGTAATTACTTGAAAATTTGATTGGAATGTGAAGATTTGTAGTAAATATGGTAATTTCTAAAGAAATTATATACAAATTTTAAACAAGTAGAATGGTTAAGATTTTGTTACAAGGCGTGAAGAAAATAGTAAAAGAGGGCAAGAGAAAAGAGAAAAGAGAAAAAATTCAAATTTATTGTGATTTTACCCTTGTTTGGTGAAAATTAAAATTAATTTTTCATTAAATTTTGATAAAAGTAAAACAGTTATGGATTCCATGAAATATGTTATTAAAATTAATTGTTAATTTTGATTTATATTAAAATATAGTTTCAATCAATACCAAATATGACTTTATTAAAAAAAAAAAAAAAAATTCTCAAAAGTTGGGGGTCACTTGACCCTCCGGGTCCGCCCCTAGCTGCGGTATTGATGGCAAATTAAATGGGCAAGTGATCTGTTCATTACTTCCAGAACAATGCAGGCTTATAGGCCGCTCTGCCTCTTCTAACAAGTAATTGCTACAGCTGCTGCTTTCTTGTTGGTCTTTGTGTCGGTCTGCAGCCGTACACATCTATCGTGGTGCAATCTGAATGCATCGTTCCTAGTCGCCCTTGCTGTTTTGACAAACTTTGAGGTCATTGTAAATTTTGTCCATTTTTTGTCACTTGATTCATTAGAATTGACTTTCACCATGTAACTTCACTAGTTACGTGCTCAGGCTGACTTTGGTATGGAATGTAATCCTGTGATCGTTTGTCAAGCTTAGTGTCAAGAAATATGATTTGAACTTTGTTTAATCTCCATGACCTCAGGTTTCTCCCATATTTCCTTGTCTTGCACTTTGATATTTTAGACTTGGCCATTCAGGACCCGAGCTGAGCCTTCTAGTTCAGTGATGATTCGGGTTGACTTCATGGACGACTATTTTGAGCCATGACTTATTTGTGTATACTAGTTCTTTGAATGATGGTTCGTCTAACACATCCAACTAGCCACACCTTGGCTGGTACAAATTTTGTTAGATCTCGATCAAGATTAACTTATTCAGGTACTTTATTACAACATAAGAACTACCCATAAATTGAGTGGATAATTTGGTTAGTTAAAGTTAATTAAGGTTATTGTGGTCATTGTTTCGACTTAAGGTCAACTAGTATTTGAAGTTGCAAGTAGTTAAGTTGAAAAGGAAAGACATGCCCATGTTTGAGACTCACTCTTTGAAACCTTATTTTATTTTTATTTTTTTTTCAAACTCATTTTTGATTACACATTCTCCCAATAAAATTATTTTACACGTAAATTGATCGATTGATTCCATAAGTGTATGAATTGGGAAAGTAATAAAATGAAATTTTTGAGTCCTAATATCGTTTCTACATAGAGTAATATTTACTACTAATTTTATTCTAACCTAGCTTCAAATTTTATTCTAACCTAGCTTCAATATGAAATAATTTAGTAACCAATTATCAAATTTAACGTGTCTAACTAAATTATACTAATTTAATCCAATATAACGAGTTTGTGGAGGACTTTTTTTGAATTTGGTGGTTGGGAATTTCGATTTCACTTATTTAACATTCATCTAATCCAATTTCATTCAGCCTTTATTTTTTAATGTATGTTAGCGATCGAATTAATCAATTTTAGTTAGTAAACTCTCTCGAGCAAAACTAACCATATTCACATGCCCGGATTTAATATTTTTTTATATAAATTCATACATCTGCAAAGTATTCAATTTTAATAATTCAATTATGATTACAAAGTTATAAAAGTATCTCTCGATCTCTTATAAAAACTTATATTACCTATTGCACGAACTAGACAAATCTCACATCGGTCTCAATATTATCCCTAAAACATGCAATTGGTAATTAAGCAATTGGATGTCAATTGGCACACAAAAAGCAGTTAATACATAACCAAATTAGCATGAAATTTATTGAATTAAATAAATATTAACCTAAGAATTAATTCAAGCCATTGTTGTTATTTAGCACCCAAATCCCAACAAAGATGAACATTCTTCATTGATTGATTGTATATCTGCAGGTCAATTGTGTTCTTTAATCTTCAAATTTCAATTTGATGTATAAATCTTGAGGAATTTATGTGTTTTGAACTGTAATTTAGCCTCAAGAATGTAAATCTAGAATCTCATTTTATTTGAAAGCAATATCCATGTTTATAGACCTTAATTTGAAGGTCTAAAAAAAAGTCCGAAGAGAATAGAAAGCCATAACTTTAGTCTCATTAGAATTATTCAAATTGCTGAAATTTATTCTGACTTTGCAATTTGATGCATGTTTCTTATTATTATTATTATTATTATTATTATTATTATTATTGTTGTTGTTGTTGTTTGGATTGAGTACTTACATGCTGCAATTGAGGTCCTTCAACTTTCAAACGCGACTCTTTGGTCCCCACTTCCGAAACATGTTCTATTTTGTTCCTTTTGATCAATTATTGCTCATTTTCATTTATTCTTGTCAAATCTCTAGTTTTCTCCTATAATAGTAAAAAACTCATAAAGTTAAATATCTCGTTCATAAAATACTCACAAAACTCACTTTTGATAGTCAAGATAAGTGTAACATTTACAGTTATTAAACACTCCCAAACTTAAACATTCATTTGTCATTGAATAAAGCACAGTAGAAACTTAACTAGACTCTAAAAAATATACTGAACTTGATACATCCATTTCAATGTTTCCTCAAAATGAATATTTATATCACAAAATTCAGACGAGTCAATGAAACATAATAAAAAACAATTATTTCACAACTCCACATACCGTTTATTCAGCTTTTAAGTGTGTGTTAAAAAGATTCTCAATTTCACCGATGCTACTTAAATCAAGTCATGTACTTCAGCTTCCAAAGTTTCTTTCCCAAACAAAACCAATTCTTGAGTACGTCTATTTAATCTTTCATTACACATATTGCTCTCTTGATTTTTTCAATTTCTTTTACTAAATAAGTGATATTGAGTTTATTTTCATCATTACCTCAACTATTCTCTAACTCTTACTCTATGACAAAGACTTAGTCAGGAAGTAGCGTGTCTTCTATTTCATACACCTTTTATCAAATTTGATTACCAAAACCAGAAAAGACACTTTTTTTTTTTTTGCTTTTTTCTTCTCGCATGTAGCTATTTCACTTGGATATCAATGCTAGACCGCTTCTTCCTATTGTTTCTTCTCTCCACTCCATGGTAGGTAACATCGCTTTACATTGATGTTTGATTTGCATGGCTACCGATATAGGCCACTTCTTTTTAACTTTTACCTCATTCTTCATGGACTAGTACAATGTCTTTAAATGGGGGTCAAGGAGAAAGGTTGAAAAACAATCAAGTAACGACAGCATTGGTTCATGATGGATCTAATCACCCCCAAACTTATTTCTAATTGGGTTTCATACGGTTCTAATGGGTGATTAGTGTAATAATTATATACTACAATCTCAAAAGATTTTAGCGTAATTAATTTACACAACCAATTTCAAAGTTGTCAATAAGTGCAATCAAGAATGAATTCGTGTTCAATTTATTCAAAAGTCGAGTATAAAATAATGGAATTCAAGCAATAATTGAAAATTAGAGAGTTCACATGAATCGATTTAAATTTTGATCCTAGATATACACAATATTATCATTGGATATGAATCATATTATTCAAGTTAAGTCACAAATACAAGCATGCAAAAATAAATAAATAAATAAAATAAAATCGACATCTCATTTTTTTCACTTAAAATTGTACCTAAATTAATCACACAATTCAATCATGCAGATTAAATTACAAGAAAAACTAGAATTTTCACCCCTAAATTTAATTCCTACATTTTTCTCAATGTAGCACTATGAAGCTCAAAATACAGAAATTAAATAAAAGAGAGAAATTCTGAACCCACCGGATAAGTGTTGGATGATGGAGTTCGTGTTGAATCTTATAGAATCTTTTCCTTTTCCTATTTCCTTCTTCGAAAAGAATCTAGGGCGTGTTTGAGCCTCATTTTTGGTGTAGAATGCATTTTTTGAGTAGCAGATTGATGGAGAATGTATGGTTAAGCTTAGCTAGCTTATGTTGATTTTGTACTACTTTGCCTCAATCATCCAACCTTTTACCTTGTCCTTCTCAAAGTAATAGGACTTGCTTTCATCTCTCGATTCGAACTCAACAATGTGAACTTTAATTTTATCATAAAATTTAATCAAAAACTCAATTTTTGAGCAAACAATGAAGTTGTATGGTTGGATGCTAATTTCATCATCTTTGAATGCTACTAATTTGGTTGGGCTCTTAATTTGTTGTTGGTCCCTCAGACTAAATGATTGATCTACTACTCATAATTTTGGGTAGTTGCATAAGGAAATTTTTATGAGAATGCTCCCTCTCTTATTGAGGGTTAGTGGGATTTTCAATATTTTGACCTTTCGATCAATAGAGATTTGAATGTTACTCAAAATTTTGTGCTTGCTCATAAGGATTAAATTGTGGTATGTATTATCTTAACTTGTTTGGGCTGCCTACTTTTATATCTTTGCATGAGGAAGAAATTCAATTCCCCCAAAAGCATGTCATTTTCATCAATTTTGATATATGGATCCTCTTAGAGAGATTTGTTCTGCTCTTCTAGTACTCTGTAGCCTTGTTAGAGTATCTTCAATAGACTCTTTATTTTTTAGAAAGCATATTCTATTATTTGGAGAGTATCTATAAATTTAGAAAGTTAAAATTTTGAAGTACTCCAATAAGCTCTTTATATTTAACAATTGATTTTACTACTCACAAAAAATATTTATTATTTTTGTTTCTTTTAATTTAACTAACTTTTCTTTAAATTATTTTATTATTTTCCTACATTGAAAATTGAAACTTTTTGAATGCATTTAATTATAGAGAGTGAGTTTGACTCTCTAAATTTGGAGAGTCAAACCCACTCTCTAAATTAAAATGTTAATTTAAAGAGTCTTTTTTAGTATGATTTTAAATGTTGACTCTTTAAAATAGAGAGCATCTCATGTTTAAAGAGTCTTTTGGAGATGTTCTTATAGCCATTGTAATCCCAAGGACAAATTGACACGATCCGTCCCGGATCACCCTAGTGGACCCGAAACGTGATGTGCCCCGATAGTAGATGCTGACTAGATACCAGATGCGCCACCAAAGTTAACTATGTGTTACTACAAAATATGCACAAGAATCGCATGTTTATGAAAAAAAAAATATAGTGCATGGGCCCAAAATAATTATTTTGTGCTCTACCAAAATGCATCATATCATCAAAAGCACAGCTGGCAAATTTCAGAGGGCATGTTGGTGGAGAGAATAAGCAATAGTATGGACAGTCGGAGAAACGACAGTGGATGGATGATAAGGGCAAAGGAAATTAAAATTTCTCAAAGAATGGTAAAGGATATCCGTCTCAAGATGGCAATAAGAGCTTTCCACTTTGTGGCAAGTGCCAGAAGCACCATCAGGGAGCTTGTCGTTTGAGGACGAACGTGTGTTTTTGGTGTGGAAAACAAGGACCCATCGCCATGTTTTGTCCTAAGAACAAAGAACTTGCGAACGGACAATGAAAACTAGAAAATGTCCAAAATAAACAAAGGAATACACAACAAAAATAGGGCAATGCACAACAGAGGCACGGATATGCACCCAGGGAGCAAGCAAGGATCTTTGCACTGACAGAGCACAATGAGGATCAGAATCGAAATGTTTTGGAAAATAACGTCCTCATATCTGACTTACTAGCCTATGTATTGATATATTCTAGCGCAACTTATTCCTTTATATCCCTTAAGTTTGTACATAAACTGGGTGTAATGGTTGAATCTGCACATTTTCCTTTAGTAGTGTCTATCTCCTCAGGGAATATGTTGAACATTGGTCACAACATTAAAATGGCAGTGATAGAAATTGATGGTGGATCATTGGAAATGGAGTTGTATGTGATAGACATGAACGAATTTGATGTGATTCTTGGGATGGACTAGCTATCTAAGAACTACGCGAAAATTATTTGCTTTAAGAAAAAAATGTTTCTTCTAAGACCAGGAGAAAATGAAATTTGTTTTTCTTTAACTGGGAATGGACCTTTTGAAAACACAGAGGGTTAAAGCTTTTGTTATTTCAATAAATTACAATACAACCTAATTGCCTTCTTTAATAGTAAACAAAAGATATTAAAAAGGAAAAAAACAATAATCTAAATATGTTAATGAATCTCATACAATCAATCCTAATTACAAGTTGTCTAAATATACAAAGTTACGTAAAGAATGTAGAATATTCCCATATTCTCGTGATTTCAACACTTTCCCTCAAGTTGGATTGTAGATATTGATCATATCCAACTTGCGAATGAAATCATCGAATTTTTGTTGAGGTAGTCCTTTGGTGAAGATGTCCGCTATTTGTTCATGTGTGGGAACATACGTCAAGCAAATAGTCCTATCTTCTACCTTTTCTTTGATAAAATGTATATCCACCTCTATATGTTTAGTTCGATCATGTTGAGCTGGATTAAGAGAAATATTGATGGCAGCTTTGTTATCGCAATATAGTTTGACGGGAAATTTTATTGTGACATGTAGCTCTTCCAAGAGTTTCTTCAACCACAACCCCTCACAAATTCCTTGTGCTGCTGCTCTAAACTCAGTTTCAACACTAATTTTGGCTACAACATTTTGCTTCTTGCTTCTCCATGTTACCAGATTTTCCCATACGAAAGTGCAATATCCGGTAGTAGACCTTCTGTCTTCCATGGGACTTGCCCAATCTGTATCTGTGAAGACTTCTACCTTTCTTCTTTCACCTTTCTTGAAGAATAGTCCTTTTTCCTGAGGATCCCTTTAGATATCTGAGTATGTTGTAAACAGATTCGAGGTGAATTTCCTTTGGAGAGTGCATATGTTGGCTTACCATACTAACTGTAAATGTGATGTCAAGTATGATATATGATAAATAGATGAGTTTACCTACTAGTCGTTGGTATCTGTCTGTGTCTACCGAATTGCCAACATTCTCGATTTCTTTCCTACTTCAATTGGTGTATTACTTGGTTTACATCCAAGCATTCCCGTTTCGGCAAGGAGGTCAAGGTCATGTTCTCTCTGCGAGACTCTAATCCCCTTTTTTGACCTTGCTACTTCCATTCCTAAGAAGTATCGCATTTGTCCCAAATCTTTTACTTCGAATTCATTGGCTAGGCTCTTCTTCAGTTTCTCCATTTCTACTATGTTGTCTCCTGTCAAGATTATAACATATACAATCAAGATTGTTTTAGTCCCATCATCAAACTGTTTGAGGAATAAAGTATGATCTGACTGCCCTTGTTGGTACCATTGCTTCTTCGGTACATTTGCAAATTTGTCAAATCATGCTCTAGGTGAATGCTAGAGTCCATACAAAGACTTCTTAAGCTTACATACTCAATTCTTTTCATTGACATGCAAAAATCAGGTGGTAGTGTCATGTAAATTTCTTCTTCAAATTCTCCATTCAGAAATACATTCTTGATATCTAGTTGTCGGAGAGACCAATCCAGATTCGCTACTAATGACAAAAGTATCCGGACTGTATTCAATTTTGCCACAGGTGCAAATGTCTCTGTGTAGTCAGAGCATCTCCAAAAAAACTCTCTATTTTAAAAAAAATATATTCTATCATTTGGAGAGCATCTATAAATTTGGAGGGTTAAAATTTTGAAGTACTTTAACAAGCTCGTTATATTTAACACTTAATTTTACTGCTCTAAAAAAATATTTATTATTTATCTTTATCTTTTATTTAGCTAGCTTTTCTTTAGATTATTTTATTATTTTTTACATTGAAAATTGAAACACTTTGAATACATTTAATTATAGAGAGTGAGTCTCTCTAAATTAAAATGTTAATTTAAAGAGTCTTTTGGAGCATGATTTTAAATATTGACTCTTTAAAATAAAGAGTATCTCATGTTTAAAAAGTATCTTTGAGATGCCCTCAATGCCATAAGTTTGTGTTATCCCTTAGCAACCAGCCGAGCTTTATATCTTTCCACTGTCCCACCAGCTTTATATTTTAAATTGAAGACCCATTTGCATTCCACTGGTTTTTTTCCTCTGGGTAGATCCATTACTTCCCAAGTATCATTCTTTTCCAACGCTCACATCTCCTCCATTACCACCTTTCTCCATTTTGGGTTTTCCAAGGCTTCCTGAATGTTCTTTGGAGTTTTGGTACTATCAAGATGAGATATAAAGCTGCAAAATCTTGTAGATAGAGCATTATAGGATACGAATTTTGAGATAGGGTGAAGAGTACATGACCGGGTTTGTTTTCCGAGTGCGATGGGTATGTCAATGTCGATGATTCTGATACATTTTGTCATGGGATTCTGGACCTGCCATTGGTTCTTACTCTCTTGGTGCTTCAAAAGTAAGGTTCTCCTTTTGTCTTGCTTTTGGTTTCCTTGAGTAAACAAATATTTCCTTGTCACTTTGTTTTTCTGCATTACTCCCTGAATTCAAGTTTCCTCGTGTATATTGCATAGAACTATGGGGTATGGTAGGAAGTGTGATGGGTATTGAGATAGACTCATGAGGAAGTTCTAAGTTCAGGTACCGATCTTTACTTAGATTCTATCCCTGAAGAGGTTTTGTGGAAATATGGGGTATTTTCAAAGAATGTGACATCGAGACTGACGATGCCTTTTTTTTGTGGAAGGATCATAACATTTGTATCCTTTCAAAGTAGGAGAGTATCCAAGAAAGACACATTTAATTGCTCGAGAATCTAGTTTATGTCTGTGATTGTTGTGAATATGGGCAAAGGCGATACAACCAAACACCATGAGGGGTAGGTTTGAGTTGAGCCGAGAGTTCGGAAAGAATTTTTGAAATTTGTTGAGAGGGGATTCGAAGTTTAAGTACTGGGCATTCAGTTGATTAGGTAAGCAGAAGTTAAGATAGCATCTCCCCAGAACCCTTTGGTTTGTTTGCTGTAAACAGCAAGGCTCGAGTAACCTCTAGAAGATATCTATTTTTTCGTTTGACAATCCCATTTTTTTGGGAGTTTCAACACAAAATTTTTGATGGAATATCTCATTAGTTCGGAGAAAATCCCCCAATTTTTTGTTAAATAGGGTGTTTGACACCCATTTTTTGGAGAATATAATTTTTGGAATAGTGATTGATAGGAGAATGTGTGGTGAAAAAGTTATGAAAAGTTTTGTTTTGTGTGTAATATTATTTTATTGGGAGAATGTGTGGTTGAAATGAAAAAAGCGAAAAAAATGAGAATGAGAATGGGTGCCAAAGAGGGGCAAAGTATTATGTGTCATTATCGGTCCGTAGAATTTGAATATGTGTTTGAAATTGGTTTTGTATCATGGAGTGGAAATTAATAAACACTAATCGAACGTCAAATTTTTCTTTTAAGAGATATACCCAACAAATTTGAGTGTGATCATCAATAAATGTGACAAATCATTTTGCGTGAGTACGATTTGAAATTCGTGAAGGACCTCATACATCACTATGAATCATAGTGAATGGTTTCGATGGTTTATATGTGGATTTTGGGAATGATGTTTATTGATGTTTAGCAAGTTCACAAAATTCACATAGAAGATTAACGACCTTTTTATTCAAGGAAATATTGGGAAATACATACTTCAAATATTGAAGATTAGGATGACTAATTCTAAAATGCCATAACAAGACTTCACTATCACTAGAAATAGATGCAGAATCACAAACAGCAATTCGATGTTGCTTACTCATATCAACCTCGTCAAAGTAGTAGAGCCCCTCAAACTCCTTAGCACTTCCAATCGTCTTTCCGATAATACGTCCTGAAACACATAGTGCGAAGAGAGGAATTTAGCAGTGCAATTTGAGGTCTTGGTTAATTGGCTTATAGATAATAAGTTACAAGACAAATTAGGAACATGGAGGACAAATTCTAAAGTTATGGAGTCAGAGAGTTGAATACTCCTTTTTCCCGCGATCGGTGATAGTGATCTATCCGCAATTTTAACTCTAAGATTACCCGCACAGGTTGAATATGAGGAAAATAGGTTGTAGGAGTCCGTCATGTGATCAGATGCTCCTGAATCAATGATCCAAGGGATTTTAAATGTTGAGGTAGTATTTAAGGCCTTTAAAAAATTAACTCTCTGAGCTAGCGAGCTTGAAGAATCGTTTTTGGAAAATTGATCTGATGTTTGAAGACTTGAAATTTTTTTTGTAAAGTGGCTCTATCTATTTAGGATTGAAAGCGCTGCTTGGTGTAGGAATTTTTGTTTGATGATCAACACAAATTTGGTAGCCTCAATTTCTATTATTCTACCTTGGTTTACAACCAGTTGGTTTTCCATGCAAATCCCGACAAGTATCTTCTTTGTGTCTTGGTTTACGGCAATATTATGATTCAGCCCATTGAAATGACTTTTAACGAGCCCACTATTTTGAAGATATCCTATATTACTTGGCCCACAACTTGGAAATTAACCAATATTACTTGGCCCACTCCCACTGATTTTCGGCCCAGATCTGTTACTCAATAAGGTCGAAAACCTCCCGTGTCATAGGTAATGGTCGCCGGTTGAGAATCATCCCCTTGGTGTCGTCCAAGTTCCGGTGGAGTTCAGCCAAAAATTCTAACACCCTTTAATTCTTTAATTTTTTCCAGTAACGAGCGTAGTCCCCATGGCAATCCCATTCTTCCTTTGCACTCAAGTCGAGTTCCTGCCACAAGGCCACCATCTCCATGTAGTACTCAGTTACCTCCCTATCTCCCTGCTTTAGCTGCCACCGTTTGCTTTTAATTTCAAGATTTGAGAGGAATTTTAAGAATCGCAGTAGGTTTCTCGAACAGCGTCCCACACGTCTTTTGCATTGGGTAGAAATAAATAAGTTATTCTGATGGAAGGGATCATGGAGTTCACGAGCCATGCAATCACCAGAGAGTTTTCTTATTTCCATCTTTGCAAGCGGACAACATCTATTGAGGCAGACTTTTTCGTGTCACCAGTCAGGTACCCCAATTTAGATCACTAGTTTGATGGATTGGGCCCATTTTCAGAAGTTTTTTCCATCCAGCTTTTCTGGCGTGAGTTGGAGGAACGAATTGTCAGTTCCTCCCGAGCCAACTGTGGGGATGGCTTCTGTTTCACCATCGTGTGTTTCGGAGGTCATTGACCCTTTACTGGTGTTGACTGTTTCCATTATCAAGCTAAGTTATGGCTTCCGCTCTGATACCATGAAAACACAGAAGGTTAAAAGTAGGAAAAGCTTTTGTTATTTCAATGAATTACAATACAACCTAATTACCTCCTTTAATAGTAAACAAAAGAAATTAAAAAGGAAATAATCTAAATATGCTAATGAATCTCCTATAATCAATCTTAATTACAAGTTGCCTAAATATACAAAGTTACTTAAGGAATGTAGAATATTCCCATAGTCTCGTGATTTCAACACCTTTATCCCAGTCATTTCTGTGTTGAAATCATGAAGGATTTTACTATCAGAAGATAGTGTAGGATTCTTCATGTCGGTGACAGGATAGGAGGAAAATAATGATTTGATAGTTAATGATGTTAGGGTGGTACAGGAATATCCATAAGATTTTCCTGAAGAATTGCTTGGCATGCTGCCAAAATGGGAGGTATAGTTCACTATCAATCTCATTCCCGGCTCTACACCAATCTCTAAGGCTCCTTATAGGATGTCACTAAAAGAGCCGCAGAAACTAAAGGCACATATAGAGGAATTGCTAGAAAAATGATTTATTCGACCCAGTGTTTCACCATGGGGAGCATCAGTGTTGCTTGTTAAGAAGGATGACTCGATGAGAATGCACATTAATTGTAAGGAATTGAAAAAAATTACTATCAAGAATAAGTATCCTCTTCCTAGGACCGAGGACTTGTTTGATCAACTTCAAGGTGCAGCAGTGTTCTCCAAGATCGACCTGAGATCTGGTAACCATCAATTAAGAATCAAGCCTGGTGATATCTCGAAGATAGCTTTTAGAACTCGGTATGGACATTACGAGTTCTTAGTTATGCCCTTAGGCCTAACTAACACTCCTGGAGTCTTTATGGATTTGATGAATTGTGTCTTCCACGAATGCCTTGATCGGTTTGTTATCGTATTCATTGATGATATCCTAATCTACTCAAGAAGTAACAAAGAGCATGAAGACCACTTAAGGATAGTACTGGGAGTCCTAAAGGAGAAACTTTATGCCAAGTTCAAGAAATGTGAGTTTTGGTTGGAACGGGTAGCATTCCTTGGACATGTTGTCACAGCTCGAGGTATAGAGGTTGATCTAAGCAAAGTGGGGACAGTGTTAAATTGGTCGAGGCCAACTAATGTAGGAAAAATTCATAGCTTTTTGGATTGGCGAGATACTATAGGATGTTTATTGAAGAATTTTACAAGATATCACAACTGCTGACACAATTAACACACAAGGGTACAACGTTTGATTGGAAATAGAAATGCGAGCAGAGTTTTGAAGAACTGAAGCATAAGCTAGTGAATGTTCCAGTGTTAACTATAGCTGAAGGATCAGAGAGCTTTGTGATTTACAGTGATGCCTCTAAACAGGGAATATGATGCGTCTTGATGCATCACGGTAAAGTGGTTGCTTATGCATCGAGACAATTGAAGTCACATAAGCAAGACTACCCCACGCACGACTTAGAATTTGATGCGGTAGTCCATGCACTGAAAGTTTGGAAACACTACCTTTATGGAGGTAGATGCAACATTTATACAGACCACAAGAGTCTCAAGTACATCTTCACTTAGAAAGAGTTGAACATTAGAAAGGAAAGATAGCTTGAGTTGGTAAAAGATTACGATTTCAACATTCACTATCAACCAAGGAAGGCAAATGTTGTACAAGCGTCTCGAGTCGTAAAGTACAAGTCAAGTGGCGGCTTTGACCACGCAAGACCTATTATGGAAGGAGTTCGAGGGATTGAGTCTCGAAGTGATCACAAAATCGCCAAGTGCTACTGTTCGGATGGCAACACTTTCGATTCAGCCACACTTCGTGATAGGCTTAAGGACCATCAAAAAGTTAATCAGTTGTTTGAATTCATTAAGTCAGAGATTGATACAGAGAAGCGAAAGGATTTTATCATGGATAATGATAAGATCCCGTATCATCAAGGATGCTTGTATGTATTGGACGTCGAGGAGTTGAAAAAGGAAATATTAGAAAAGGCTCACTCCACTTCTTATTCAATATATCCAGGAAGTACAAAGATATACCAAGACCTTAAGGTAGTATTTTGGTAGAAAGGCATGAAGAAGGATTTAGCTGAGTATGCCGAAAGGTGTTTAGTATGTCAACAAGTGAAGGCTGAACACCAACGACCGTTAAGGTTAATTGAATTATTAAAAGTTCTGAAGTGGAAGTGGAAGCATGTAACAATGGACTTTGTAGTCGGTCTCCCAAAGTCAACAAGGGATATATCATGAGGCTATTTGAGTCATTATGGATCAACTCACCAAATCGGCTCATTTCTTATTCGGATGACATTCTCAATGGATCAGTTGGCATAGTTGTATGTGAATGAGATAGTAAGGTAGCATGGTGTGCCCATTTCAATCGTATCTAATGGAGATCCAAGGTTCACATCGAACTTCTGGAAAATTTTATACCGAGCTATGGGAATTAAGCTAAAATTTCGTACGGCTTTCATCCTCAGACAGATGGGTAGTTTGAGCGAACGATTCAAACACGGGAAAATACGCTTTGAACATGTGTTCTCGAGTTTGGAGGACATTAGAAGAAACATTTACCCTCAATTGAATTCGCATATAACAACTATCACGTCTCTATTGGCATGACACCATGTGAGGCATTGTATGGGAGGAAATGTAGATCACCAGTTCATTGGGATGAGGTCAGTGAGTGAAATATTTTGGGTCCAAAGATCATTGAACAGGTAGTGAGGCTATTGAGAAAATTTGAGCTAGTATGAAAATTGCCTAGGATAGACAGAAGAGTTATGCTAACAGAAGAAGGAATTAGAATTTTTGGTAGATGACGAAGTATTTCTCAAGGTTAACCAATGAAAGGAGAGTTACGTTTTGGCAAGAAGGGAAAGTTTTGACCAAGGTTCATTAGCCTATTTGAAATCTTGCAACATATTGGAAATGTCTCATATCAATTGGCTTTACCCTTAGAACTTTCGACTGTGCACAACGTCTTCCATCTGTCAATTATGGCCCTAATTCAACTCATGTGGTCAACCATCAATCCATTGAGTTACAACAGGGTTTGAGCTGCGAGAAAGTGCCATTAGGATTATTAATCAGAAATTTCAAGCACTTAGGAATAAGATTCCCTTAGTAAAAGTACAATAGCACAATCACTCGGTCGAAGAGGTAACTTTGGAGAGGTAGAGATGCGAGCTTAGCATTCACAACTCTTCGACGAATTTTGAGGTAAATTTTCGACGAAATTTATTGTTAGGAAGGTAGATTGTAATACTCGTACCCGTGGGCCTAATTTTATGAGCTTAGCTTTGACCCACTATATAAATAGATACGATTAATATTTTAGCCCAGTCAGTTATATGAAAGTCCATTAAATGGAATGATAGCCCACACCTTTTGTTTTATCTTTTCCTTTTGGACTTAAACCCCAATTATTAAAATATTATTTAGTTTTAAAAAATAAGTAAGATAATGTAATTTTATCTTTTTGATTAAATTGGAATTTTAAATAGTTAATATAATATTGTGATTTTTATCTTTATCTTATTTAATTTTACAGATAAATGAGATAATGTTTTAATTTTATCTCTTTCAAAAATATATTAAAATTTTAAATGGCTGACATAATATTTTTGATTTTATCTTTAACTTATTAAATTTTAAAAATTATTAAGATAATGTTATTATTTATTTTAAATTCATTATCTTATCTCATTAACCAAAATATGGTTGAGATAATGATAAGAATTTATCACTTTTAAAATTCAAAGTTGATTTGGATTAGAACTCTCAACGTATAGTGGTCCCTATAAATAGGTATCATATGTTTTGTTTTCAAGTGCATTCATTTCTCTCTGAAATACACACAAAACATGAATATACTATATTCATTAGCACGTAGGTTTCCCAAAATATATTTCAGTATTTCTCTTATCACTTCCACAAGATATAAATAAGTGTATAAGTATTTTATGGGATTATATGCGTACGTTAGGTTTTTGGAACATTGATTATGAGGTCATTTATGTATGTTCTAAGTTTGGATCAAAGTATAGTAGCGCTAAACATGAAAATTCTATACCACTTATGTTCGGTATAGATTTTCGTGTCTCACTATGTATGCATGCAATTCTTTAAATCCTGTACAATATTAATCCATGTACTTATATGCCCCCGCCCCCCTATCCCCGTTTAGGAAATTTATGGTTCGTGGCAATCAAGGCATAAGATGGGTAGCAAAGTGGCAAGTAAAAGGAGACCACCAAGCTTACTTTTATTTAATTAAGAACTTTATTAAATCTCCCATGTTTTCTTTTATTTTGATGTCAAATTTTTAATTTATGCATTGACTCTTATTATTTCATGATACTATTTAAATTAATTTCAAGCTTTTGAAAGTACAATATGCTTTTCAATATACGATTTTTGTTGCCCTCAAATCCCAAAACTTGGGTCGTCACAGAAGTATTATTCATATTTACCTAATAAATATACTTCCAAAATACATATTTAAGAATTGGTATTCTGCAGTAATAATTAATGAATAATAACTTATGCACCTCCATTTTGATATAGAATCTCATGTTTTAGTAGAAAAACAATACTTGAGATTGAAACACAAGAATGAGCATGAAATTCTGGTATATCCTTAGTTAACAAGACTAGCATGCATCCCCAATTTTCAAAAAATAAAGCAACATATAATTAATAAATTCTCATAACTATTAGCTGGATATACAGCATGCTTGGGTAAGTTTAAAATAAATTCAACTTACTTCTAGTTACTGATCGTTGTGAAGTAGAATTTTTTGCAAGAAGCGCAAAAATGTACATTAAAAAAACTTCTCGCCTTTATTTTTCCCCGTACTCCCGCTTCTTCAATAGCTTCCCTAATTGCAGCCTGTTGATCTGTTTCATCGTTCTCCCAGCCTCCCTGGTGAGAGAGATCAACATAAAATGTCTTCATCCAAAACATAATCCAGTTTCTCTTCAAATAAATCACAAAAAGGTCATAATTGCATATTAGACTAAGAAAGAGAGAAAAAATAATATAAGAAGCTGACTGAGATTCCAAAACTGTTTCCTGAGAGACAAAGAAGAGAAATTCATACACTGGAAAAAACAAACCAAAAATTGGAAGGATGAAGCTCAATTAGGTTCTGCATGTTAGGCTAATACGTTGATGACAACCTTATCCATGAAGCAATGTGCCATGTTCAACCAAACAACAAAAGATTTCCATAAAATTAAATCCAGAGGGATCCAACTTGGGTTGTCTAACAAAATATTACAAGAAGCCTCATGCAACTCTTTGGAAAACATAATTTCATAAAACTAAATGTCTCATAAATTCATCAAATAAGCA
Organism: Fraxinus americana; assembly: GCA_035079005.1. Classification (NCBI taxonomy): domain Eukaryota; kingdom Viridiplantae; phylum Streptophyta; class Magnoliopsida; order Lamiales; family Oleaceae; genus Fraxinus; species Fraxinus americana. The sequence continues at coordinate 15,072,266 of CM068719.1, read as the reverse complement.
GAGCATGATCAAAGTATTTGTCAATGTTTAAGAATGCATCACTACGTACATCAAATTAACTCTTGAAGACAAATAAACATAAATCCCAACCTTTCAGTCAAAAACATAGCAAACTATCTCTTTAACTGAAACATAGAAAAATGGCAAGGCAGGGGATATTTCTAAACAAGCGTAAAGACCCTATTTTCGCCACTTCTTTTAAAAAAGTTCCACAAATACCAGAAAATTGTTTTCAATTTCCAACACCTTGCTTTTCACAAAAAACTTCCCTCGTAGTTTCCTGCTATTCAAGCAGAGCCTTGGATACCATCTCTTCATGACACTACATATTAGATTCGTGGAATGAAACAGTATCTCAGTTTCTCAGTTTTCTGAAGATATTTATTTATCTGAAAGTATACATCGGATATAACATACGAAGAGGTAATCGACTTCCTCACAACATGATCAGGAAATGTAAAATTTATGCTTGCCAACCAACTCCTTTCGACTGATTTTAAACCTCTTGGTCATTTTGCCAGAAAGAGTGCCTAGAGGCCCAAGTCAAACTAAATGTTACTTTGAAGACAGCGCTGCTATATAGTGCTCAAAACTTACCAGCAGTACACATAACAGTAAAAGACATATACTTTGAAATATACTGTTGGTTTTTGATACCCAATAAATCTGAGCGATGATGTTAAACCGGTTTTATAGTTTGGATTAGACTTCATAAGCCTCGGCCGATGATTGAAGTGAAATGTCGACACCACAATGAACGAACTATTCCGACAACCTAAGTGGGCTATTTGAAGTAGCCTAATTTCATTAGTGTTGCTCATGGCCTGACCCATAACCTTGGATGACTTTAAGGTTGAAAGCCCACTTAGTTATCTATTGGGCCCCCTTGTGTTTGACCTAAAAGCCCAATACATTGGCTTATATTAATTGACCCGGTTCTTGTTTCTTGTGTGTGGAAGAAGTGAGTGAGAGAGCCGTTTTTGAGAGAGAGGAGAGAAACCGAATCTTGCTTTGTGCTTCTTGGTGGTTCTTTCTCTTCCCTTCTCTCTTTGCCTTGTTGGCCGAAAATATAGGCACTCTTCATCTTCACACCACAGCCCTAAGTGGGCTGAAATCATTGGACCAACCGGTTGTTGGGTGGTTGTGCTTTGGAGCATTGGTTTGTTTCCTTGTGGTGTTGATTTGGTGGTTTATCTGAGCTCAATTTGGTAAAATTGAAGGCCCAAATTATAACATATGGTATCAGAGCTTTGGCGTGTATTTGGGTGAAAAAATTTGATAAAAAACAACCAGAAAATCGAGCAGAAACTGAAGCAGAAAAACTGTCCAGATTCTTGTGCGAAAAGTGGACCTGCAAACTCGTTTTCTGAGCGAACCAGTGACCATCTGAAGAAACCAAGACCATCAGTGGACTCAACAGGTGGAAGAGCTGCTCCCTGACTGACGTGTGAGCTTCCCCAGCGGCGCATGAAGCCCAATTGCAAAGAGGTGTCCCGGCGCGTAGAGGCTCGTGGGGCATTTTCTGACCTCGACTTCTTTAGGCAGTTTACTAATCTTGATTCCCTAAATGTATTGATATTTTTGGTTTAGTGTTTCAGGTTATGCAGGAAAGTTGGACAATTTTGCCCTCGGTGGGTACGACGGTAGAATTGAAAAACATTTACTGAATTACTTTAGGCCACAAATTCGCATCTATCGTAATTTACGGACTCAGATAGGTCCGTTCTGATAAATTGGCTTATCCCGTTTAAATTTCAGTATTAGCGCGTCATCGTGTGGGGTGACATTAGGATTGGGGTTACCGTGAAGGGGTAACCATTGCTTGTGCTAGAAATTTAGGAATTAATTGCTTTATTTGAAGTGTTGACTTTTGACTGCAAGTTGGTAATTGTTTTTACTATAACTGTTGTTTTATCTCTATGTGAGATTGTTTTGCGTGGAAATTTAAATTGTTTTGACATACATTCGTGTTGTATTGATTATTCCGTTAGAACACCTTGACTTGACCCCGTTCGAACATTTCCTTGATCTAAGATCGTGAATCTTACGAAACCCTGGGAATCTAAAATGGTGTATATTGTTGCCTTATAATCACTTTGTGTGACCTACTTGTGCATTTTTGTTGTTCTGTTTTTTAAAATGTCTTCACATTTCGAAATTGGAATTTTCAACGGGAAATTGAATTTTTCAATTTGGCAACAAATGAAGGGTATTTTGGTCGAACAAAAGGCTTCAAAAGCCATTGATGGCAAATTTTCGAAAATTTTTACAGAAGCACAAAAAGAAGAATATGATGAACTTGCATACACTTCTATCATTTTACACATGTCTGACACTATTTTGAGAAAAGTTGGAAAACTCGATTCTACCAAAAAACTTTGGAAAAAGTTGGAGGATTTATATTTGCTTAAATTTACACCAAATAAGTTGTACTTGCTTGAAAGATTTTTTAGCTTTAAAATGGATCCTTCAAAGGATTTGATGACAATTTGGATATTTTTAACAAGTTGGTTCAAGACATCGTTAACTATGATGAAAAGGTGTCTGAAATCTATAAGGCTATTATTTTGCTTAATTCTATACCGAGTCATATAGAGGTTAAGAATGCGATTAAGTATGATAGGGACACTTTAACCTCGAGATTGTCATCGATTCCCTTAGGAGTAAGGAAATGGAGATTAAGACTGAAAAAGAAGATAATCAAACGGTGAGTTGCATATGATGAGGAGTAGAATGAAGTTTAAGCAAGTGAGTTTGGGTAGAGGTCAAGATAACAGTGATTCGAGTAGTGACTCAAGTGATGATGGTGGTAAGAAGAAGAGCAAGAGTTGGGACAAGTCCGGTGGTAAACGGTGTTAGAGTTGTGGTAAGTTTGGACACTTCATTAGGGATTGTCCCAAGAAAAAGGGTAAGATGAGAGGCGAGGCGAATCTGATTTTAGGGTCTAGTGATGACCCTAGTGAGCCTTGTTAAGTGTTACCCTAATTACTGCGCTTGCATCCGTGTGTAATCCTTTCTGCATGTATGTGATTGCTCAATTCCATTGTATGATTATATGTTTTATTTCAATGTGTTTGATATGTGCATTGGCATGAATTGGAGTGATCTTATTACTTGGTGTAATTGTTTGCATGCATAGTGGGTTGATATCTATGGCATGCTCTGTTTTACTCTGTGAGTGGTGTGAGAGGATGTGGTAGTGAGAAGTTAGAGGGGCATCCATTTTCTCCTTCATCTTTGAGAGCCTGTGTGGTCTGTGAGATTATGCGAGGCAACATATGAGGGTTATTTTCGTTATTTGTGTGAGCCTCTTTTGTGAGTACAGTGAAGTAACCAACTATTTCTTCTATTCTCTTTGTGATTGCCACCTTCACCTTTCCTTTTGTGGGATAAAATCTTTGTGGATTTGTTAGAGCATTGGTGTTGGAATAACCTTGTGGTGTGTGGGTCAATTTAAATTTGAGCCCTAACCTTTGTGATCGCCAAAAGGTGTTGTTTTATCATAGTGGATTTGGGATGCATTAGCAGTATGTGTGTTTGTATGTCTTTTGGTAAGGTGGAGTATAGATGCCTAGAGGCACATTAGTGATTTGTACCGTGGGATGTGGAGTGTGACATTTGGATCACGGTGGAGATGTGATCAAATGTTTGGAATCCTTTATCTGTAAGAGACCTTGATCAGGTGGAGTGCGAGGGAGGCAATTCTATCAGGTGGAGACCCATTATCCACGTAGGTTGGGAGAAGTGATGTGGTGATAGAGGATTATCCAGAAAACTTAGGATCTATAGAGACTTACCAGTTAGACATGAGTTGAGTGATTAGTCTAGTGAGCATTGTGGGCGATGAGGTGAGATATGTGCTCTCGAGGAGCGAGCGACACGGAATGTGATAGGATAAATGTGGTGAAATCTTCGTGAGGTTATTTATGTATTTTGTTGTATATGTGTTGGCATGTTGATTAACTTGGTGTTAATATGCAGTTCTATGTGAACATGTTTGAAAAGATCTATGTGTTATCCTATATGATATCTCCATCACATGTTTATTTGTTCTTGATTGATTGCTGTGATTATCTGCTTCTACTTGGGTGTTATTGATCTTAGCCCTGGTAAGTATATGGAGCAGGTATGGTAGGTGATTCAGGTTGGAAACATGAGGTAAGGTCTGTGATACCAATTTTATTGGTTACCTTGATTGTGCAAGTATAAACTGTGTGTTTTGATTTCTTGCAGATTTATTGGGATCAAGGTGGAGATTTGTTGGGTTTTTTATACCCAATAAATCTGAGGGATGATGTTAAACCGGTTTTATAGTTTGGATTAGACTTCATAGGCATCGGCCGATGATTGAAGTGAAATGTCGACACCACAATGTACGAACTATTCCGACAACTTAAGTAGGTCATTTGAAGTAGCCTAATTTCATTAGTGTTGCTCATGGCCCGGCCCATAACCTTGGACGGCTTTAAGGTTGAAAGCCCACTTAGTTATCTATTGGGCCCCTTTGTGTTTGACCTAAAAGCCCAATACCTTGGCTTATATTAATGACCTAGTTCTTTTTTCTTGTGCGTGGAAGAAGTGGGTGAGAGAGCCGTTCTTGAGAGAGAGGAGAGAAACCGACTCTTGCTTTGTACTTGTGCTTTGTGCTTCTTGGTGGTTCTTTCTCTTCCTTCTCTCTTTGCATTGGTGGCTGAAAATATAGGCACTCTTCATCTTCACACCACAGCCCTAAATGGGCTGAAATCATTGGAGCAACTGGTTGTTGGGTGGTTGTGCTTTGGAGCTTTTGGTTTCGTTCGTTGTGGTGTTGATTTGGTGGTTTATCTGAGCTCGGTTTGGTGAAATTGAAGGCCCAAATTATAACATACACTCTGAACAAAAGTATTTCATTGGATGTAGTAGCAGACATAAATGCATAACTAATACCTATGGAAAAAAAAAAGTCATGGACCACTAGGTGAGTTTATCATGAGAACCTCTACAATCTTCTCTGAATCCTCACTACTTGCATCAGAATCTCTATATCTATATGGAATGCATCTGGTAAACAATATCTAAAGTTAACATATGGTATACTATTCAAGTAATATTTACAAGGAATACTAGGAAAAATTACTATATATAATCGATTGAGTGCGACAAAATTTTTGAAATTACACTGTTCTCAAGGTATGAAAATATAACAATGGATACTAGGGTTGGGCGTGGGTTAGGTTGGATTGGTTTTGAGTCCAACCCAAACCAAAACCAACATATTTGGTTTGACTATAATTCAAACCGAAAGCAATCCATTTACAATTGAAACCCAACACAACCCAAACCGATCAAACTCGAGTTCGGTTGATTGATTTGGACTTGAGTCCAATTCAATTTGGACAATTTTTTATGGACCCAATAGCTGGGACCTTTTTTGATAAATTTGAAGATTTTTTGTAAAGTTTGATACCATTTCAATTTATACCAACTTCAGTTACATTAAAAAGGGTGATTTGTAAGGCATTAAGTCGATTGAAGTTGGATCAATGATCCGTAGGGTTAAGTTCCATTCCAATATAACAATATAAATTAAAAATATTGTAAAATATATTAAATAGGTTATATCATGATCACACTAAATACATATTAAATCAATATAAATACAAGTTGAATACATGCATATTATACATATTGAATAAAATGAAATCAATCTAAATACTAAAAATGGTAAATCGTCCAAACTCAATACAAAATCTCATCCTTCAATCCAAGTGTTTAGTTAAAAATCACGTCAAAAAATCGAGTCGAGAAGTCGGGGTATGAGCAGCAATGAGAGGCAGAAGAAATGAGGTAGAAGAGACATGAGGCAGAGGAGAATTTTGATCATTAGGTTTTAGATTTTTTGTTTTAAGTACTAATTTTCTTTTTAATATTTTTTTAATTTATTGGGTTGGGTTGAGTTGGATTTGATTGAGTTTTAATAGATAACCCGGAAACCAACCCAACCTCAAATTTGATTTCATAACCCGAACCCAACCCAACTGAACTAAAAAAACCAATCCAAACTGGTTGGTTTGAGTTGGGTTGATCAGTTTGACTGATTCGATTGGTTTTTACTCAACCCTAACGAATACTTTGAAGTTTTGGGCCTCATAAGTTATACGAACAAAAGCGAAAACAATTGAGCCAACACAAGCTCTACAGGTAGGAAAAAAGGTTTGATGATTCAAGTCCAATTCTAAACCGTAATCCTTATTCAAATGGCGAATTCATTACCAAAGAACATTTCCTTCATCACTATAAAATTCATTAAAATTTTACACGTTCTTAAAGTCCATAATCTTTTCTTCAGGGAAAACTGACTCAACTAATATTACTTATAGAATCTCTTCCCAGGAATTTAGCGCCCTCTCTCTCTTAAAAAAAAAATCAACAAAAGAAACTACGACTAATTAAAGAAATGCAATCTTATACAACACAATTATTATTAAATTGCAAATTTTCGACAAAATGATACAGAAATTAATGTTTCGCATAATGCATTATTAGATCAAATTCATTTATAAATGCATACACAAACACATTAAATTAACACTACACATGCACAATACAATTAACCTTGTGATAAAATACAAAAAATGATAAGTATTACCCAGCCACAAGACGAAAATCGGAATCATACTGCTGCTGATGCCGGCCTGTTCTTGCCACCAAAGTATGAAGTATCATACATAATTTATATATTGTAGTTATAATCTTGTTATTATATAGGCTGCATTAGCTATGTCAACAAATCGAGCCGAAAAAAAATTTTTAGGCCGAGCTTTTTTGGGCCCGAGCTGAGCAAAGCTCGACAAAAAAAAATGAGGCTCAGCCCGAGCTTTAGCGGGCCTAGCCCAGCCCGGACCGAGCCGTTCAGGTTTTTTTTTTAATGTCAAATCTACATTTTTACTTAAAAAATTTAAAATTCGTATGGTTTATACGTACTATAAATTAAATAAAAAAGCTCGGACCGAGCTTTTTTTTTTCCGAGCCGATCCCGAGCCGTCTGAGCTAGCGAGTTTTTTTGCCATCCTAGGCTGCATTGACAACTACCAGAAAACAACTATTTTCTTGAAATAATATGGCCATTCTCATTGAAAAAACAATAAATCGAAAGGCGAGAAATGGCTACAAAGAAATCAATTGATTCAGTAAGAAAAAGGGCAATGTGATGGGTATAAATCTAAGGACTCTAAGAGAAAATAACACAGGCATTTCTGCTGTGGGTGAAATTGAAAAATGAATAATGAGAATGCATTTGTTACGGTGGTTTTGGGATGTAATTTGCACTAAGTCTTTTGCATAATTCTCTGATTGAGAAGCTATAGAAACGGATCAATGGACATCAGTGTTCTAAAAGGCGTAATGCGTTGTGATGCGTCAAGGTCAAGAATCAAGAATCACAAGTTTAAGTGTGTCAATACAGAGAATAGGCGTCATAATGCGTTTCATACTTTTAATATTATTTTAAGGGCCCGTTTGATTGTAAGGGTGGAAAATGGGTGGAAAAAAAATATTTTATAGGGAAAAGATTTTCCTAGAAAATGTTTTCCTGGGAATTGTAATTAATTGTGTTTGATTGGTAACCTGAAGAATGTTGAAAGTTTGGTGTCCGTTTGATTTCGTTTTTTTATAAAAATTGTCCATTAAAGTGATAATTTTTTTACCAATACGTCTAGAATTTGTTCTAATTACCAAAAAGTAAAAAAAAAAATTTAAACAATTAGAAAAAATTACGATATTCGTTTGACTTTATTTTACATAGAAATTGTCAACAAAAATGAAAATTCTTTTTACAATAGTTGGTAGAATTGGTTGCCTTTGCTAAAAAAAAAAGGTGGAAAATGTTTTCCCAACTAATAGGTGGGAAAACAAAATCAAGTTTTTGTGCATCAAATGATTGTACCTAAAAAAAGGTGGAAAACGTTTTTCATGGAAAAATTTACCTATCAAACAGCTTTTTAAGGGTGGAAAAGGAAAATGTTTTCCTTTTCCATAGAAAACTAAGGCTATCAAACGGAGCCTAAATATAATAAATAGATTTTTTTTTATATAAAAATAAACATATACATTCACCCAAAAAAATGGATTTCAAACAGGCGCATAAGGTGCTCCTAGGCGGTCAACAAAAAATTTTGACCGCATTTTTACGCGCATATCACAAATTTGACGCGTGTTCACCGCAATCGCGCCTAGGCGGTGCATTTTAAACACTGATGGAGATAGAGGGAGAGAGAGAGAGGTACCCAGAGTTGTTTGGGTGTGGTTAAACTTCAATGTCAAGTGGCCTCCTTCACGGTTGGGAAGATTTCCTCGATTTTATTTGTATTTTGGATAAATTATAGACAGCAAAGATTCTAAACCTTTCAATCTACTACAAACTATAATTTAACCTTTTATTTTTGCGATCATAATTTCAAACCTTTTACTTCGATTGTAGCCAGAGTCCATTGAACATGATCCATTTGTTAACCCGTTAGTCAACTTTGAAATTAAAAGTTAAAATCAAATTGACAAAAAAAAAAAAAAAAAAGTGGGGTAAAATGGTCAATTTACATTTTTATAATAATTTTTTTAAAATAATTAAATTAATTAATTGAAAAATATATAGTTCATCTTTTTTAAACACCCCGCCCTTTCTCCAAATAATTATGCTACTTATATAACTTTCTTTACAACTTTATATTTGACGGACATCACATTCATTTATTTTAAAAATTATTTTTAAATCAACAATGTGAATCTTGACAACTAAATTAATTCTTTTCGACTAAATTAATTATTTTCGAAAACCAAAAACAGAAATACAGTCACATCGACCCGCATCAAACTCACCACTAATACCAAATCAAATCTTGATCCAATTCTAAAGATGCCCAATTACAGAATTTATTTGTTGTTTTGATACAAATATAATAATCTTAATTCCATTTTTCAATCCTCCTTCGGCGTAAAACAATCTGCAATAGAAGACTGATCACACACAATTGAAGAAACCTCTAGGCTCTCAATAAAGCAAACTTCCCAGAAACCGAACAAGGAAGAAATTAGCAGAATATCAATTTATTTGTAAGAAAAAATCTCTCACATGACATAATTAAATAGTGATGGTGCCGTTGGATTAGCTGACTTTGGAGAGTAGATATTTTGTCAATTGGAATAACAGCTCTTGAACTTGCTCATGGTCATGCACCATTCTCTAAGTACATTATCACCCTATTTGATGCACATTATTCTCTCAAAAATGTGTTTTTAATAGTGATTTGATAGAAAATATGTACTTAAAAAATAAGGAAAAGTTTTGAATTTGCATGTAATATTATTTTATTGAAGAATATGTAATTGAAAATAAGAGAGTGCAAATTTTATTTTTAAAATAATGGGTATCAAACATGGTGTATATCCTTCGTGTGATCATTCTACCATTTCCTTAAGTGCAGGTTCACCTCATGACCCTGTAAAATGCAATATCTGGTTTCACGGGGTGCCTTTCTCCTAGGCACATAAAAGGACATCGTACGGCAGTAGTCTGCTCCACTAGACTACCTTCCGCCTTCTCTCGATCGTTCCGGGACGAAAGACAATTTAATTACAATTTGTAGAAAGCTTGCAATATGAAATTGAAATGCATTGAAAGTACATTGAGATCGAAGAGAAAGTGTTCTTAAAAGTAGCTCCTATGAAGGGTACTATCCATTTTGGCAAGAGAGGGAAGATAAGACCTTGTTTTATCGGACCATTCGAGATCTTAGAGAAAGTAGGTAAAGTGGCTTATCGTTTGGCGTTGCCACCCGAGCTCTCGGCCGTACAAAACCTTTTTTACGTTTCTTTATTGAGAAAATATATCCACGACCCAAGTCATGGGGTAAATTTTCAGACTAATTCGATTCATAGAAATATGTCCTATGAGGAGACACCTATGTGCGTTATTGATAGAAAAGTCCATGTCTTAAGAAACAAAAAGATTCGTTTAGTCAAAGTCCAGTGGGGTAGACAGGATAGCGATGAAACTACTTAGGAAAGAGAGGACGAGATTCTGGCTAAGTATCCAGATATTTTAGATCAAGTAAGTTTAAATTTCGAGGACGAAATTAATTTAAGGGGGTAAGGTTGTAGCGATAGAGAATTTTATATAATATAAAATTATTATCTTGAAAAACGTGTCGCTAAGTTTTAACCTCAAATTTTAAATTGAAAGCGTGTTCGTCTAGTCGTTGTAAAATCAACTTAAAACTATTCAAGTCAAGTGCAATCCCGTATCATTTTAAAGCCAAGTTTTAATAATTTTAATGTACAATATTTTATTATTTAGGGTCCAAATTTTAATAGCCCGAATCTAGGTTATTTTAGCCCAATCCACTTAGGCCCAATTAGAAAATATCCTTACAGCCCAACTAATTGGCCCAATTAGTTCCTAGAAATTTGTGCCCTAAATTTCTACTGTTCATATAACTCTCGTTTTCTCTCCTCCTCACAATCTTACACCTCCAAGCAGCCATTATTGGTAAGAATCTCCACATCCCTCAATTTTCCCCACGTTTCAGTCCACTGTGAAAACTCATGTTGATGCTAAAATCGATTTTTAGCACCAACGGCAATCCCTCAAGATTGGAAACTCTAAATGATGCTAGAACATCAATTTCTAACATCATCACCATGATGTTTTTCACACAAAATCGACACCAGCCCAAACCCAATTGCAAGCACACACGAGCTGCAGCCTCAACCCAGAACCACCATTCGAACAGTCCAGCAGAAATCGAACCACCAACACCCAAGCTGCAGCCATCCAACCCTCAGTCTAAGAACCACCACACCAACACCACCATCTCCAAACACCACCACCGCAACTGCCATCCCCTCACAAGCAGCCATTTCACTCCAAAATCCAACTAACACCCACTGCTTCACCCAAAATCAGCATCAAGTAACCTCAAAACCAAAGAAAATACATGGCCTATGAACTTACCTTAGTCCCCAACCCATTTTTCAACCGGATTACGCCAAGAAACCCAAATGAAAATCGAACCCCCAAGCCTCATAGTTTTCGGTTCGTGCGCCAAAACCCTCACAGCTACCCCCCGCATTAGCGCCTGTGCCACCACGCGATGGTGGCGCCGACACCTTTAATCAGAGAAAGGTGTCGCCCTGCTCCCCTCCCCTCCCCTCCCCTCTTTGTCGAAATGAGAGAGAGGGTGAGATATATGATTTTTGTATATATTTTTAATTTGTGAAATTACCCTTTAAGCCCCAAGTTTAAAGGATATCCATTTCGGTCCCAAATTTTCAGTTATGAATATAGCAGTCTTTGGAGTTCCTATTTTCCCACAGTTAGCCCACTAATTTTGAAAAGTCTATTTTCAGTCCTTAAACTTTTAAATTTCAGTTTCAATAAATTTCCAATTAAGTCCCTAAACTTTATTTTAACACTTTAAAACTTTAAATTTTTAGAATACTAATTCAAAACTCATTTTCTATTTTGGCTAGACGAAATGTACGGACGATTAGGAGATTGAGGTTACTTCTTGCTCCGCTTTTCACGAGACTCGAGATAAATTGAGGTAAACTCGCCCCCATTAATTAGTTTAAATTATAATTGCATGTATTATATGACTTTATGTGATTTATATGTTTTAACGCATGAGATGAGACGAGACTATCTCTTATGAGATAATATGATGATGTTATGCATAACTTATGTGATTAAATGCATGGATGAGACTACCCACACCCTACGATTTTAAAGAGTCTATGATTTATAAAGAAAATGAGTCTATGATGATAATGATGATGTCACGGTATAAATTGCATGATGTTATGCATAACTTATGTGCTTAAATGCATGAGACAAGACTACCCACATCCTACGATTTTAAATAGCTTATGATTTTTAAAGAAAATGAACCCATGATGATAATGATGATGTCACGGTATGAATTGCATGATTACGTGTTCAATTATTTTGTAAATTAATTATTAGCGATGGGTCTACTGAATATTTCTTTGAAATACTCATTCCATTATTTTAACGACTGCAGATTTCGGAGACTGCCCATATTAATGGGCAGTGGTGGCAACGATTTAATGGATGAAGTTATTTACTTTTGAAATTTATGTATTTGAACGTTATTAACGTACTTTGTCATTTCAATTATTTCAAAAACTTGAGATTTGGGGTTTAATCAATTTTCTTAAATTAATCAAATGAGTTTTGTTGCCGACGAGATTTTACAATTATAAAAGTGATGTTTAAAATTTAGTTATTTTCGCAAATATTTTTAGTTAATTCAAGACGAATGAGGATGACGTGGCGCTCCGGGTTCACGGAACTCGGGGCGTTACAAAAGATGTGGTTAATATTGATTGTTTGACTTTGACTTGGATTAAAATAATATTTTAATATGGACTAAATAGGGGCTTAAAGTAATTTGATTTAGGTCGGTTCAAGATCAAAGTTATGGTTTCACCCAAACCGACCCGATCCACACACAAAAGTGAAACTAGAATGTGTATCCGATATTCCATACCAAATTTGAAGCCCAAAGTCACAGACTCACAGACCTCCTTTCATTTCTAAACCTAGATCTTATGCCTTCGCCTTCATTATTGTCTCGTGCTTTTTTCTGGGTTCATTTCAATCTTTATATGTTTGCAAAGATGCAACTGAAATCGCGGATATGTGCGTCATCGTAATATTTTTGGATTAACAAAGATTATATAGGTAATAATAATTATTGTTTATAAATTGTGTTTTCGTACTGTTTTCGAGTATGAGATATTCCAGATTTTAAGTTTATTTGCTTAGGAATTTTTTCCACTGATACTTCAAATTGGTTTGTTCAAATTTACTTGGATTCTTACATTGGTATGATTATTAAAGGCAAATTTGATGAAAATATCACTTATAATTTACTTATTTCATATTTTGTTAATTTCTTTTTTTCTGGTTCATATAGTTATAATGGCACTCTTGCTTATGCTCAAACTAAACTGGCCAACATAATGAATGCCAAGGAATTGTCTAACAACAAGAGGTAAAATGTTCAAAAAGTTTTTGAATTATAGGATAGTCAAATTTGTTCATTTATATTTCAAAAATCCTCACGTGTATACTGAATATATTATTTACTAAAGGCTTGACACATGCAAAATTTTCATAAATTTGTAGCAGAACAATTTGAAGTAAATTGAATCATCTCAACTAAAAACTTAAACTTCTAAAGAAGTGAAACGTGCGTAGGTTGTGTTAAGCCTCACATATGTGGAAAATAGTTCTAATAAATAAATTTGCTCCTTTAATTAACGGCTTAAGTAGATTCAAGATTTGGTGCTACTTTTTTACAGGAATCAATATGGAGATGAAAAAAAATCGAATATACAATTAATGGATGTCACAGATCAACTATTAATCGGGTGACTAGGTGGCCCCTGACATAGCTATGAGAGTTATGGGTTCTAGCAACTCTAATAAGCTATGGATTGCTATAAATGAGAGCTATGGAGTTCAAAACATATCCAGGATCACCTTCCTTACTGGCAAGCTTCGAAAATCAAGGAAAGGAACCATGAGCATTGATCAATATCTGAACAAAGTAAAGTTTCTAGCAGATAATCTTGAAATCGCTGGTAAAACTACTCTTAACTCAGACTTGGTTACTCAGGTTTTGGCTAGTTTGGATGAGGAATATACACCAATTGTTGTTCAAATCAACAGCAAAGATTACATCTCTTGGGGAGAACTTCAATCAACACTCATGACCTGCGAAACTAGACTTGAACATCTCAATGATGTCAAAAATGAGATAGGAGGGATCAACCTTGATCAAAATCAGTCAATTTTACCTAAAAGTAAGGCTCCAACTATTACCATTCTAGATCTTATAAACCAGACAATGGTGGAAGACACTCAAACTATAGCAATTTCAAAGGTAAAATAAGAGGTGGTAACCTCAATTGTGTTGACAGACCTATATGCCAAGTATGTGGCAAAATTGGACATAAGGCTAACATCAACAACTTCAAATATGATAAGCAGTATACATGAACACTACCAAATCAAATGAACAGTTATAGTCCTTCACCAACAGCCTTTGTGGCATCTCTAAGTGATCCATCTTAGTTTGCACTTTGTGGATACATGAGCCAGTAACTATGTCACTACTGAAAGGAAAAACATTGCTTTAGTCAATGAGTACACTGGTAAGGAGATAATTATTGTTGGAAAATGGAATAAGTTACACATTTCATCTATTGGTATCACTCACATCCCAACCTTGACTAATAAATCACTTTTGCTAAAGAAGTTGCTACATGTACTGAGATCAAGAAAAATCCGATTAGTGTGTCACAACTAACATCTGATAATCATGTTTATATAGAGTTTCATTCTAATTGTTGTTTTGTTAAGGTCAAGCAAATGAGGGTAGTGATGCTTGATAAGTACATTTTACATACTTATTTTACTGTCAAAACATGAGCAATTATTGATTAATATGTTGGAATATAGCTTAATTCTATGCAATTTATGTTTTGCAGGACAACTGATGAATGTAGCGGATATAAGGATAAACAAGTGAAAAATGACCAGAATGGAAGAAAGTGAAAGTTCAGGGACTAAAGTGCAAATACTCAAAAATTATGTCGGGACTCACGATAAAGGTTTGAGAGTGATAAGGATCGATTGGAAGCAATTAGAAGTCAAAAAGGAATGGAATATTATCAAAATTAATTTCCAATTCGCACAAGATATATTCCAGATTTTTAGCCGAAGATTGTGACCCATATTTGACATAGTAAAAGTCCGAATTGGAAAAGAGCTATTTCTAACAAAGTTGTAGATCTTCAAGTTATCTTTCCAACAAAACTTGAATCATCTAAATATGATATTATAAGAAAAAGTTATAACCAAATTACTAACTGTTATGCAGAGACAAAAAATCCGCGCGCGAAAGCAACTTTTTTTTATTCGATTAGAACTCTTTTGGAAACCAATTTGGACCTAATTTTCATCCAATTTCCGACTCTTACAAATACTTAACAGCAAAATACATATGGAAGGAGGCCCCCATACACCATTCTTCTCCTTTTTGGCTCAAGAAACTCATGGAAAACTAAAACCCTTGGTGAAGCTACGAAGGAACTCGATTGGAATTTGTGATTTCATGTCTTTTATTTATTTAATTTGATCTTTTCATTGTCAAATAATGCTAGAATTTAGATTTTCATTCTCTTGAATTTATATTGAAATCGGTTTAATATTTACAAGATTTTTCATGGATTCAGTCATACTTTTTCCATTGTTCAATCAAACTATTTATTGAGTTTCAATTTCAATTATTTATTGTTGAGATTGTTTTAACAATTATTATATCCTTCATAGATCCAGTCATGCTTCTTCTATCGTTAGATTAAACTAGTTGTTGAATTTTAATCTCAATTTCACTTTATTGGCGGATTGATTACTGCCTTATACTTGATGTATATGGTCGATCTTTGATCTTGTTCCAATAAAATTGTGCGAATATGTCTTAAATCTAAATTCTAGGATTACATTTGTAAATTAAATTGATTTTCACGATATATCTTCCGATTAGAGTGCCGGGATGAAAGCATCTAATTCTGTTATAAAAATGAATAATTGATATGATTGATTCAATCCAATTGAGGGAATTCCGACGCTTCACTGCTTCGAATTATTGATTTTAATTTTACGTTTCAACATTGAATTTTATTACACATTTGAGAGAACAATTCAACTTTTTTGATCCTTTAAATATTCTTCCATCTTCCTGTGGATACGACACCCCAAAGCTGTGCTACAACTACCGCGTTATTCTTTGGACGTAATCAATGCTACAAGGGAAGCTTAAGTAAAGGTTGTATCAACTGGACTTTCTTTACCAAAGCACTAAGTACCACTTTCAGAAGTTAAATTCTTCAAATAAATTATGTTGTGTTCTCTTCTTTGTCAGTCCTAATCTAGAGTACAAACAAGAGTCTTTAAATTCCTAAATTGATGTATGGTACAAGAGATTTGGACATCCATCCAGTCAAGTGATATCCCAAGTTCTCAAAATTTGTAATCAAAAGGTGAAAGATAATGAAATCAAATCATTTTGTGATGCCTGTCGTTTGGAAAAGCTCATCTATTGCCATTTTCTTTATCCACTTCACATGCCAAAGCTCCTTTAGAACTCATATACATAGACGTCCAGGGACAAAGCACCCATTCCATCAACATCAAGCTTTAGATATTACATAACCTTCCTAGATGATTTCAGCAGGTCACCTAAATATATCCCTTGAGACAAAAATCAGAAGCACTAAATTTCTTCATTCAGTACAAACAATTAGTTGAAAATAAATTTGGAAGCAAGATAAAAAAAAAAAAGCCTGCAATTTGACTAGGGAGAAGAATACAGAACCTTCAAAGACCTTTTAGCACAAGCTGGAATCGAATTCAGACACCCTTGTCCTTACACTTCAGCTCAAAATGAGAGAATACATGCATATAACTGAGACAAGACTAACCCTTTTAGATCAAGCCAAATTGCCTCTGAAATCCTGGTGGGAATCATTCCATACTAGAACTTACCTTATAAATAGGATGCCTACACCTACACTCAAAATGCAATCCCCATTCTAAGTCTTAAATAGAAAGGAAACTGACTATATTTGGATGTGTTTGTTATCCTTGTATCAGACCATATCAAAAACACCAATTCAATTTTCACTCAACTAAATGTGTCTTTCTTGGTTACATTAAGTATCACGGAGGTTATAAAAATATAAGCTCAACAGGAAAAATATACATTTCAAGAGATGATGTGTTCAATGAATTTGAGTTTCCATTTGAGTCCTTGATTCTTGTACAAAATCAACCTAATTCTAGTGTATCTAAGATAGCAGTGTCATACTTTCAATTTCCCTCTCAACTAAACAATTCAAATCCTACTTCAAGTCCTGTTGATACAACTCATCTTGAAGCAACTTATACCATGCATTACTTACCTCCCATCTTAAGAGATAATTAACCTGATAATGTTAATAATGGTGAGGAGAATAACAACAATAAATGGTTAATCAGTGATGTGAATGAGTAATGTGTGAAAACAGAAGTTGAGCTACCTTATAACAATGAAAGACTTGAATTAGATGGTGATGTTGATAACACTAATATTAACAACCAGTCAGTAATAAGTTAAGACAAAGACATAAGCAAAGAGCAAGTAATCGAATACAACATCCTATGATTACTAGGGAAAACACTAGAGTGTTTAAGCCTAAGGTTTATTTAGGAAAATCAGTTGAATGTAGCTCTGAACCATTAGAACCTAAAAGTGTAACTGAGGGTCTAATGAATAAAGATTGGAAAAAAGCCATGGAGGAAGAATTCAATGCACTGATGAAAATCTAAACTTAGAAACTTGTACCCTCATCACCAGCCTACAATATGGTAGGGAACAAGTGGGTTTTCAGAGTAAAACACAACTCAGATAGATCAGTTTAAAGGCTCAAAACAAGGCTAGTAACCAAAGGATTTCACCAAACCCCTGGAATTGATTTCTATGAAACCTTTAGTCCAGTCATTACAGCATCAACCTTAAGGATTATCCTCACTTTGACAGTCTCAAAAGGATGGAGAATTAGGCAAGCTGACATCAATAATGCCTTTTTAATTGGTGAGCTTGAAACGGTAGTATAGATGAATCAACCATAGGGATTCATAAACAAATAAAGACCAGCTCATGTGTGCAAACTAAAGAAGGGACCCAACACATATTGATCCACGGCTACCAACACATATTGATTCACCAAAAAAAATGAGAATGGCCCCATGAAATCTTCATCCAGAAATTAAAAAGCTAGACATCAAGAATGGAATTCAAACGTTCCATTTGAGATATTTCTCGTACATTGGCAATGATCACAGTTCTGTACAAACCAATGGTCATCTTTTTATAAAGAAGGCTAATAGAAACTCGATTGTAAGAATTTGGTAGTTGTTTTTGACACACCAAAACGTCCCCCATAAGATGATGAGTGGCAATGCTCCAAAATCTTCTATATCTCATCCTCCAAGACCAATCTCCGAATGATTTGATCGGGAGTATGCTTGTATTGAACATCTTTTCAAAAGAATATTTCATCTCTAAGAATAACTTTTTCTTTTGATGAGTACTGTATTCAAGAGGAATCACGTGGCTCGCCAAATAATTTACCATATCTACATACCACTGGGCTATAGATAGCTAAAAAATTTCCACATCTAAAAAATCTAATTAATATATGAACTATTGGTCTACTTTGCTATCTTAAGCCTTAATGGGTGGTCGGATACCACATTTTCACTATTTTACTTATCTTAAATTTTCATATCAAACTCATGTAGTAGTAGAATCCATAGAATAAACCTCAATTTTGAATCCTTCGTAGATAACTTGTATTGAAATGCAACAAGATCTAAGTATACAATCAAATTTGACCTGATGAAGTATTATCTGAATTTGCCAAAGGAAAATACCATAGCTATTAACTCATTTCAGTGGTTGTATAATAAATCTGTCAAAGTTTGGCTTGCATAATAGATGACATAAAGTGTCTTTTCCCACATGTCTTAATACTGCTCATGCTCCATAATCACTAGCATTGCACATTAGCTAAAATTGCGAAGTCCAATTTGGTGTGGCTTTTTTCTTTCATAGTGTTGAAAGATGTCAAACACTCGTCAGAAAAATATAAAGGCGCGTCTTTCTCAAGCAAATTACAAAGTGGTTTGGTGATCTTCAAGAAGTCTTCTATGAAGCAGCAATAAAACCCTGAATATCCAAGAAAACTATGCACTGTATAACTAAAACTGGTGGAGGTAACTACTCTATGACCTAAATTCTAGCTCTATCCACTTCGTTGTCCTCAGCTAAAATTTGATGCCCAAGTAAGTTGCCCTCTTGAACCATATTGTGGCATTTTTTCTAGTTTTTCAAGTAATCAGCCCACATGCAACGTTGAAAAGTGGATAGAATTGCATAAATTGAACGTCATCCTCCTGTATGCTAATATTCCATAGGGACATGTGAAAGTAATCTTTTTCTGATCATTCTATGCTATAAGAATCTGATTATAACCCAAGTGCCCATACCAGAAATAGTAATGCGAACACCTAGTCAACCTCTCCATCATTTGATTGATAAATAACAACAAAAAGTGATCTTTATTAGTGATATTATTTAATTTGTAATAGTCAATGCACACTCGACATCAGTTCCTTTCCTAGTTAGAATGAGTTCATTGTTTTTGTTTTTCACCATTGAAATTCCTTATCTCTTAGGCAAAACCTGAACTAGACTCTCCTAATTATTGTTAGAGGTATGATATATAATCCTTGCATCAAGGAGCTTAAGAACCTCAGCCCAAACTATGTCCTCCATTTTGGGATTCAATATATGATAATTTTAGATCAAAGGCATGAGCTCGACCTCCATAAATATCTTATACATGCAAAGCGAAGGGATAATACCTCTTATGTTTGTAATTGACCACCCAGTGGTTGTTTTATGATCCTTGAACCTTCTCAATAGTTTTTGCTCCTCCAATTCATTTATGGCATTAGAATTGCCATTGATAAAGTGAAACACTCCTAGTATACTTATCAAATATGCGATGGTAGTTGCTTGAGCTTAAGGGTAAAAGGCTTTTGAACGAATGGCAAAGGCTTTGTAGGTCCCCCTACCAAAGTCTTAAAAGTGAAGTTGTCTTCTATAAGATGGAATGCCTCCATGTGTTATGCAAACTGATCAATATTGACGAAGTCCGATTTTTCAAATTAAAAATGTATAATACATGTCCCCAAATGATCTCAAGGGTGCTCAAGAGTAGACATGTCTACCACTACTCTATGAACTATATCAATTCGGTATAACTGTCTAATTCAGTTCGATATTTGATAGAAATGAAGACATTAAATATCACATGTTTATCATTTGACCTCAAAATCAACTGCCCTTCTGAACATCAATCAAAGCTTGACGGCAAGGAATCACCTAATACCAATTGTACACTCATATCTTCCTCCATATTAAGAAAGGTACTCCTTGCTACTAGATAACTCAATTCTGGATCACTAGGCCCAAACTAGGAAAGCCCCTACAATGTAACAAAAATTCTACAAAAATGAGTCTACGAGTTGGAAGACTTGCAAAGAAGACCTTTCATGCAACTTTGGAATGCATAACATCTCAAAAAATATTATCAGTACAATGTACTTTTGAATTTAACTATGTAATCCCTTTTAATAAAATCCATGTAGTTTTTATTTAAATCTAGCTTTCATTTCATTCGACACGTGACATGCTCCTCAGTAGTCCGAACTAAAGTTGCATGTTCTGCAATTGACGATGCATACGTCCTGGGCTAATGCAGCAAATTCTAGGGACTTTCCCTAATGTGCATTGCCCTAATCGCCTTAGCATCAGCTTCCTTAGTTTTGACCTTAGCCTCCTCTGCCTTTGAATTTTCTTCCTAACCCTCTTTTCTCTATGTCAACTCTTCCACTAACTTTTTCTCCCAAAATCTTGGTGGCCTCTAGCTCCTATCTAAGCTTGACCTCAACAACATTTTTGGCTTGAAGTTCGGCCTCCAACTGATGCAACCTCCTTTCACATTCTTTTTTCTCCTCGGACCTCTTTGTTTTTCAATCTCCAAAGTTTGGAAAAGAGCCGTAGCTTTATTCCTCAAAGCATTCACCGTTCGAATCGAAAATGGATGCACTTCATAAAAAAAATTAAAAGTAAAAAATAAATAACATATTAGGCAGGTAAAGTGAAAATGATTCTACCTTATCAGCCACAAACATTATATAAAGAATGGAGCGTGACTATGAAGACCAGCCGTAATGATGGACTAAAAGAGGCTACATGAGAGGAAATGATGGACTATTCTTGTTGATTTCCCCAGGAATGGACCGTAGACTCATCCGAGCTCATTAGCACAACATAAATAAATAGAAGAAAGGGCGACATAAAGTCTAGAGAAGAGTACCTGGGTGGAAAGCTCTGACTGACGACCTCAAAGACACAAAGCTTCAAATACTATAACACATGAGAATTGGAGTACAAATTTAAGGAGAAAAAGTGGAGAAAATGATGAATGAAAGAGAATGTCAAAGGGGTCCACCGAAACCGTTGGATCAAAAAATTAAAGGCTTAATTCGAAACCCTCAAAACTACATAGTTTCATAAAGATTCTCGAAGAAGCATGGGGGGTTTTATGTGCCATATATCAATGGACACATGTCACAATAGGGATTTCCAAGGGATTAGCTGTCACCCATTTCTGGAAATTCAAAACTCAAGAACCAAGAAACTTTTAGGGGCTTTTGTTCAAAAAGCCTAGTCAAACAAACTATTTGTTTAAATACCCAACAACAATGTTTTTTTAGCTAGAAGGCCTAAACATACCAAAAAATGAAAAATTAATTTGTAAATTACTAAAATATCCTTATATACAAAAAGACATTATTGCCCTAATTCCTCTTTCATATTTCCATTTAGCCTTGAATCAATTTTGGGTTTCATTTCTTCTTGCAGAGGCCGATTCCCAAATGTTCTCATTTCCTTCTTATCATCTTCTCTCTTTCATGAAATCCTAATACCAATTTTGGGTTTCTTCTTGGTTGGAGGTGGCCTATTTGTTGAAATTCTTAGATTATTTGAATTCAAATTCTAGGTTTTTTAGCCACTTTATCTTGAAGAATCAATTGTTTATATCATTGGGTTCTTGGAAATGGAGGGTATATGCATATAATGGAAGTATTTTTTATATTCCTTTCTTGTTTGTGGGTGTCCATAGAGGTTACAGTACGCTGGAAATGTCATTGTTCCTGCTCTTGCTGGTTCAGGGATGGTGATTCGTAATTTGCGTCGCAAAACGATATAGATATCGTTCCTAAAACACAAAACGATTTAGATATCGTTTCAGCATTAAATACACACTGTTTCACTGATTTTCATAACGACATTGATATCGTTCCTGTGTTACAAAACGATATCGATGTCGTTTCAATACGAAAATTGCACCGATTAAAATTTAACGAGCTCAAAATTGTTACATTTCAAATAATAACAACGAAATTGATATCGTTTCCTTTCATTCAAAACAACATCCATATTGTTTCAGCTAAAATCATAAGTACAACGACACTTGTGTCGTTTCCTATCAAATGACAATGATATCGTTGTACTAAATTTGATATATGATGAAATTTTATAATTTTTATGTTTAATTGCAAAATTGCACCGATTAAAATTTAACGAGCTCGAAATTGTTACATTTCAAATAATAACAACGAAATTGATATCGTTTCCTTTCATTCAAAACAACATTCATAGTGTCTCGGCTAAAATCATAACTACAACGACACTTGTGTTCTTTTCCTATCAAACGACAATGATATCGTTGTACTAAGTTTGATATCTAATGAAATTTTATGATTTTTATGTTTAATTGCAGTTTTGGACACCATGGATATGTCACAGATTCAATTTGACTTCTAGTTCAATATGAGCAGCCAGTTGAAAGCGTTTGAGAATGGAAATATGTAGTGAATGACAAAGGGAAACCTATGGTTATTTTTGTTTTGAAATAATTTCTTGTGTGAACTTGTATGATAAAGTTAGAGAGCTGTTGAAAGTCGATACAATGCTATGCAAAATGGAGATGTCAACTTTTGTCCCTATAACATCTGATGCCCTAACTGTAAGAAAACTGGTCATGTTTGCTTCACTCATCGTCGTAACGATATTGAAATCTTTCCCGTAACAAAAAAAACGACATGGATATCGTTTCAGTAGGAAATACACGCTGATTTTAGTAACGATATGGACATCGTTCCTGTAATAAAAAACAACTTCAATATCGTTTCCGTATGAAATACACATTGCTTCACTGATCTTCGTAACGATATTGAAATCGTTTCCGTAACAAAAACACGACTTGGATATCGTTTCAGTATAAAATACATGTTAATTCACGTAACGATATGGACATCATTCCTGTAAGAAAAAACGACTTCAATATCGTTTTCATAATTTTCATAACGACGTAACTAGAATGACATAGATATCGTTTCTTCCCATATAAAACGACAACTATGTCGTTGTAGTGTCAAACTCACAAAATAAACTAACGACGTCCATATCGTTTTAATACAAATTTGACGAGTTTGAAATCGTTGCAGTTCAAATAATAACTAGAACGACATTAGTATCGTTTCTTTTTACAGAAAATGAGAATTATATCATTATGCCTAAAAAAGTATCTTCGTTCGTTCTTTCTAAGTCATTCGAGTGACATCAACCCACTTGATGACATTTTTCGATCGTCCTACGTATGTTGAAGGCATGTTGAGTGGTTTTGGATGATCGAATCATTATTTTTAGCCAAAACGATATAATTATCGTTTTGCATAAAAAGAAACGATATATATGTCATTGTAGTTATTATTTGAACTGGAACGATTTCAAACTCGTCATATTTGTACTAAAACGATATGAACGTCGTTATGTTATTTTGTGGGCTTGATACATAATGATGTCCATATCGTTTTAGTACAGTCTTGACGACATTGATATCGTTTCAGTTTAAATCATAACTAAAACGATACATATATCGTTTTAATTTATATAAAACGATAATTATATAGTTTTTGCTAAAAACAACGATTCGACTGTCCACGACAATCCGACATGCATTCGACATATTTAGGATGATCGAAATAGGCCATCAAGTGAGTTCGATCTCACTCAAAAGAAACTATGAGAATATTTGTGTTCTCATGACTATATACAACTTTCAAACTATTCCAATAGAAATAAAGTATCTTCGTTCATTCTTTCTAAGTCATTGGAGGGATATCAACCTACTTGATGATATTTTTCGATCTTCCTACGTATGTTGAAGGCATCTTGAGTGGTTGGGCACGATCGAATCATTATTTTTAGCCAAAACGATATAATTATCATTTTCATGAAAAGAAACGATATATATGTCGTTGTAGTTATTATTTGAACTGGAACGATTTCAAACTCGTCATATTTGTACTAAAACGATCTGGACGTCGTTATGTTATTTTGTGGACTTGATACATAACGATGTCCATATCGTTTTAGTACAGTTTTGACGACATTGATATCGTTTCAGTTTAAATCATAACTAAAACGATACATATATCGTTTTAGTTTATATAAAACGATAATTATATAGTTTTTGCTAAAAACAACGATTCGACTGTCCACGACAATCCGACATGCATTCGACATATGTAGGATGATCAAAATAGGTCATCAAGTGAGTTCGATCTCACTCAAAAGAAATTATGGGAATATTTGTGTTCTCATGACTATATACAACCTTCGAACTTTTCCAATAGAAATAAAGTATCTTCATTCGTTCTTTCTAAGTCATTGGAGTGACTCCAACCCACTTAATGAAAAATGATGATTCGACATATCTATCATGTTAGTTTATATAAAACAATAATTATATCATTTCTTTTAAAAACGATGATTCGACATATCATTTTTATTAAAAATTTCTGTTAAAACGATAATTATATCATTTTTGTTAAAAACGATAATTATATCATTTTGATCGTCATATATATGTCAGATGCATGTCGGGTAGTCGTGGTTGGTCGAATCGTTATTTTGGGTAGAAACGATATAAATATCGTTATATACAAACTAAAAAGAGATATATGTCGTTTTAATTATAATTTGCCTTGAAACGATATCAATGTCGTCGAATTTGTAATGAAATGATAAGAATATCGTTATGTACCAAATTCACTAAACAACATATTTCAGTACAAATGTAACAAGGTCGAACTCGTTTCAGTTGAAACCTATGCTAAAATGATATCTATGTTGTTTCAGTTCACAGAGAACGACATGTATGTCGTTTCAGTTTACAGAGAACTCGTCAAATTTGTACTACCACGATATGAAAGTTGTTATGTTATTTCGTGAATTTAACACATAACGATGTCATTATAGTTTCAGTACAATTTTGACGATATTGATATCGTTTCAATTTTAGTTTTAATTAAAATGACATATATATCGTTTTAGGATATATAAAATGACAATTATATTTTTAAGGTATATAAAAAGTAGATATTGCACATCGTAAAAAGTTTACGTGGGGGATGAAGGGGGAAAAAAAAAATTAATGGTTGGACCGGTAGATGATTACTTAAAAATATAAAAAAAAATATTTGAAATCAAGTTAAAGATTTTAAGTTAATTGCCACTAATTATTTATATATTTCGAAATCATAAATTTTGTAGACATTCAATTCATCTTAATTAAAATTAATCTTTTAATACATAATACGTATATAGAATAAAGTAAAATATTTGACAATAATTTTTCAAGATATTCAGAAATATAAGGTTATATATATGTTATTGAATTAAAATAAACAATATTGTTCAATGTCTTAATGGTGAGAGAAATATAATTTTTCTTCAAGGTTGAAGGTTCAAATCCTTGGACATTGTAAATTTGAATATAATTTGTTAAGACATATATATAGGTTATTGCAAAAAAAATTAGCAATATTGTTCAATGTCCTAGTGGTGAGGATAACATTTTAAAAAAAAATTTCTTAAAGGTTGAAGGTTCAAATCATTGAATCTTGTAAATTTGAATATGATTTGTCAAGATATATATATAGGTTATTGCAAAACAATTACCAACATTATTCAATGTCCTAATGGTGTGGGGTGCATGTTATTTTCATAGAGGTTGAGGGTTCAAATCCTTGAACCTTCAAAATTTCTTTTTCCTCATTTATTTGGTTATAGAAGAGAGGGTAAAGTAGACATTTGAGATTTCTAAATAATTAATTCTTTTTTCTTTTTAAAGAATTTGGTCAAAGGGCATTCAGACAAAAACTTGTTAGAGGGTTGGCTATTCCAACTCATTCCCCCAAACTTTTAGGTCCAATTCCGTTGAAGAACGGAGCACTAACATTAGGGGCGACTATTGAGGTTCGACTAGGAATGTCAATGTGGCTGGCAAGCTCGAGCGGCCAGTGGCTCAGCCTCGACAAAGCCCGACTCGAGGCACACATGCCAAAATGGCCCGTAACGAGCCAAGCCTAAAAAAAATTAATTTGCAAAACTTCAAAAAAAATTAAAAAAATAAGTTGTCTACAAACAAAATTACCACAGGCGGTTAGTTTTACTGTTTATATATACATAAAATTGAGCCGACTCGACTCGGGCACGGCATGGCTCGGCTAGCCCGCTAAAGCCCGAGCCCAAAGCTTGGGTCGAGTCTAAATTTTTTGGTTGAGCTTTTGCTCGCTTGACTCGGGCCAAAAAAAGCCTGAACCATTTTTACTCGAGTAGAGCTCGAGATTCGAGATTCTGTTTTGTTCGGTTCGGCTCGTTGACAACCCTATGTTTAACCTCACTTTTTATTAAATAACTATTTAAGGTCACTATTCCTATACTAACCTCAAAATCGAACACCATAAAAATAAGATCAAATCAGACATATGGCTATCGTAATTCACAGAAACATGATGATTTATAATCGTTGCTACACTGCATCACCTCACTACTAACCACTCCTAGCATGGCATGGGCAATAGTGACATCGAGCCTAATTTTCGACCAATTACAAGAAAATAATAATTACTAGTTGCAGACCAGCATTACTTGATGCCATAGATACAACACAGGCATCATGATGACCTATATGGCTGACCTCAACGACCAACCAAGGAACCAAAACTCTGGATGGTGACGTGCACTTTTAGTTCAGTACTGTAGCTGAAATAATGTTGGGCGACCAAGTGATGAGGTCTTCCAACCTATAAATAGCGACAAATGGTCCACTCCTAGGGTAGAACTAAGGCGATTGGGAGACAAACACTCCCGAATGTCTCTTTTATACAATTACTTCGTATACTTTGATCAAATTCCAATAATGCTGAATTAATTTTTCTCTTAAGTTGATCTAATCCTACCACGTCATTTTTAGTCAACAACACAAACTATCGGGTTCAATATGCATAGAACATTGGACGACTTTCCAAGGTTTGGCCTTGGTCTCGACTCCTGAACTTAGCAATAGCACCTCAAGCTCTCCTTCTTTTCCACTCACCGTATCAATTCCCTTCACTCTAATGGTTTCTCAAACTTCACCAACAATCTCCTATCTAGCTTTAGGACTCTCCTCCAGAACTCCATTGAATTCGATCTCTCCAGCACCATGCTGATACTAGTCCAATCCTCATCTCTTTGCTGTTTACGAGCTTCCTACATACCCATAGGGAGTACTTCCCCCATGTGCAAACTCACATACCCCTTTCACTATAGTGAATGATCAACACAACCCTCCATCAAGTTCAATCCAACCCGTCCCTCCATCTGTCAACTCTCACCCCATCATCTTTCAATCTAAAATTTTGTACAACTAGTGAAGTTAATATATTAAATGATGATTGTATTTATGTTAAAATATTGAATCTAAAACATACATGATTCATACCATCTTTTTTCCTATTTAAATCTTTAGGCTTTGTTGTGAAAAAGGAAAAGGAAATGCATGTATAAAGGACTATTAATTAGTTATTTAGTTATGGATATAATATGGGAGCCGTTATTTACCTCCATATATAAATAAATCCATTTTTAGAAAGAAAGTTATATCACATTTTTAACCTTATGTAAATTTACTTATAAAAATATATCACTCTAAATCCATCCACTAATATTTATTTTCATTAAATTCTTTTGGTCTTTTGGAATTTATATTTAACTAAACCCTAATATTCATACAATGTCCTCTTCAACTAAAGTCAAAACAACAATGAAAGAGACACCATTAGAGCATTTACATAAAGACATAGCAATATATGAAGAAGAATGTGTTTGGGTTATTTGATAATGTACTAAAGTTGATTAATAAGGACAAAATGGCATGTTCGTAAATTACTTGTCATCGTAGCAGAAAATAGTAAAGTTTGCCGATCCTTGGGATAGCACTATAAAATAACTCTTAAATCTGTTTCAAAGCCAACATCAAGAACTTTGTTAGCTTCATCCAAAACTAATAACTGCCACGGATATATTGTGTTATGCTTGAAAGCTTGTGGACAATAAAAAGTACATCGATAGTCTATTTTCACCCTATATGGATACTAGACATTGTAATGGAAACACATCATATTAAAAAAAAAAGAATGAAATAGATCAACCTGTAATAAAAACTATAAGCTATGAAACTCTCCACATACAGGGTTGTAGCTATGTTTCGCAGCATGATAAATGCATTTCACACACTTATTTCGGGCTACAAATACGGACAATTGTTAATAAATATGTTGAAATATAGCTTAATTCAATGTAATTTATGTTTTGCATGACAATGTGTGATGAATGTGGCGAAAATTATGAGAAACAAAGTGAAAAATGACTAAAACGAAAGAAAATCAAAGTTCAAGGACCAAGATACAAATAATCGAAAGATGACCCGGAGGAGGAATTGAAGATGTGGAATGGCTAGGTCAAATTGAGCTAAGGAATGAAGTATTGTTTGAAGAAAAGTGGGAAAAGAGGCTGAGAAATGTGAAACAGAGCTCAAGAGCCAAATTGCAACATTTTGGAAGAAGAATAATCTATACGGTCGCATAGGTGTCTTCAACAAATTATAGGGTAACTTGTAACACCCCATATTTTATTGATTTAAATATTGAGGTGTTACCAATATCATTTCATAGTCATACATAAAGCAGAAAATATTAAATTGAAGGTTTAAACTTGAATAAATTTAAGCACTCATAATATCCAAATTAATTAAACGCAAAACATTAAATCAAAACTTAAAGCGTCAAATAGAAACTAAGAAATACTAATATCTAAACATAAGGAAAAATTACTGTTGGTTCCCTTGAAAATATTTTATTTGGCAATCTGCGCACCATTCAGCCACCATCCACGTTGAACCGATCTAACCTGAGATGTTAAAATGTTGAAGGAGTGAGTATTTTAAACCCAGTAGGATAGTGCGTCTAAACAATATAATAATTTCTTAAACATAAATCTATAACATTCCATACAATCATTTCATCAAGAACAATCGGAGATCAATCGAAAGCTATAGCATTTTAAGAAAAACCCGAAGGTGATCTCACATTTCATTTCATTTCATCAAGACACTTAGGTCTATTAGCATTTCGTGAAATAAATCATGTAAAAATAATTATAATATTGCATAGACATATCCACTTCACGTAATATCCTACCTTGAAAAAAGGAACTTCTGAAGTAATTAAAATGACACGTTCTGGAACTTTCCAACTTTTCTTCTTTCTTTCTTTCCTTCACATGAGTAAGAAATCTCTCTTTTCTCTTTCTTCTTTACTCTTTATTATTGCTTTGGTGTGTAAAATAATGTGACCATGCATAGGTATTTATAGGGCAGAAAGTGGAATCCTAGTGTGCTAGGAGTGTAGAAACATATCCCAATAATATTCACTTGAGGACTCTTATCTATTAAAGAATTCTTTAACCAATCACAACTAAAACTTTTAATTTAAGGATAAACATGCTTAGCTAATAGAAGAATATACACAATTTACACGTGCACAGTTAAATAGAATATGATATGGTAAATTCCTCTATTTAAAAAAAAAAGATAAACGTAATTATGCAATATTATATTATTTTCTTTTACTAATTAACTTAAAAGATACTTTTTACAAAATAAAATAATACACATTATGCTTCTTTGAATTGAAATATCTTGGGTTTAACTCATCTGAACATACATTTTCTTGAGCCCAATAAACACTATTTAATGTGAGCTACAAAATGAGCTCAATGTTGATATACTTTTGGTCACTCTATAAAAAGTTAAATATTTGGCTCATTTAAAACATAAGAATTTAAAACATACTTTATTTTAGTCCCTCCACTTTCAAAAATAAAATTTATAAAACAAATAATTCTATTCTAAATTTTCGGGGTGTTACAATCTCCCCTCCTTTAAAAATTTCGTCCTCGAAATTATTTATCTAGTGAAGAGTCCTGGTAAGGTTTGATCTCTACTACTCCAAGTTTTTTAGAAAAATTACCTAAGAGTGTAAGTAGGTAGTTTAGTTATTGATAGAATACCTGCCATCGTGTCTTGATTCTCCGTTCTTTCCTGTTGGGTTAAGGCCAAGACCCTGGCCACTCCGCCTTTACTTTGTTCTTTGTCTTCTTGGTTCATAGCAATTAGTAGCAATATGGCCTTGCTTTCCACATCGATAGCAAACATTCTTTCCATGCAGACACTCTCCTCTATGCAGTTTATCGCATTTAGGACATGGAGTAAGAACACTATTCGGCCTACTTGAACCTGACCATCGTTCAAGGTTTGCCCTCTTATTTTATTCTTTTCCTTTTCCCTCATACTGTCCATTCCACTTCATTTTTCCCGAAAACTCAATACCTTCCCGAACTGTCTCATCAATTTCAAGTCAATTTGAAATTGCTTGAGCCCGTTGCAGGACCTGACTATATATGGTAAATTCGTGTGATGCCATTATTCCTCCAATTTCTGGTCGTAGACCAAGTTCAAACCTTCTAGCCTTCTTTTGCTCTGTATCTACTAGATGTATTGCATACCTAGAAAGCTGTTCGAACTTCCTCTCATAATCAACCAATGCCATCTTTCCTTGTTTAAGTCGTAGAAACTCTGTCTCCTTTCGATCTCTTAGGGCTTGTGGGAAATATTTTCCCATCACATCCTCTTTGAAACGTGCCTAAGTAAGGTTGCATTGTTGTGCCCCAGTCCAGTACGTGAAACGGACTCCCACCAGTGACCTACAGCATCAACTAACATGAATTCTGCACATAATACCTTTTGAGTATCCGTGCAAGAAAGATGTTTGACGATCCGCTCCATTCCTCAGCTGCCAATGGGTCTGCCTTGCCATCGAAGGTTGGAGGTTTGTAGCGACGGAATTGTTCAACAATTGAACTGATGTTGCTAGCAGTTGCATTCTGGGGACCAACTTGTGTTTGTTGTCTACCCAAATCTTGTACAGCTTTCAACAAATCCCTGATGACCGTTGCTTGGTTTTGTTGTTGTCTCGGCATTTTCTTAACACAATTAAAATTCTAATTTAGGAAAAGTTTGATAACGCATAAATTAATTATAATATCAATGGTAAAAATATTTAAAAATTTTCTAATATAATATTTGGTTTTAAGATAAAATTCAATGGATAACTGAATAAACTTTTGCTAAAGGAATAAAACTAACTATCGCTAATCTCTATAAGTCCTAAAAATCTTCTTTTTATGGGGCTTCGTCATCCGAAGTAATGCATGACTCGGGCTCAGAATCTGTAACCAAATAGGGTCTTCCGGCTCCACTTCCTCTTCAGGGTCTTCTTCAGGGTCCTCCTCAGGGTCTTCTTCAGGGTCCTCCTCCGGGTCTTCTTCAAGCTCTTCCTCTGGGTCCTCTTCAGTTTCTGGCTCAGGCTCAGGTTCTAGTGCTAGCTCTTTTGTTGTCTGTGGTTCTACGAGATTATGATGTCCTCATAGTATCCCTTAAAATCAATCATGTCTCAATCTTCTTCCAAATACAGACCATAATCCATATCTCTCACGAAGTAAGCCACATTTCTCCATTGAGAATGCATGGTGATTATAAGATGATATATTTAGAGGATTATCCCCTCATTATATCAGTACGATCTTGCCTGCTCCCACTTAAGAAGAAAGTTTTCAACATGTTCAACAAATGTTCGCTCCCATCTTACTTTGTAATCTATGTATCTCTCGATAGAAATTTGAGCACGTTGTAGATATGTGGGGGCTATTACCAGTCATCCTAGTTACTTTCTCAGTCCTAATCATGTGACAAGTATAATTTCAATTATGCTAAATCTTTGATGTGGCAATTTACTTCATCGCATAACAAAAAAATTCAACTAATAAGTTAAGCAAGGTAAGCATACTTATAAATTTCATAGTAGCAAAATAACTCATAATCATACAAAAATATTTCATTTATTACCTGGGAACAATTGGATAGCGGTCGAATGGTGAGCGTCACGTGCCAATGATTCTTTATAATTAAAACTTTACATCAACTACTACAATTTTTGAAAAATACTGCCCCCTTTTTTTTAACTTCCAAAAATAAGATTTTCTCAAAATAGAAATTTTTATTTTTTTTTTGAAATATTTTATTTCATCTTGTTAATTTGAATAACGCGCAATCAAAAGACTTCCAGATGAGGAGGGAGGTCACAATGGACCGCTTAAATTCTAAACTCTTCTTAGACAGTTTAGATCTTTCTGACAAAACCTTTTAATTTTGCAATTATACAAATCAACAAAACTATGATAATAGATCGAACATGACATCCCTTAAAATAAAATTGAAATCATAGAAATTTAAATTCCAACTACTATTATTCACAATTTATGTTTTACAACCAAAATGAACCAATAATTAAACATACATTTTCTTGGTTGTTATTATTCATGGTAAAACACTCCACTCTTTTTTTTTCATTGTTCACATATACAAATTACAATTAATTTATTCATACAAATATACAGTCAGTCAGAGATGGCAGCCCAAGATCGAAAACCCTGACTCAGAATGCGTAATGGAGAATTGTCAGAATTTCAATTGGTTTAAAAAAAAATTGTTGAGGGGCATATAAGATTTTAATTGGGTCAGTAAGAGACTAATGATATGTAGCGCATGTGGGGCTTTAATTCGAGCCTATGTGTAATTTAATTTGGATTGTTAAAAGGGAACAATACATAACTCCTAATTTTAAAGATTACATTTCATAAATAACAAACTTATTAAAATATTTCAAAAATCAGATGGAAAATAAATTTATTAAATATTAAAATATAATATAATATACATTAATTATTTATATCCATGCCATCTCACCTACCACATCCTATCACCCTACTACACCACCTTCTCTCCACCTCTCCACCGGAGATGGCCACCAGCTGCGGCGATCACTCCGGCGACTTCTCCTGCGACTGCTCCGACGATACTCCGGTAACTGTTCCGGTGGCCGCTCCGACGACTGTTCCGACAGCCGCTCTGGCAACTCAAAGATTTCTAGAAAATTAAAAATTGAAAATCACACCCCTACCCTCATGGATCCATCTACCACCACTCCATCCTTGCCTCCATCTTCTAAAAAATTACCGAAAAAAAAATTGTGTTCAGTGTGACTGTATGTCACTAATTGTGACCAAATTTGTGTTCAGCGTGATTGTCTATGACCAATTGAATCTTAATTGTGACCGTATATGATCAAGTCACAATTAGTCACAATTAACACAAAATTGAGAAATGAGAATATCTACGAAGAGAGAGACCAAAGCAGATCACAAACACTCGTCCCATACTCCACCTGCCACAAACACCGCTACCAACACCACCAACCCACCTCTCCATCACAACCACACATAAATCACAAAACTACAATCGCTGGAAAACCCTAGCAGCGAAGCTCATCACCCAAAACCACAAACTACAGACATCTCCAGCTCTCAACTACAAATCACAACCCATAGTTCGACATCGCCAGTCAACATAGCCTCGACATTACGCAGATCGAGAAGCGACCTTGCGTACGGTGGCCCTTCGTGCGGTTGTTCGAAGTGACAGTGGCCCTTCGGCGTCTCGGAGTGACGAGCTACAGCAGATGCCGCTCGGTGGTGGTGTCTTCTAGCGCAGTGGTGGTTCCGTCTTCACAACGTTCGCGTGGTAGTTGTCGAGGCGCTGCTTCTTCAGAGTGACGTCTCTTGATGGTGGCATTTTGAGCACAGTGGTGGTGGCAGTGGCGTAGACGAAATCGGCAACGCTGCTCCATGTTGGCTATCAGTAGAAACCACGTCCAGAGTGCGTGCAGCGACGCTCGACATTGTGGCCAATTTTGCTCCGCCGTGAGTAGCTACGCTAGAAATGGAGTCGGGTTTGATGAATGGCGGGTGGGTGAGAAAAGATGAGAGAGAGATAGAGAGAGAATGAGTACTGAGAGAATGATGGGTGGGATTTTGAAATGAATGGTGCGTAGGTGGGGGGTTAGGTGAGGTGAATATGTAGAGATTAGGTTTAATTAATTTTTTATTAATTATAATTATTAAAACTTAATTACCACCTGATTTATGAAATGAAAATTAATCCACCCGTTTTTTGAAAATGAAACTTTAAAAGTAGGTTTCTAGGTAATTTTATCTTGTTAAAAAATGACTTTTTAAAAAAAAAATTTATTTTTTGGGCTTTCTAAAAAATTGGATCTGAGTCGGTGGCCTCTTAGGTCTCTCCTCAGATCCGGCTCTGTCCATATGGCGTGTAGGCCACAATCCAGTCACAAATATCAGTAATAAAGAGAAAAGCCATGCTATGTGTACATAGATGTACACATAGGGGTTCACATAATGTGAGTGAAGTGGGGTCCATGCTACAGTATTGTGGGTCCCACCCCACTCACATTATGTAAACTTCTATGTGTACATTTATGTACACATAGATTAATCCTAAAGAGAATTGGAAGGAGTCAGTTATTTATATCTTAGAAAGATTCCCTACTGAGAGTTGTGCCACAATAATTGACATAACTGAGAACTCTTGTATCAATCGAAAGCTAACACAACAATGCGTAGGGGTACAAGTACAACAATCAGACTTGGGAATATCTATTCAAATTTCATTGTATTCTAAGCTCTGAATTCAATGCTAGTTGCACTGATGCTAAATTATTTGTGGTAAAAAACTTCAAATGTTCTAGAGGTACATAGTTCATTACTTGTGAATTCATTAAAAAATCTAGTAGCAATATCAATTGGTGAGGAAACTCACAACACACACCACACTCATTAAATTCAAATAGCAGCTTGAGACTTTAGAGTACCACTAAAACAGACATTTAGCCCCCATTATTTGAGATTCTAATTTTTGGAATAGTTTTTTTTTTTTTTTTGAAAAATATGTAGTTGAAAAAGAAGGAAAATATTTCGATTTATATGTAATATTATTTTATCGAAAAATGTGCGGCTAAAAAGAAGAGAGAGAAAAATGTATTAAAATTTTAATAGGGAGCAAACAATGGCTTAATGTTTTGCCTTTAATATTCCAATAAATCCAATATGAAGCTAGGTTCCACAAATGTATCTTCAGAAAAATTGATAGGTTCTTCCTCTTAAGGCTGTTCATTTACGATTGCTAAGTACATCATTTTCCTTTATTCAGAGATTAATGTGTTCAAAAAATTTACAAAAAATGGTATTGAATTCAGTATGTGTTTTTAGCCATTTTTGTGAATTCGTATTAATTTTTGTTAAATCATTAATGTAAAAATATGGGGATTGAATATAGTGTTTTTTTTTTTTTTTTTAACTGTAATATGGATAGATTTAGAATGGAATAGGTATATGAAAATGGTGTGAATGTATAGTGATTGATTAATTTATGGACCAAATTTAATAAGAACAATATTAGAATGTAATGTTGATGAAAATAGTATGTTTTTAAATTTTTAAAATTTTAATAGGGATAGATAATATATAAGAATTGTGAATGTAAATAGTGGCTCCCTATATTATTATTGGCACTTTAGTACAGTGAATTAGATAGTATTAAACCATATTAAGCCCCTATTTGATCCACATTAAAATTTTCATTATTATTCTTCTAATCATTTTCAACCACACATTTTTCAATAAAATAATATTTTCTATCAAATCAATAACTTTTCATTTTTTTTCAACCACATATTCTCAATCAATCTATTATTCTAAAATACATTTTTCCAAAATATTGTGACTCAAACACACCCTAAAAAAGAAAATAAGTCAAAATCACATTTATTGGACTATCCAATCTTTTTTAATACTCTTGCCCATCTCCATTATAATTTAATATACTTTTTTCTCTCTCATCATTTT
The DNA here is from genome assembly GCA_035079005.1 of Fraxinus americana. Taxonomy (NCBI): domain Eukaryota; kingdom Viridiplantae; phylum Streptophyta; class Magnoliopsida; order Lamiales; family Oleaceae; genus Fraxinus; species Fraxinus americana. The sequence continues at coordinate 15,036,255 of CM068719.1, read as the reverse complement.
AATAACATATTTTTCAATAAAATAAATCCAAATTTTTATTTTTATTTTTTATCTACACATTTTTCAAAAAAATTACTATTCAAAAATAAATTATCCCTAAAAACCCATTATAATGGATCTCAAACAGGCTTTCTCATTTCGAAAGTACCTATTTAATTTCAAAGAGAGACGGAACTCATCTGCAATTTAGCCAGCCGCGACATGACCATCTTTAACTAAATTTGATTTTTAATGTGCTCCTAAAATTTTGTTATTTTATTCGATCACAAGTATTAGAATTTTCCTTCACATTTTTGTATGGTGCGAAGAATCTTAAATTTAAAACTAACTTTGAAACTATAGATCCTAAATGATTCAAGATTATAATGAAACAAATCAAATGTACAAGATTTCAGCGAGATTCTGCATAATAGCCCGAGCCTCCATTGAACTCCACCTTAAATAAAGCTCCTCCACTAGATCTTTTCTTTTATTCAGTGTAAATTACAAACATTTGTGACAAATAATTAACTTTCTTATAAATTTTGGAGTCCACAAAATGTGTCATATTTAGTAATCTATGGTTATGTGAATTTTGGTTTGTACAATTTATGGAGCACTTATTCTAACGAGGTTCTAGTATCACTTATTGTACCAATTGTGTGTTGATAATTACTTAACATGCACAACGAAAAATAAATCATATTGCAATTCTCACTAAAGATCTGCTTTGTATTTAGATATAAACTGTGATAGAAAATATATCTTTTGTAAATTCTGCAAACTCCTTTACTGATTTTGGAACATAAACAATCACGATCTGCAATCCATAGATATCCAATTATCCAACCTCTAATGAAAATCCACATAGGACACAAAAATGAGAAAATTAGGCTTTCTCTCTTCTTGTACTAGTAAGAGAATGAATTGTGTTCTGTTCGATTTTCTGAAACCCTAATGATTTATTAATATAAGTCCAAGTAGGCTTGACCCGTTTCTTAAACGAAATTCAGTTCAATATTTAATTAATCCAATTAATTAAATTGGTCCATAAATTAATTAATCAAATTAATTAATTCGAGCATATTAACAACCAACTCAATTAACAATTGTCCAATGCTTGTTAATTAATTAATTGATGAATATCATTCTTCTGGTTCTCCTTCCATCAGGTTCCTAATCATGGTGCCTAATCACGTGAATTATTATTTTAATCTAATCAAAATCAATAAGTTAAAAGACCCATTTTAATTTATCACAAATTCACATCCATCATCCCAAATTGACATCTAACAATGTGTTGGACAATATATGGAGGGAAAATGTCGTGTGGTATGACAAACCAAACTTGTTTGTTTACTGTGAAAATATATTCATTTCTTCAATATGATCCGATCAATTACGAGATATAGATATGTGTTAATTTCAATTATCGATCATATTTTTCATCCAACTAATAAGTCAATGTAAGTTGAAAACTCATTTTCGACTTATGAATGCACCTTGGCCAAGGGTTTCGTTATCAACTTAATTGAAAGAAATGTAAATCATAATCTCTTACTATCTAAGAGTGACGAATCCTCTATTGATCATTTACAACCTTCATATGATTCTTGACATACTCAAACGATGTTATAAAAGTGATCATTGGCAAAACAACATCAAATATCACCAATTTATGACTATCTTCATATAAGGCAATATAATGATCTCAAGTTGAAAGACCAATTCCACTATCGAACGTTAGAAATTAACCACTGACACTCAAATAGTTATCCATGTGGAATCTCTCCAACGGGTCTCCAATGTTTTGTTCTATATCAAAACATCCACGTGTTCATTTAAGTGTCACTATACTTTAACTTGTAAGATTGGTTACTTACTTCACAAGTAAGAAATGTCACACGTGATAGTCTATTCGTAATACATATATCCATATCTCGTTATTACTTACGATCACGGATGATTTAAGATTCAATCATATGTAATTTATATCTCACTATCACAACTCTTTGTCATTAACAAATTACCAAAACTTGAATCTACGGATTCTATTATTTAATTTATTATAACATTAATTCAATTAAATAATAGGTCTTACCATAAATATGTATCAATTATATATTAAAATTATTTATCTCCAAAGTCGATTGGACATATGGCATAACACTTACATTGTGTGCGTTGTTTATTTTGATCATGGTGAGTGAACTTTAAGATTAATGACAATAACGAACTTGATAGTATATTGAACAAAATCAATGTGTTAAGTTTAATTCTATAGTGTGATTTTGAGAAGAATTAATTAGCTTATGGATTTCCTAAATTTATAATTGAATACTGGTTGTTCTCGTGAACTCGAAGATCTTTGGTGTGCCAATTAGTGAGACCAATAATTTCTTAAATATCTTGGTAAGTTGGGAGCTTAGAGTAAATGAAGTATTCATCGTCACACAATGGAGGATAAATGAATTTGCTTAAGTATTTTCTACTAAATAGTTTAAATCTGAATCTACTATTTAGTCGAGGCAAAATGAATTATGTAATTTGATCATAAATAATTTGTTGGAGATAATGTGAGCTTAATTGAGAAAATATTGAGAAGGACGAAATGTGTCAGATTTTTAGTGTTGACAATTCTGTGGACAAATGACTAATTTGTAACGTGTTGTAAAAGTCAAGGACCCATGGTGCAATTTGTACAAATTAGGTAAGTTAGGGTTTGAGTCCTTAAAGGAGTCCAAGAAGATCGCATATGATAAAGGGAATGCAATTAGAAGTCTAAAAAGTATCAAAGAGCCACACAAGTTATGTTCCAAATTCTCAGTCGTCACTTTCAATGCATTGTTCACATAGAAAACATTGGAATTTACATATGGCTATTTCCAGAAGCATTGTAGCCCTTTAAGTTAGCTTTCCAACAAAATTTGAATCATCAGAATCGGACATTGGAAGAGAAAGTTATGATGGTAATACTGACGACTACTCAACCCTCGTTAGACCTTCGCTAGAGGCTCGCTCGAGCAACCAATGCAGTAACATTTTCGCCGGAGCTTCGCGACAGCTCGGTTGAGTGACCTACATGTGCAGCCAAACCTAATTCATAATTTTGGAGAGTTTTACACGGCCCATACTACTCATATATCTTTGGCTATAAATGCAAAGGGTCTTGCACGAAAATTGGTGGTTGTTTCATAGATATAACACTTTCATATCATTGTTTGAGAGATCCAAAAGACAATTCGCTAATTCATCCATATTCATTTTTGGGATCCAACAACCCAGTTTTGAAAAAATCAAAAGTTCCATAATCCAAAACACTTGGCGTCCTTAATCTTTTAAGGAACTGACTCTTTCATTGAGATTCGGAAGAGGTGGACTACAAGCACATAAATAGCACAAGAATTGGAGATTCTTGGAATTCCACTTGGAAGAGACAAAGAAGATCAGGAAGCTGGAAGGACACAACATATCAGGAGGCTACAGGAAGTAGAACGGGAAGTCTAACAGGTTAGCTAGATAGTGTCTACGGTAGCAGATCGTGAGACTGGAAAGTACAGCAGATCAGGAAGCTACAGGAGGTAGATCAAAAAGTCTAGCAGGGTGGCTAGATAGTATCTATGGTAGTAGGTCGTGAGTCTAGAAGGAACAGCAAATCTTGGAGATTGCAGGAATTACAACAGCGGGAACGAGTGAAGTTTGCTAGCTGGAAACATACTGTAATCCATATTGTCTATAGTGGAGGTAACTGACTTGGTCCCGGAGTTTTTTCCAATTGGATTTCTCCGTCATCATATTGGTGTTCTTTATTTACTACTTTCATATTTATTGTTTGTTATACAAGCTACGGTGTTCAAAGATAGGATAATTTGAATTGTTTGACTAATTACCTAGACATAATTAACTTGGAACTTGTTGCTTGTTAATTAAAGTTTTAATTCCGCATTTACACCTAATCACCCCCTATAGGTGTAGTAGGGCCGAATCTTGAGTTTCTCAATTGGTACCAGAACCTTATTTCGATTCCTGACCCTATTTGTCTAGATGGTTAGTTCATTATATCTTCCGCGTTATTTTGATGGCAGTAATTAAGCCTATTAAAGGTTAGAATGAGAGCCTTTTTGAAATCTATGGATGAGCGTATATGGCTGAGTGTTGTGAATGGTTGGAGTGCCCCTAGTACAACTATAGAAAACGTAGTTACCCCCACTCCCATTGCTAATTGGACTAGGACTAACTTAGATGAGTGTAACTGGAATAGCAAAGCCTTACATGCCCTATTTATGGCAGTGTCCCCTGAAGAGTTTCAGAGAGTGTCTATGTGTAAGGTAGCTAAAGGCGTTTGGGATATCTTAAAGACTACACATGAGGGAACTCAGGCTGTTAAAAATTCTAAGTTGCAGATACTTACAACTAGGTTTGAGGAGATTAGAATGAGAGAAGATGAGATGTTTGAAACCTTCTATGCAAGCCTTAATGATATAGTGAACTCTACCTTCAGCCTAGGAGAGAAAATCCCCGAGTCTAAGATAGTACGTAAAATTCTTAGATCCTTACCTAAGCGATTTAGGCCTAAAATCACGGCAATTGAGGAAAGAAAAGACATAGATACTATCAAGGTGGAAGAGTTAGTTGGGTCCATTCAAACTTATGAGCTTACTTTAGATAATCCTGCAAAAGATAAGTGTTTGGCTTTAAAAACTATGAGGTTTAGACATACCAAATTTTTTGATTCCGATTCACCAAATGATGAGGAGATAGCTTACCTTGCTAAAAAATTCTGAAAAATGTTTAGGAATAAAAATGTACCTCATGAGAGACATAGAGGTACCTCGAGTGAATCTAGAAGAAGATCTAAGTCTGTTAGATGCTATAATTGTCAAGGTATAGGCCATGTAAAGAGTGAGTGCCATCAAGATAAGGCTATGAATGCTACTCTTACTGATAATGAGTCTAGCCTAGATAATCAGAGTGAGAAATCCCCTCGTGAGGAAAGTGGGAAACATGTTACCTTTACTGCTAGAATTAGGAATGAATCTGACTAGGGGAGTGCAAAAGAGGACCTAGTTAGTGATGAGGATTCTAATGAAAAGTCTGAAAGTGAAGAAGATATCCAAGAGGCTTATGATAAGATGTATGAGGAGAGTCTTAGGATTCTCACTAAGAACAAAGCCTTGAGCGTGAAAAATAAGGAACTTGAATTGGAAAATGAGAAGTTAGTAGCGTACGTTATGGAATCTACCTCAATCCCGAGTGAAGTGAAATCTATGAATGAATATTTAGATACTCAGGTTAGGAATCTCACTAGTGAACTTGATAAGTCCTCTAGGAGAGTTGGAGAGTTGACCACTGAAAGAGAGACCTTAGAAATCCAGGTTAAGAACCTTCTGAGCGACCTAGAATATTCTAAATCTCAACTGTTTGTCTTCTCTAGTGGTTCTGAAAAGTTAGACAACATTTTAGGAATGGGGAAGCCGACTAGAAATAAGGGAGGTCTACGTTTTAAAGATAACATTGCTAGTACTTCTAAAACCACATTTATCCCTGCTGTTGACCAACCTAAACATGTACCTAACCCCGATCTCAAGAATAAGGGATTCGTTAGACGGAGGTCTACTAGACAACGTAGGAACCGTCGACCTAGAAATAGACGTCAGCGTTCATATTACATTGGTCCTAGGTTTATCCCTACATGTTTTCACTGTGGTGAGTTAAGACACATAAAGCTTAGGTGTCATCATTTCCTGAATAGAAATAGAAACTTGAATTTAAATAGAAATAAGAATCAGGATTATATTGATCAGATTGACCTTCTTACTAATCAGGTAAGTAAATTTACCAAGATCATGACACAGATGAATAGAAATATTCCTGTCACTAGGCAAGTTTGGGTGAAGAAAAGTGATCGAAAAAAAAATTCTGAAATAGATCACGGTGCTCTTAAAGATAAGAGCATTTGCATACCTAACTAATTAGGTAGTTTCTTTTGGTGCATACTGGTGCTTTATCAGTGTGTGACAGATATATGCATGCATTATGTTTATTTATTTATTTGTTCTCGTACATTTTATTTTTTGTTCTTGTGGTTTGTTTAATTTTTGTTTTATTTTGTGTGTTTGGTGTATTCATGTTTTTATATGTAAAAAAAACAAAAAAATATATTTTTTTGTTGCTTTGGTCTAAAGTTTTTTTGTGAAAAGAACAAAAAGATTTTGATTTGGAAAGTGTTTTACAGCAAGATATACAATACACTTTATTTTGTTGGTTATGATAAAGAATGAGTTTATTTAGTGAGCTGTAAAATAATTTACATTACTAACTTAGGATGCTTATGGAGTATTTAATATAGGCCTCTTCATATACTATCTGCATTGCACACACTATGATCTTGATAGTGGGACTCTACCCCTTATGTTAGTAGGGTGACTTTGAACATGAATTGACCATTTTAATTAGACCTAAGTTCAATATTATCCCTGCATGAATCAATATATGTTGGCTCAATATCCTAATGCTACTTTTCGAAATCTTCTTGACTTGAGCAATTAAGCCTGTGGGGTTTCTCATAATCTGGTGCCTATGGTTATCTGACTTTGGTTAACCGGCCTAAAGTTCGTTACATGGGTCATGTTAGTCGCTTAATGGGAAGGAGCCTACACTTAAGATTATATATAAAAAATATTTATACTGTAAGTCAGGGGGAGAGAAGAAAATCTTCATTCAAAAAGAGCTTTCATATGTAGGTTCTAATGTGCTTTAAGGTTTGACTTTCATAAGTGGAAGAATATACTTATTAGTAGTGATGTTTAGTATATCATTTCTCACAAAATTAAGGTATGGAGTCATACTGCCAGAGGATTATTAACACTTAACACATATGAGTCACTTATATCATTTACTCCATGGGTGCTTTAAGTTGGAGTTGTGGGATACTTTACTGTTCACTGCATATACTTGTGATTGCCTATGTCTACATTGTTGAGATGTGTAATTTTGCTCTGTCACTTCGATGTTTGTGACAAAAAGGGGAAGAGATTTTTATTGTAAGGGGGAGCTATATAATTTTACCTTTTCTGAGCAATTACATATGTCTTTAGGTGTCGATGGGGTGAGATATAGATACATTTGCCTACTGCATAAAAAATTGAGAGTTTGCAGTAAGTGGGAGCATGTGTATTGCATCCGCATTGCATATCATATGCATAGCTATTTAAGTTTTGATATTTTGTGATGTTAATGTTTTCGGTTGATGTTTTGATTGACATTAATGTCACGTCTCAAACAAGCATGCTTATTTGTGTTGATGAGTTTTTGATTTCCTATATCACGTGCTTTTACACTGGTATTGAGTTTTTTATTTCAAGAAACAGATACACCAAGAAATGAAAAAGTAGAAGATTTGAGTAACTTGGATAGTGTAGTTCGATATTTTTTATTTCCTTGACTTATTATGTAGTTTTGTCACAGAATGTCAAATGAGGAGTTTGTTAGGTTTTTAGTGTTAGCAATTCTGTGGACAAAGGACTAATTGTAATATGTTGTAAAAGTCAAGGACCTAGGGTGAAATTTGTATAAATTAGGTAAGTTAGGGTTTGAGTCCTTGAAGGAGTCCAAGATGTCCAAGAAGATCGCATATGATAAAGGGAATGCAATTAGAAGTCTAAATAATATCAAAGAGCCGCACAAGTTATGTTCTAAATTCTCAGTCGTCACTTTCAACGCATTGAACACATAGAAAATTTGGAATTTGGCTATGGATATTTCTAGAAGAATTGTAGCCATTCGAGTCAGCCTTCCAAAGAAATTTGAATCATCATAATCGGACATTGGTAGAGAAAGTTATGATAAAAATACTGATGATTGCTCAACCATTACTAGACCTTCGCTAGAGGCTCGCTCGAGCGACCAACGCAGTAAGATTTTCGCCCAAGCAAGCTTTCAGTAACATTTTAACCTGAGCTTCGCCGAAAGCTTGCTTGAGCGACCTACCTACCTACCTATGTGGCCAAACCTAATTCGCGATTTTGGAGAGTTTTACACGGCCCATACTACTCATACATATCTAACTATAAATACAAGGAGTCTTGCACGAAAATTGGTGGTTGCTTCATTGTGCTTCATAGATATAACACTTTCATATCACTGTTTGAGAGATCCAAGAGACAATTCACTGATTTATCCATATTCATTCTTGAGATCCAGTAACCCGGTTTTGGAAAACATCAAAGGTTCCATAATCCAAAACACCGGATGTCCTTAATCTTTTAAGGAACTGACTCTTTCATTGAGATTTGAAAAATGTGGACTACAAGAATTGGAGATTCTTGGAATTCCACTTCGAAGAGATAATAGAAGAAGATTAGGAAACTGGAAGGAGACAATAGATCAGGAGGCTATAGGAGGTAGAACGGGAAGTCTAGCAGGTCAGCTAGATCGTGAGACTGGAAAGTACAGCAGATCAGGAAGCCTCAGGAGGTAGAATGGGAAGTCTAACAGGGTGGCTGGATAGTATCTACGACAACATGTTGTGAGTCTGGAAGAAACAATAGATCTTGGAGATTGCAGGAATTACAACAGCGGGAACGAGTGAAGTTTGCTAGATGGAAATATACTGTAATCCATATTGTCTATAGTGGAGGTAACTGGCTTGGTTCCGGAGTTTTTTCCAGTTGGGTTTCTCCGTCATCATATTGGTGTTCTTTATTTACTGCTTTCATATTAATTGTTTATTATACAAACTACGGTATTCAAATATAAGATAATTTGAATTATTTGACTAATCACATAGATATAATTAACTTGTGATTTGTTGCTTGTTAATTAAAGTTTTAATTCTGCATTTACACCTAATCACCCCTCTCTAGGTGTAGTAGGGTCGAATCTTGCGTTTCTCAAAATTGTTCGCTAATTTCTAATTATTCAATGTTTGATGGGAGTAAGAAATAAATGTGGCAAGTCAAGATGATGTAATTATATGAAATTAAATTACTTCTATAATTTTATATAATTTGAGAGATGCAATATCAAACTTTAGTAGAACCCAAACTAATAATTATACTGTAAAGACTTACTTCAACTTGACTGTGGTTAATTATTGGAGCTAAAATTATGTCAATTAGCCTAAAAAAATAGGGGAGATACGCGTCGACACATAATTGGACAGTTTAAAAAAAAATCAGAACACCCAAAAAGGTACTGTCAAGTCAACCTGTTTTTTCCTATTTTTGAGGATGTTCAATCATCATTACCGAAGTTATATAGGTCCTATGGTCCTAATAGAATCTTAAAAAGCCATTTCCTATAAATAGATAGATGCATAAAATTAATGCTTGCACCAAAGTCATACAAAATCTTATTAAAAGGGAAATCACCAATAGTCAAGGGATTGTGGAACCTTAAGTTTAGAATGCAGCTTGGTTTGCAAACTTGCACTGCATTCTTAGTCAACATTACAGTTCCATGATCCTTCAACTTTATTTTGTTTGTACATCTCTTCTTGAACTATTCATAGTTGGCATCTGTAATAATGCATATGCAAATGATATGTTGATCTGTATTTTTTTGAAGACCTTCGGGGAATTTTACAAACTATTTATCCGTATGCTTTTGTAGACTATATGGAAATCGTATTGAAGGCACATGTACTCTGACACGAGTAATTTCCTTAACCCTTGGAGCTTTCGACTCTTTCTCTTTCTTGCACATCATGATAAATAAGGGGCTAACATATATCCCATTAAGCAATAAAGAGTAGAAGACACAAGAAGTCTTAAAATTACATGATGATGCCTTCATCACCAATTTATGTCTGATACTCTCTTTGCTTGTGACTAAGGAATTGATAGTACCTTATATACACGACCAATATGACACGGTGGACATGTCTTGAAGAACCATTTAAGTTCATATGTTATTTCCAGAAATATGACATGCATTATTGACACAATCAAATTAGCTCATTCACAAGATTCCAAATTTCACAAAATCAGCCAAGGAATCATCACCATAATTTTAGGAATAGTCATTGATTTATAAATATCAATTATTTTCTTACATATGTTTATTTTCATACTTAGTCTAGCTTCTTGTATCTATTTAACCAGCAATGTATCATTGTAATCGTAAATGACAGAAATAAAAATTATTATGTTTTTTACATTCTTGACATGACATCAGAGCAAAACACAATCCCTACCCTATCAAAGACCTCCATGGCCTCCTCTTTCTCCTCCAATGTCCCCTCTCCATATCTCCTCCATCCTTCTGAGCCTCATTCTTGTTTCTAGTCTTCTTACAAGAGATAATTTTCCAAAATGGCAAAAAGCCATGACCTGAGTACTCAACGCCAAGAACAAGCTCAGTTTTATCGATGACTCCCTCCCCACCCCTGATTCTAGCTTTTCGGAATGCACACAATGAAACCAAACCAAGGACATGGTCCTTACCTGGATTTTAAACTCCATCAGTCCATCTCTAGCCAACTCCCTTGAACACCGTATAGACCTACGAGAAGTTTAGATTGACCTCCAATCTTATTTCAGCCACGATATTAATGCTCGCCTCTATCACCTCAAGCGTGAGCTTTCGTCTCTGCAACAATATACCAACTCCATCCATGAATATTACAACCAAATCAAACAAATATGGGATGAATTAATCCATCTTCAAAACAACAATGACCTCAAGGATTTGCAAAAACAAGCCGACGATGAATGCGCCTTCTAGTTTCTTCTTTACCTAAATGAGTCTTTTGCCTAACTCAAAACCCAAATCCTAGCTATAGATCTCCTTTCTCCCATCACAAAGGTTTTTTCTATCTTATTTCAGGAAGAGTTGCAGCGCCTCCTTCACATCCGACCACTTCCGGCGAAATCCATGGCCTTCACAGCAACAAACTCCGGCAACACAAGAAGTAATCTTCGTTGCACTGAATGTGGAAAAATGGGTCACACCCGTGACCGATATGGAGGATCATTGGATACCCACCTGGTCGCGATCAACGTTCTAAGCCATGCCCTTCCCTTCTCGGCAAGCCACCGCATGGATTATCTTCGATAGAAAATCAGGTCTCTTTCTCCTCAAACTCGTCGTCAGTACCAGGATTAATACTGGAGCTCTACCAAAATTGCTGGACTTGCTCACCCCGACATCCACTCCCTCCAATTTCATCGGTAACGCTACTTTTTCTCCCTCATCCTTCGATAGCCACCGCGATTAGGTCGTGGATAGTGGCTCTAGCACCCACATGTACCACGACCGACGTGCGTTCTCCGATTTGAAATCCCTACCTTCTTCTCTCTCAGTGAGATTGCTGAATGGACATACCCTCTCTATTAAAGGTATTGGCAATTGAAAACTATTTCCCTCTCTTACCCTTTTAAATGTCTATTTTATCCCCGACTTTTATTTTAATCTCTTATACCATTAACACAAATTGCATTGTTTCATTTTCCTCTAAAAATTTCTTGTTTTAGGACCCACAGTCGACGAGGCTGAGCAGAGAGGGTGATTTTTGCAATAGGCTCTATGTGTATCAACCCAACAATGTTGTGGCTCTCTCCATGCAATCCACTGCTAATAAAGACTTATGGTACCGATGCCTAGGTCATCCTTTTTGTCTTGTTATTTCCCAATTATTTACTAATTCGCATGTTGTTTCAGATTGTGATATTTTTGCTCGTTCTAAGCACACACGTTTGCCTTTTGTTCCTCTAATGATAATAAAAGTTCTTTTGCTTTCAATAGAATATTTTGTGGCATTTGGGGGTGGCTATCATACTCCTTCCATTTGTGGTTCTCATTATTTTCTCACTATAGTCGATGATTTTTCACACACCACTTGGATCTATCTTATGCATTATAAATCTGAGGCATATACAAATCTCATGCATTTCTTTGCCATTGTCCAAAATCAGTTTAATACCACGGTTACAAAAATTTGCACTAATAATGGACAAAAATTTCTTTCACAAAAATTTCAAATCTATATTCATAATCATGTCATTATTCATGAACGTACCTACGTTGAAACTCCACAACAAAATGGCGTTGCAAAGCGAAAACATAGGCATTTCCTGAATATTGCTCGTAGCATTCGCTTTCAAGCACACTTACCCCTAAAATTTTGGGGAGAATGTGTACTTACTGTGTCATATCTCGTTAACCGTACATCAAGTCGTATTCTTCAAAATATATCTCCTTTTGAACTTCTCTTCAACACCATTCCAAATTATAATCACCTTCGTCTGTTTGGTTGTCTATGTTACGCCGTAACCCTTTGGGCTAATCAAGATAAATTCTCTCCCCGTGCCTTAAAATGTATATTTATTGGCTATCCTAGTAACCACAAAGCATACAAACTCTACAATCTCAACACACAAACAATCTTCTTTTCTCGAGATGTCACCTTCCATGAAGATATCTTTCATTTTCAAGATATTTCAGATATTTTCCACCTATCTCTTCATATCCTTCCCTTACCCGTTCTCGTTCCCGAACCTATCCTACCAACCCCATCCACTCTTCCTTCTGCTAATACCACGGACCCTCCCCCCCTCTACTGTTCTTCATCCTCGTCGCACTATTACTCGACCAGCTTATCTCCAGGATTATGTTTGTATGGCTCTACACACAGGGCCCATGACATCATCACTCGCTGCATTAACCTCAGGTACTACTCACCTTTTATCTGTTTTTCTTTCATATTCTCATTTTTCACTTTCTCATCTTAACTTTGTACATGCCCTCACCACTTCTATTGAACCTTCTTGTTATTCCACTGCCCTTCGCCATTCCTATTGGCGTGAAGCATTGTCTAATGAGCTCCGTGCCCTTGAAGCAAATTCCACCTGAACACTTGAACCACTCCCTTCTGGTAAAAAACTCATTGGTTGCAAATGGGTTTTTAAAACCAAGCTCAAAGCAGATGGTTCAATTGAAAGATATAAAGGTCGCCTAGTTGCAAAAGGCTACACTTAAGTTGAAAGACTAGATTATCATGAGACTTTTGCACCTATTGCAAAAATGACTACTGTCCGGTGTTTGTTAGCTGTAGCTGCCACTTAACAATGGATCATTCATCAACTTGATGTCAACAATGTATTCTTACACGACGATCTTGATGAAGAAGTATACATGACACCACCTCCCGGATATTGCCCTAAGGGAGACACTCGTGTCTGCCGCCACCGCAAATCCTTCTACGACCTCAAACAAGCATCCATCAACTGGTTTTTGAAACTAACCACTATGCTTCTTGATGAAGGCAGCCCAACCAAGGCATTTTCTTTCCATCATCCAATACTTTACATGTTATTGCCTATAATGATTCAGATTAGGCCAGCCGTCCCACCACTCGTCGTTCTACCACCGACTACTTCATTCAGCTTGGCACAAGTCCTATTTCATAGCGCACAAAAACTGAAGACAGTAGCTCGCTCTTTCACTGAAGTTGAATATCGTGCTACAGCCGTCACCACTTGCGAGCTTATCTGGTTGAAACAACTCCTCACTTACCAAAGTATTCCTCACCCTGAACCTTTTAGCTTACATTGTGATAATAAATCTACTCTACACATTGCCCACAATCCTATGTTTCATGAATGGACTAAACATATTGAGATTGATTTTCACATTATTTGCGATAAGATCCGGTCTGGTCTCCTCATTACCACATATGTCATCACATGAGCAAATTGCAGACATCTTCACTAAAGCCTTAGCCCAATAACTTTTTCACTTTTTACGCAAGTTGGGCATTACGGATCTTCATGCACCAACTTGAGGGAGAGTATTGACACAATCAAATTAGCTCATTCACAGGATTCCAAATTGCACAAAATCAGCCAGGAATCATCACCATAATTTTAGGAATAGTCATTGATTTGTAAATATCAATTATTTCCTTACATATGTTTATTTCCATACTTAATCTAGCTTCTTGCATCTATTTAACCCCCAATGTATCATTGTAATCGTAAGTGACATCAGTTTTTTACATTCTTTACATGCATCTTCACCCTTAGATATTAGCTAATCAACTAGGATTCATCCAACACTATCAACACCTTGAACTATACTAACTCCATTCCTAGAAATGTGTCATACATCATTTGAATGAGGTGCAATTGGCGAGAATAACAAACATGTTGCATCCTATAAAACCCACAATCTCCCCCCCCCCCCCCAATATCTCAAGGTTACCACGTTTTTTTTTTTTTTAAAGAATTTGATTAATTACAATACACGAATGTGACAAGAGGTTGTGCACACAACTAAAGTAAGAGCTCTAACTAAAAAAGTCAATTGTATTGCTTATTTATACTGCGACAAAGAAAAGCCTCCAAGGGTGATCATATACATGAGACAAGCTACGTGTTATCCACTTGAAAAACCAAAATACACACGCTTTCTTATTATATAAGCAATATTGGGCACAATCTAGTTAGTACTTTTCAAGTAGCGAAGATCGATCATCAAACTTACAAAAAAATTCGAAACGAAACAAATACAACGGTTTTAAACATCTACAATCACATTTGATAAGATGAAATCACACTCAATACGTGAACAATGATAATGCCACCTAGAATATCGTAGTTGAATACATGTAACATAAAGGTATGACACAAGAGTTTAAGGAAAAGACTATACAGAATTATTTGGGCTCTCGCCATCATGATTATTAGGAACTTATACAAAACAAGACATTGTTGTGAACCCTTCTCTTCTAAGTGGTGGTAACTCACTCTTAAGTAAAATTATCTGTATGTATATATGTTGTGAAACTGCGTTGAATACCACCAGAAATATAATAAACTAACTATCATAGTCGGACCAACTACACGATTGAGTTCATTTACTAGATTCTATTTTACGACGGACTGTAATCTACGCCGACAGAAGATGCCCAATTCTAATTTTTTTAAAAAAATTTTATTAGTTTATGATCGATGACCAATAGATTTGGCCTTGAAACGAAGTAGCAATTACTCAAAAAAAAAAAAAAAAAAGCGTCCAAATTCTGATAATCGCCCATATATTATGGACGAAAGCTCATAAAGCAAGGAAAAAGGCAATAGCTTGCAAAGGTAAAGGAAAAGTGCAGGTGGAAATTAGGATGATTAGTTCTTATAGGCTAGTGGGACTTAAAGGGACACCCAATCTGCTCTCTCTATCTCTATGCCAGCATATTGCTAGCTCATTCTGTCCTCCAATTAAATTTTGACATATTACAGTAGTTTTTAGATGTCAAAATATTATATTTTATATCATTTTTCTTACTAGCTAAATTATATCTCACAAAAATTTTAGTACTTTTCCATATATACATCAAACCTACATATTGCCACATGACACTCTATATTGAACAATTTAAAACATAGTCAACTTTTTTTCATTCAATCATTTCACTTCACATCATTTTTGGCACACTTTCTGAATGTCATTTTCTGAAAAAATAGCATAATCCAAAATTTTAACACCTTAAAATTATATTTATGTATCAAAATTTGATTGAAATGATAGTTAGCTCTTGTTTGACAACCATTATTTGAAAACTCTTTTTTCTACATACTCATTTTCAATCACACATTTATATAATAAAATACGTTAAATTCAAATTTTTTTTCTTACTTTTCAATTATACATTCACTTAAGAATTACTATTCAAAACATTGTTACGATCCATATTGAAATAGTTTGACTAGTGAATGATGATACGAGAGAGAGAGAGAGAGAGAGAGAGAGAGAGAGAGAGAGAGAGAGAGAGTGGGTGACAATCCCACGTGAATGACCACCACCACGTCGGTGGATGTCATCGTTGGCTTCATATCAACGCTAATAGCCAAAAAAATGCCCACGACCCACAATTGCACAAAACCAACAAATACTCACAAAAGATAACACTAGCAATAAAGTGTAGAAAAAAGTTAGATTACTATCATTAACACATTTGACAAAATCACCTATTCTTCTTTGGTTGGCCACTCCCACTTTTTTTTGATCGGTACCACTCCCACTTTAGTTATATAGTATCTTGTTAATGGTGGTGACACTTTTTTTTTAACTTTCTCTAAACGCCACTTATTCTTGCCCTTTTCATTTTCTCCCTCTAAATGCTAGTGGCTCTCTCTTTCTTGATCTCAATGTTTCAAGTATTATTTTCAAGTTGGCAGCTAAACCTAATAAGTTTTGTTGTAGCATGAGGAGAGATGGATAGAGAAGTTAAAAATGGGAATTCTTCTTCATTCCTTTCTGTTAACAATAACAACGAAGAGTCCCCTAGAAAGCCACAAGTTGGTGGTGGCAATAGTGACAGATTGAAGAGAGATGAGTGGAGTGAAGGAGCTGTTTCAAGCCTTCTTGAAGCTTATGAAGCTAAATGGACACTTAGGAACCGTGCAAAACTCAAGGGACAAGATTGGGAAGATGTTGCAAAACATGTCTCATCACGTGCAAACTCGACTAAGTCTCTTAAGACGCAAACACAGTGTAAGAACAAAATTGAGTCGATGAAGAAAAGGTATAGGTCGGAGTCTGCCACGGCTGATGCTTCCTCATGGCCGCTTTATCCTCGTCTTGATCTTCTACTCCGCGGAAATGCTCCTCCTCCTCCTCCTCCTTTTTCATCGTCTCCTCAAACTTGTCACGGCCCAACTTTGATGTTTTTAGAATCATCGCAGCCGCAAGAATTGCCACAGCCTTTACCACCGGTGTCACCTCCACTGCCACCTCTACCTCAGGCTCCAACGACGGTTTTGCAACCTGAAAAACTTGTGCAAAATTCACATGGTTCGAATGGTCTTGATAGGTTGGCCAAGGTTAGTGCAAGTAGCCATACATATGCTTTTGTTGCTGTTCTTATTAACTTCTTTTAAATTGATTAATCTAACATTGCGAAGCACTTTAAATATATATCTAAAAAGTTTCATTTATATTGCGTTGGTAACTTTTCTGTTTTTAATGCGTTTTGAAAATCAAAACTCTTTGACAACTTTCAAGATTCTAATTTTTTATATATAATAAAATTAGAAAACTATTTTTTATAATCAAATATACACAGAAAGTTATAATCAGAGTGCCTTATTATTTGTGGGTTGTTGCGTTCTTCAACAAAGAAAATTAACTTAAATAGTGTGATTCAACTGAAAATTAATTGAATTGTAGGCTCTACCCAACACGATAAAAGACTAGAAAGTGATTAATATTCCTGATGTTAAATAACATTTTTAAAATATATAGTAAGTTATAAACCATTTTTTTATGTGTCCCATAACATCAGAGCACCCATCTAGGTATAAGTATGTGATATGTCATAATAAACGAATTATAAATTCTTGTATTTAATTGAACGTATAATTTAATGGCACGTGATGTCATTTAAATCAGTGTTAAACACTAGTAGTACTAAATAGCATTACTCATTTAATATTCCTTGTTATCAACAAATATTAATTATTTTTATTTAAACCATTAAATAATGTAGGGTATATTAGGAAACATATTCGAAAAAATTGTATTTCCAACTATATTAATTGCATTTTCTTAATCTATGTGAAACCAAAAATGGAAATAAGTCTATTTTTATGGAACCGAGGGGATATAATTTTTATGCAATGTTTCCACAACATTTTTATCTGTCACGCTTTTCTTCTTTTCTTTTCTTTTTTTCCTTCAAAAATATCATCTTGTGTGTTAATTTGCGTTTCCATGCAACTTAGCTGTTTGAATGTGTATCCAAGAATTTGGGAAGAATCCAATTATCAAAATTTATAAGATGCATTTTTGCTTATATAAGTTCATATAAACTGAAATATAACAGGAAGATGGAGTTGCTGACAAATTATCTGATCATGAATCGGATAAAAATCGCATGGAGACAGATAGTAGCACACCAGGGCCTTATAGCGGACAGGAGAAATTGAAGTCGAAAAATTTAAAGATGAAGATGGGGCGAAAAACTAAGCGAAGAGGAGAAGAAAGGGATATAGCAGAGAGCATTAGATGGTTAGCAGAAGTAGTACTGAGGTCGGAACAATCTCGAATGGAGACTATGAGAGAGTTAGAGAGAATAAGAGCTGAAGCTGATGCTAAGAGAGGAGAAATGGATCTTAAAAGGACTGAGATTATTGCAAATACTCAACTGGAAATTGCTAAGCTCTTTGCAGGAATTGGAAGAGGAGTTGATTCTTCATTGAAGATTGGAAGAAGTTGACAAATAATTTATTAGTATACTTGAGAATATGTATTGAGGAATTGTAATATATGGTAAGTGAATTTGAAGATCAAGATTTTATCATATGATCAAGAAAAAATGTAGGAAAAAAAAAAGATCTTGATTTGGATGGATTATGACTGATCAAGAAAAGTAGTAAAAATGATTGAGAAGACAACTAATTAAAGTTGCTTGCTTGTATATTACTGTTCAAGTATTTATCTGATGTAATAACAAAACAAAATCTTGGCAGTTCGAAATTTGTAGCCAAGAATAACTGATCAATAGTGCACTGACTCAAGTGAACAATCGATTAATCTTGCCTGCATGTCAGTTAAGTTAAATTTAGTGCACCAAATATTCCAAATTTAGATTCAATAAATTTTGAATTCTACACATGAAAAGTAAAAATACAGTCCTCTCCTTAAAACTTTTTTGCATAGTTTTCGCTTCATATTTTCCGAAGTTTGTTTGCATATTGTAAATTCGAAAAATACAAAATACAATATTCCCTAGTTCGACTTCTTGTTTCCTTAGCGTTTGGGTTGCTTTCATTAGTGACGAAGCAAACAACCATGATCAATTTCCTTTCGTAGTACCCTACTCTCAGGAAAAATCGAATCATCGTTGCCTTCTTAAAGGAGAGATGATCTAAACCACTAGACAATTGGGGCCATATCCTTTTTATTTATTTTATTTTCATTGCAGCAAAATAGAATCTGGTTGATTGGATTTACTCGACAAAATCCTATCGTAGAGTAAGAGAAAATAATGTCTTAAAGAAAGCGACTTTTGTAATGAGCCGTGGGGCCAGGATTCTTCATCGTAATGTTCAAGTGATTTTCTCCAACTTCATGTTCTTTGCCTCACTAAGAAATAATTTCAACAAGGGAGTCGTGGAGGATAAAAAATTTGTACTGAGTTCAGTATCATCCCTGACAATAGGCAGGGTAGGTGATCGCCTATGGCCAAGCTTTGTCCCCAAACAAATATTATATATAAAAAACATTTCAGGAAAAAATTTAATTCTTTAAAACGTAAACGAAGTTTTTAATACATTTATGACTTTCAATTTTGTTTGTTATTCTTTTTTCTCATATTTAAGTTAACTTCTTTTTTCTCT